>VXAX01001742.1:218063-389631 GCA_013399835.1 Leptocoma aspasia | reverse complement strand
TATAAAATATATATATGACCAGAAAATACAGCTGCTAAGTATTAAATAAATATAAGATAATAAAGCTAAAGTAAATTTCACACATAAGGGACACCCTTTTTCTACGGAACAAAGAAACATAGAAGACACGGTGTTAAAATTATGCCAGTTTACTGCTGAAAACAGTTAAAAAGAGGGGTAAGTCACAAAAATTTCTCCCACAGAAATTTCTAAGGGAAGTGAGAGGACTATACCCAGCATACATTTTTTTGTATGAAAAAGTGCCATATTTCGCTCCCTTTTACTCTATAACTCCAGAATTACTCCATTTATACCCTGATGTTAAGAGAAGCTTGAAAGGTATCTGATCGACATAATCTGTTTTTTCTTCTTGCATCTCCCTTAAAAACCAAACATCTATCTCAGAGATTCCATGTCTGTGCAAAACTCTGCATAAGTTCCTATAGTACAAGTACAGCATCAATAGTCACTGAAACACACAGATTTTTTTTTTTTTTCAGGCTTAAAAGAAATCCATCTTTCCCATAGAAGTAAACATCAATCATAAGAGGCCAGGCCTTTGCAGAGGACACAGCAATCAATGGGTTAATGTCACTTTGAAAAAGAAGATTAGGATGGCTGGTCTTTTTTCTTGGAAACTCTATCAGTCAGTTCCCTAGTTCTTGTTTTAATTTACAAAAAAAATTAACTTATTATATGTTTCAATTTGTTGTTTCCATTAAAAAGAAACATACTACAGTCAATTTACTTTCTGTTGAAAATTCTCTTTTTTTTGCATCTGGAAAGAAAGGAAACAAAACTGTTTGGATCATACCATGAAAAGAACTGCTTGAGATTTTATATCTACCCTGTGCCTGACCTACACTCTGTCTTGGAAGCCTAATGCTGTTACAAACACCCACCAGATTTGGCATCTTTTATGGAAAAAGACAATTTGAGCTTCAGCTTAATGGTTTCAGTCAGCAAAATATAAACCTTTAAGAATCAGGGTTTGGCAAGCTTGTTTACTTTCTAGTCAATAAACCACCTACACTGAGAAAGCCTTATTTTAGGCTTTAGAAAGTCTGTAGTAACTGATAGTTGATATTAATTACTCTTTTATTTCCAGTCATATTTTAATTTATGTCTTTTATAGATTGCTATTAAAAACTCTCTGTACCTGTGATTATTGTGAAATACTCAAGGAAAAAAAAATAAAAATATGTTTTCAACACATGTAAATATCTATGTCCTTATTTATTTCAAGCTTAGAGAACTGCACTTCAAACAATAAAGTCAAATTCATCGTTTTCAGAAAAAGAATAGTTCTGAATAGTTTTCTAATATTTGGCCTCATGCTTGAGGTATAAAAATCATTTTAAAAAAGACAACATCATAATTTATAGTTCCGTCTTTTGTCTAAAAAATGTTGTTTATAATTGTCACTGAATTTGCTATGGAAATAGTTGGAATCCAGGGCACAGGGAATGTTTTTCTGACAGTTTTAGGAAGCCCTGATTCTCAGCTAAACACTGCTTTTAACCTCTGTCCCAGGGAAAAAATTGCCTAGGCTTTGGGATGAGTTGGAGCATACAGGTGTGAACTAGGTAGTAGTATGTAGTAGTAGCAGTAGTAGTCCATCACAGGGTGAAAAATTTAGAGTTTTAGGATTTTAATATGAGGGTAAATAGGGGACAAGATGGAGGACTTTGGGCGTTGTCTCATCCCTTTCTTGTTCTTCTTCTACTCCATTTTCTGTAGTGTTGGTGGCAGTGGCATAGATGATACATGAGTAGATTAATAGAAGTTATTGGTAGAAAAGTAAAAACAAGATATGTGTCAGAAAATAATTGGACTGATTAGCTTTAAAAGGCCTTGGTTTTGGGTGCTCGGGGTTCATTTTGTACCTTGTTTCTCGTACACTAAGTCTGGTGTGCAGACGGTGTACTGAACTTAAGATAAAAATAAACAACAGCCTGAAGACCAAGAAACAGAGTCCTGCTCGTTCTTCATTCTTGCAAAGAACTCACGGGGGAACCGTCTCCAAAAGGGACCAGGTGGCAGGTTCCCAGCCGTGTGGGGACCACTAAAAAACCCCACAAGTGGTGCTCCTGTGTGAGGAACCCAAGGAAAAAACAACACAGAAATGAAGTGGCAATTCTTTGTTTATTCATTTTTAAGTGGTTTTATACCCTAAACTCTTACACTTTTAGACTCTTACAGTTTTTAGACTCAAAATTATTACCAGCAAATATAACAGTCAATATCAAAACTTCTAATTTACTGTGTTAGAATTATTTCTAAGTAAAAAAATTAGAAAAAAAATTACTTACTCAATAATGCTTTCCAGCCATTTCTATAGTGATGTGATTGAAAAAATACATTTCTATTGACAAAGGTGCACTTTCAGCAAAGAAAAATTAACATAGATGGATCTTTCTACAGGAAGGAGATTAAAAAAGAGGGAACACTGTTAGAACAAGTTTATTACACAGTTATACCTCCTTCCTCAAAAAAGAAAACTAAATCTTCCACACATATAAACTTCAACTCTCTTTTCTTGTACACAAGCAATCTGCAAAACCGACTAATTCAACTGAGAAATGGTTATTTTGGGGTGTTTGGTAGCATTCAACCATAATTTCATGGTGTAACCTGAGGCTCTGAAGGGTAGAATGTCTTTGCAACTGAAAAGGATGAAAAAGGAAGTGGGTGAGCGTGCGGATGGACAAATGTAAGAATCAGAGAATCACAGATTATTCTAGGTTGGAAGAGACCCACAAGGATCACTTACTCCACCTTTTAAGTGAATGGCTCATGCAAGGATCAAGCCCACAACTTTGGCATGGTTAGCACCATTTTAAGAACAAAGGGATGCTTGAATAGAGCTTTCTACTACAGCTGCATTCTTCCATCTGTGATAAAAATATGTAAAAGGAGGACAATGCTAACAAAAACCAATACTTAGGGCTTAGACCACCTATTATGTTTCCCATTTAAGTAAAACCATTATACAATATGATTGCACAGAAGAGTGCTGAGTTTGTACTCTGTGAAACGTGAGTGAATAATCCAATCAAGAGAGGAGTGAAATCTTTTCTAAAGGGAAATTTAAAACCTTCCACTTGTCATTAAATGCTGTTTTGTCCAGGCAAAAAAGGAGTGCTCATTGCATGTTTTTTGGTAAGCTGGTAGACTTATAAGAATTTCTATCTTGAATGACTAAACCTGTGTTTACTGCAATGCTGGGCTCATTTTGTATTTGTCAGTTCAGAAGGATGCTTCAGACATGTACTACAGCAGCAGCTCCAAACATTCATGGCATGGTCTGTGATGCGTGGTGACCATGATTTTAAACTTGTTTCAATATTTTGTGCTCAGTTGAGATATTTTGCCATAAGTACAAAGTCTGAGCTTGGAGGAGGAGGAGGATCTGAAGTGTTTGTATCACTTCAGTAACCTGAGATAAGCTCCCATGTGTGTTTTGCAAAGGAAACCCTCTTTCCCAAAGGGAAACATTACAAGGGAGATCCTCTAATGAGAAGTCTCATTACATGTTTGGGATTCTTCCTATAGTTACTCATTACATTTGTATCAATTAGGTAAAATAATTTTCAAATTCTTGCACTAAAAGAAAACAAAGCATCCAATTTAGGCCACAAAGCATGCTTTACCAGTCTGATGGTTTTCTAGGAGATGAATTATTTGGCATGGGATGACAGAGAACAGTGAAACATTTTAATCCAAGTGGACTGATATGAACAGGGTGTGTAGACAATATATTAATTAATCTGGCTGGCATCCTCACAGACTTGAATCATCAGGAAAAAAACCCCACAAATTGCAGTCAGTTGCTAGAGATACCCGGAGCACATTCTCCAGGTGACGGCACCAAATCGGGGTGTAGATTTTGTAGGTCCTATAGTTACTCATTTGGGACAATTGTTACAATTGTTACAAATTGGCAGACTGAAGCAAGGGTTTGACAGGAACCCCAGGAAGTTCAGTGAAGTAAGGCAATGGCAAATTCTGCATCTGTAATGGAATAATTCTGTGGTACCATGTAGGGTGGGTGTCAGCTGGATAGAAGTAACTTTGCAGAGACAAGGCAAGAACATATCCAAGAAGAGATGGAGAACTGTCATGGACTAGCAACAGTTAGAACTATCACAACTTTTATTGACTAACATTTCACATAATTAACTTTCAGTTTGTTAGGAAACAAAATGTAGATTTGTTAAGAAGTAGAAAAATGCATAGGCTTTTTGGGATGGCACCAGCAGTGTCATTACCCATTAGAGAAAGCCAGCTCCACAAAAATAAATGTTTAGGGATATCTGTGGAGGGATATGCAAAACATATCTGAGAAGCTGAAAAGATAAAAGGGGAGGTAAAAACTTTTCAAGAAAATTAAAATATTTATGGTAATTGTCACCAGTTACCTTGGGGAAACACTTAAATTTAATCATAATTAAAAAAAAAATATTCAAAATTTTCTTCTTAACTTTATTCACAAAAATCCTGATAATTTTATTCATAGATTAACTTGTTTCTAATAATTCTGAGAAGCAATATGCAATTAACTATAAACATAAAGTATGTTTTCTTGTTTTTCTATGTGGTAGTCAGGAGAAACATATACAGGTGCAGGAATTTAAATTTGCCAATAAAATTATTACCTCTACTCAGACACATTCATAACATGAGCCAGTCAAACAGCACTTTAGGAGCATCTTTTGGGCAACACAGGTAACATTCTAGGTATGTCCAGTTGTCACAAGACGTGTAGTTTTAAAACAGAATATTGCTTACTTTAGTCCAGCATCTCAGCTCAATTACTTCATTTCTGCAGTGAGAAGTATCCTCTTTGTTCTGCATTATTTTGGTTTTAATTTCAGCATAGCATTCACAATTCTCCAAGGAGAGCCTTCTAGCTGAAGAATTTGGAGCTTAACATGTCACTGCTACAATTCCCACCAAAAAGAAGAAATAAAGAAAAAAAAAGTTGGAATATTGTAATAGTCGTATTTGTCTCCTGACGTCTTCCTGCCAGGATGTTCAGCTGTCATACATGATTGGAAGAATCTTGCAGGTGGAAATGTTTTTCAATAAAGTTCAATGAAATGAGCAGGTTAGAGGATGGTAATGTCCAAAAAACATCTTTTACAAAAGTACTCTTCACATAGAGCTTGCGTATTTTCCATCCTTTTAAAATATGGCTTTGTGGTAGAATTATTTTTGTTTCAGGGCTTTTCTAAAGAGGGGTGTTGTTTTTTGGGGGGAGGCTTGCAGTTATTATTTTGTTTGGTTTTCGTCACTGTTGTTTTGTCTGGGGCTGTTTTGGAGATTTTTTTGGGAATGAACAATGACAGCACTATTTCTCCTCGCCAAAGAGTACAAGATACAACTCAATATACGACATGAAGATGTGAACTAAAGTGAGCCCAGAAGAGTGTGATATTCAGGGTAATTCAGGCTTTTAAATAATCCCCTGATAAGGAAATCTACCAAGAGAAACATTTTGGGTAGAGAGTAAACAATTTCAGCTCCCACTCCCTTATTATTTTTGGCAGGTTAAATATTAAAAAGGAATTGCTGAAAGTAGAAATTAATAAAAGTTGTTAATTTTGAAAAGTAACATCCATTTTTTGTCTGGTGCCCTCATAAGAATTTATCGTTTTAATCTTGCTTTGAAATGTTAGACATAAGCTGAGAGACAAATTAATAAAATAAACTTAATAATTTATTTCTTTGATATAACAAAACTTAACCAAAGTAATTTTTAAGGCTACTAAGATGTCAACAACTCTCACTTGGAAAAAGATATCTTGACTCAGAAAGGCGATAACGAAACATCAGGAAGAGTTTTCTCTGCTTTCTTCCTCAGTTTATATCCCTTCAAACCTTATTTTGAAGGGGTATAAACTGAAATTTATCCCAAAACTTTAACTGCATTATTATTTTATGATTAAAAAAATAAATTAATTGCAGGAATCAAATTAAATAGTCGCCTCACCCCAATCTTGACTGTCCACTTGCTTTAATTACAGAGCCATGATATTTTCTGCTGATTTTTGAAGAGGACATTTGTCCGCTATTCCCTAAAAGGAACAAGTGCTTCTCTGAGGGATGACACTAATTAAACTGAAACTGAGATGAGAAAAATCACTGAGACCTCATTTTCCTTAAAGCCCAAATATATCAGCTCTCATAAACCAGGTTTCTCAACCTACAGAGCAAAGATCTGTAACCTTGATCTCCCACATTGGCACTGAAAGGGCTAATAGCTACTTTTTAATGCAAATTCATTTTCTTACAAACCCAATTTAAGTGTCATTCAATTTTCTTATCTGCGGCCATATGCTTAAAAAGTAATTAATCTGATAGCATTTTTAATTAAAATGATATTATCTATGGTTCTAGATGCATTAAATACACCATTGATCTCAGATATCAAATGAAATTTCCATAGATGAGTCATGTCATGCATTTTGTGGTTTTAGGAGCTGCACTGTAACTGGTGGTAGCTATGAAATACAGGTGGAATAGGCACCCACCAAATTTTCTCAGACCTAAGTGCCAGAAACAGAAAAATATGTTTGCTTCTTGGGTTTGTTTTTTTTGTTTGTTTGTTTGTTTTCTTTTTTTAACAAATAACAGCTATATTACTCTTAACAAGATCAGTAGACTTAAAGCAGATGCCTGAGGTTAAACTCTTGCCTGGGCTTCCAGACTTCTCCTCTGCTTTATGTCCCTGCAGGCCACGAGCATCCAGTATAGAAAGCCTCTGATAACAAGTCAAGATTCTAGGACAATCTAAGTCTTTACATTGCTCAATTAACTTTTAATGAGCATTCCAGTACAAGTTCATTGAGTCTGTTCCTTAATTACATCAAATGTTAAGCTGTGTCGGTTTCATGGTTAATAATTAATCCATTAATTATTTGCAAACAGCAATAATAGAATTTCTACTGCAAGGTATTGATCACCATCACTCTCTTAGCCAAATTATACCTATTAAAATTAATGTTTATACATTTTACGTTAACTTGACATTCTTAATTCCTTATTTTTCATGAAATTTTAATATCCAGTGCTATAAGGAGTTCAATACCTAATATTACATGTTTCAAGAAATGGGTATATAATTAGGATCAGGGACAGGTCGATCAGTTTGTAACTGGTAAAAAATCACCTGCAAAGAGATGCATCCACACAGTGCATTCAGTGTCACAAGAACTAGAAAATAGTTTCATAACATCAATTTATGGAATTTTTCCTAAAAAACAATGAAAACAAGTGGTGATTACACACTGATTGCACATGTTGGTGATTTAAATCAGTTTGCAGCTCAAAACACTATCAAAAATTATCTTCAAGATATTTAAAATATTTTCCTATGACTAGGAGGAAAGAAAAAGAAAATAAATATAATTTCATTAATTAAAATATTAGTGATGGAATCTATGATGGAATCAGAAACATTCTGATTATTTTTCTGTATTGAGGAAGTTTCATTAATAATAAAATAATAATAACAACAATTATAATAGTAACAATGGTAATAATAATAATGTTCCTTATTGCTGTTGTTCTGAGTTATGCCTTTAGCTGTCTTCAAACACGTACTGCAGTTAAAATTAAATTGAAGTTTACTCCACTTAGGACAGCTGCCAGCACATATCATACACACAGACAGCACACACATGTTCTGATCTTCCTCCTCTCACACATTTATTTGTCTTTATCACTAATAATGTGTGTGCTCTCTAATTTTATGTTTAATCACACTTTTAACAAATAATATTTTGCAATATCCTAATTATAATCTCCAGTGCATGAAGTAGATTAATTTTAGGTCTAGCAGCAGTCTGCTATGAACAACCACTTTCTATCTTCCATATGATTCAAGACAACATCCTTACAGCAGAAATCCACATCCAAAACGGTTTTGGAATTTTCTATTTTGTCATGGTTTCAGTTTGTTTCCCCCATCTGAGAATTAGTTCCTAAATACAGTGTGACCAGTGATTCTGTGCATAAGCATAATACCTGGTTTGCACAGAGCCACAGCAAAACAACCACGGGTGGAGAGTAAACATGAAGAAAAATAATTAAAGTAATTGAATCTAATGGACTGGCATTTATGAATACAGCCTAAAGCTGGGGTTGCTTGGTTGGCGGGTTTTGGTTTGGTTTTTTTCCTTAACATGTGACTATATGCAAAACTTATAGTTCTACAATGTCATACAAAGTCAAAAGAGAAGATTTACTGTAACATTTATGGTAATGTCTGAAGCAGCAAAATGTCTTTGAAAAACCTCTTAAATGAAGACCAGCTTTGCATAACTTTCCTGAATTTTTCCATCTATTTACAATGCTTAAGGTACATTAATTTCATTTCCAAATTTCAATAGCTGCATTTAAAAATTATCTTTATTAAAAGTATCTTCAATTATAAAGATTCCTATATTTAGCCAGTTGCTTCACTCAGCTGCTTTTATTTAATTTGGATTAATGCCATATGTGGAATTGGAATTCTGTATCTTAATACAACATCTCATAAGTAGAATTCTTGAGACACACCAAGACAAAAAAAAGCTGCCTCAGAATGAACATTTTTATAAAAATAGCACAGGTATGTAGAAAGACAAGATGCTCCACAAAAGAACTTTTAAGCTAACAGTAAAAAGAAGTTTTCAGCACCATTAAGAAGTAGCAAGTAGTTAATTGCAATAATATGTATATGTTAGCATAAGAATAGCTTCTATGCATTATTTTGATTTTAACTCACATTTAAACAAAAATATGAAAGGGAAACTTGAGCAATTAATTATTAGTGATTTATTAAAAATAATATGCATAATCTGGCATATGTTCTGTGTCATAAAAGGAATGAATTTTGTTCTTGAGACAAAATAAAATGCCATGCTATATTCTGTGGAATAAAAGTATTGTATTCCTGCTTATAATTTAAGAAAGATCTTATATAAAGCTGTGTGAAGGACAAACTGCCACTGTTCCCTAATTCAATACATTTAATGTTTCTCTGTTAGAGGATAAGTACTTGCTTTACTAAGTTTTTAAAGCACAACTTTATGTTGGAAGAAGAGGGAACAACAAAAGCAGAATAGCCGTTTCATTACAGAGGTTATATTTCCCTTACAATATCCCTGGGAGATTTTTATTTCCTATTCTCCAGTGAGCAGCTTCAAAGAAGTAAAAGTGATTAATGCAGCTCTCATCAACTATCCAGTTTTAAAGTAGCTGCAGACAATGTAAATAATAGTAAAAGAAAGCAGACACATCTGAAACTGGAGCATGGATGCTACTGCTGAACTCTTAATTTAGGTTTTACTTAGACTATAACTCTTTCTGGTTCCTAAACCTGAAATGGCTGTGAGAATGTTCATTTATTTGTTTCAAAATAAGATATGCGTCAAAAACAAAGACAGATGTTGCACTTTTTTGTTCTATCTGCTCCCCTCAGGGGACTGGATCAGAACTATATCTTCATAATGGAGTTTTGAGGTACCAAATTTTTTTTAATCACACATTGGAATACAAACACTTTTTTTCACCATAGCTACATGAGACTAGAATACTGTCAAAACTGGCTAAAAACCTTTCTTCCTCCATCTCTTTTTCCAGGATTATAAAGATCTAAAAGCTAAGAAATCCCTGAGAAATAGTTGCTTTGAAAGTCTTCTGACCACTGACTGTCCTGATTTATCATTAAGTGTTTGGTTCCACAGTCTGCTTGGAAAGTTGGGGGGCACCTGGTGAATACTTCATTTAGGTGAATAAGTACGGCTAGAGCTGTAGAATTGTACATGGTGACATGCCTCAAGTTGTGATGGTGTAGGTATGAAGAACATACCTTTAAAAACTTTCAAAGCACCACATTTTGCTATGGCACTGCAAGAAAAAACTTGTGTGTACCGTTAAAAGAGAAAATGAGTGTGCACACAAGAGGAATGATTGTGCTCTTAGCTTCCTTGTTTCAAGATAGACAGGAAATTAACAAACCAGGGTGCTTGGCTTAAACAGAAAAAAGACTGAGCTACATGGCAGGGTAGGACTTTGCACTTCATTTGCTTTTGAGAAAGTGAGAGGTGGGACACTTCACCTGGAAAATAAAATAAATTTAATGTCCCTCTTCTCTCCCAGATGAAGAGATGTAGACAGGACATTCAATACCCCCAAGGGCAGAGTAGCAAGGAATGAAACAGATTTCCCTTTAATATTAAAGGATCATAGAATAGTTTAGATTGTAAGGGACCTTTAAGATTGTTGAGTCTGTTAACCCAGCACTCCCAAGCCCACCAGTGAACGTTCCTCAGTGCCACGTCTACACTCCTGTGAAATACCTTGAGGAACACTGACTCAACCTCTTCCTTGGGCAGCTTGTTCCAATACTTGAAAACCACTTGATTGAATAAATTATTCCCAATTTCCAGTCTAAACTTCCCCTGGTGCATCTTAAGGCCATTTCCTCTTGTCCTACCTAGTTGTTCCTTGGGAGAAGAAACTGCTCCCCACCTGGCTCAACCCTCCTCTCAGGGAGGCCAGGGCAGGCCCAGGGCAGCACTGGTCCTGCTGCCACAGTATTGCTGATACAAAAGGGAGAAATCAAACAAGAAATTTCTTCTTGTACACCAAGAGGAAGGTTAAGTGTTTTCCTGTCATTTTTCAGCACAATTTCTAAAATTTCCTAAAATCATGCATTCAATTATTTGTTTTTTCATTCCTTGTACCTTTATGTTAGAACTACAAACCAAATGTAAAACGTTGAAAGCTATTTCTTTTACCCATATAATTTCTAATATAATGCCTTTAAAAAAAGAAAAGATCTCAAGAGGAAGACGAGTCGAGGGGAGGGTTTATTTGCCTGAAAGTTATACACTTTTCACTCTGGTTAACATTTTAGCAATCATTTACCTCAGAGAGGATTTTATTCTCTCTTCTCTACTGTGCCAAATACATTCCAAAATATACTCCTGATTTCATGTGGTTTTTCACATTTGAATTTCAAACAGGATGCATGTAAATAGAACCCTTTCACCTGAATTCACCGAAATCACTTAAATTCTTTATTGCTGTTGCACTTTTCAGCAAGTTACTACCTGCTTTTCATGACATTCTTTCCCTTCAAAAACATTAGATAATTTGAACATGCTATTCTAAAAAATAGAGGAGAATTATAACTGTGTATTTTCAATAGTAACCTGATGTTTTGAAGGACTGCAACTGCAATTTTTTTTTAAAGCATCCTTCCTTTCTTAAATGTTTTGAGGACATCCATATGAAAATTGAGATTGGCAACATATGGAAAAACTCAGGCTCCATCTCCACTATTGAGAACAGCACACAAAGACCAAGTGGCATAATTTTTCTAATTCTCCTAACCTCTCAGCTCCAGCCTTTATCCGCTGCAATAGCCATGACCATCAGACATCTCAGTTTATGACAACCAAGTAACAGCTTTTAGACTTCAGAGAAGACAGACAGCCAAATTCAAGTCTCTAATGGAGGTTAAGCAGGACTGACAGGGTTACAAGGGTTTTTTCATAACTCAAAATTTCTTGTTTGGATAAAAAAACCATGCAGTGAGGACTGCTGTTCTGCCAATTGTTTGACAGAGGACTAATATTTAGGTTGTCTCTATAGGGAAATAAATACATGTAAGAATTTCTTGAGTCTACTATTATCAAAGTTAAACAAGAATTAGGCTTAGATGGTCACAGGTATCCTAGAGCTCTCCACTCAAGTCTCACTTTGCCAGAAAAATTAATGCCATTTATTTTTTCTGTTCTGCTCTATTCCAAGGTCTGCACATTTACCTTTTTAATACTTAAAGTACTACTTGGCAACACAATAGATGTTATTCTTACATTACCAGATAGGATTTTTTTTCCACATTAAGACTAGATTGTGAAGATGTTCAATACCTGTCTGTGTGTAAAATAATCCCATGCACATAAACCTAATGGATCATATTCACCTCCT
The DNA here is from genome assembly GCA_013399835.1 of Leptocoma aspasia. NCBI lineage: Eukaryota > Metazoa > Chordata > Aves > Passeriformes > Nectariniidae > Leptocoma > Leptocoma aspasia. The sequence continues at coordinate 377,643 of VXAX01001742.1, read as the reverse complement.
GTTCATACCTCTTTGGCAGAATGATACCAAGCACTTAAAATCTCTGTTCATATGCAGAGGATCTTATTTTTCTTTATCTGTAAGACAGTGGAGATTAATAGAAAACACCAAATGGAAAAGCCATCTAAAATTATAGCTATGCAGTCCATTTACAATTCATACATTTACTTCTCTGATCTCTGAATTTTAGTCTTAGAACATTTTCTCTCTGCTGAATCTGAAACCACCAGGCCAGGCCCTGTGGCATTTATCATGAGAAGTCTTTTCATAAGCAAATCTCCCTTTCAAGGACTGCACAAAGCATGTTGCATGTGAAGCTAAAGAATAAATAGCATTTATGAGAACAAGAACTATAGTGCACCATTCCTCTTATGGGTGAGCATAATAAATTTAGAATGCAATGATACAAGAGGTGTAGATTAAATTAATTTAAATTCAGATTCATTATCTCCCTAAACATCTGAAACGTCAGTACTGGAAAACCTTGATCTTATATTTATGCTACTCAGAGTATAGGATAGCCAAATAAGGAAACAGAAGTGGAGCAACTGTATGCTGAGATCCACAGTAAATTTTAGTGTAAAATAAAGCAAAAACACAGCTACCAAACCCCCTGAAACTCCAGACTGTGGAATCCTCTGAATCCTTTTCCATCAGGGAAACCTCCAGAGGATTCCCTTGGAGAGACATACCATAGAGTTTTTCTCCACCTGGGCAGACAGAAAAGACTTCCCCTCTGGAGTTTTGCATAACACTGTGATCCATCCCAGATCCTTTCCCCGTAGGTCCCAACTTCTGGTTTCTCCTTTCCCTGTTTCCTCATTGGTGGTGGCACTCCTGGTGGCCAGCCCATCTTCCCTGAAGGCCAATGCCCTCTGCCCTGCCCTTGCACTGCCCCTGTGCCCTCCCATACTTCAGCTTGTCCAGACCACATGGTCTCATCTTTGTCCCTGATCCCTTCAGTGTCGTGGCTGCAATAAACCTTCACTGGAATACATCATACAAAGACCCTTCCTGTCCTTCCTGTGCTGAGCTATCTGTGGGGTGTGTGTGTGCATGGACTTGAAATGACCATTCCCATGGCCTCACCCCGAGTGGCTTCTAAAGGAGACGCTTCGAGGAAGGTTGCAGCATTTCCACCATCCTGCCATGCTGCAACAATATGCCTTTTCGCATCATGTTATAAGAAAGGAAGAGGATTAGGGTGAAGGAAGAGGATTAAGGTGAAGAAAAAAACCACCTCTTTGGGTCAATTTTTTAATGTCAAAAGCATTCCTCTTACATGAGAAAATAATAATTGGAGCTGGAAAGTGCCATCTAGATGTGGTCCCATACTACTATGCCCACATCCAACCTACTCATGCAGCCACACATATTCCAGGATTCATGATTTGATTTTTCTTTTCACATTCAATATACTTGCTACATTCCGATTTAAAATAAATCATTTCACTGTTTCTAATTTTATCCTAGAAATATATTCCTGCATTTAGAGAAATATATCTTGATAAAATCAGATAATTTTTAAATTGCCAGTGCTTCTGTTTCTTTAATAGCTAAATGCCATATGGAATAGTTAAATGCTGAACTTTACAGTATAACTAATATTTTTAGATTTATTAAAAGGTTCTATTTTACAAACCTGCCAAGCTTGCAAATTCCATTCTCAGATCCACAGTGTAAATCAATATAACTGAAACTATTTTCAATCACACATTAATCTAACCTAATTATTTCATTCTGAAATTTGGGAGCACTTAGTATTAATGCAAATGATGAAAGTTGGCAGTCTCTCTCTTACAGTGAAAATACAATTTAAGAACAAAGTATTGATTCATTTAAGTCTGAACGGTGAGAAATAAAGTCTGTCTATAATCTTAGCATTTCTTTAATCTCACACTATTGGTGCTGCAAGCTGGAGCTGTTGCAGCTTTGCTTTGCACACAGGTGGTTTAAATGAAAAGGCTTGGATGTGGAACTCAAGGACACTTAGATCTCCAAATCTCCACAGTATTCTAGAATTTCTAGCTCTCACTGTTTTAGAATGTCTAGCTCTCACACTTATCAGGATTCCAGTTTTATTTTGGGAGCATCTTAAAATCTAGTTTTAGCTTACACAGTGGGAATGCAAAATAAAACCTCCCCAAGAGCAGAATTTCCCTGCTTAAGAAATGAGGTTCCATCATAACTATTGAAATACTATAATATTCAAACCCAAGTATTTTTCAGACCCAAATCAGAGGACAGCTTAGATTTGCTAATATTTACCATTCCAATACTTATAATTCATCTCTAATTAAACCAAAATTAACCTAGAGATAAATAAGAATTTTTCCCAATTCTCACCTAATTGAATGAAGTTATAAATAGTTTAAACAAAGTTCCAGTGATTCCTAATTAAAACTCAGTCATCAAATTGATGGGCTGATTTTCCAGGAGCTATTCTTATTCAGCCATTCTCTGACTATTCCTCAATCATCCTGTCACAGATAATCCATCCTTGAGACTCGTAACATTCATTTAGGAGAACCTGGCACTTCTCTTTTTTAACCTTCTGTCATGGTTCAAACCCAGACAACAGCCAAGCACCATGCATCTCACTCCCCCGTCAGTGGGACTGGGGATAAAACCAGGATATTTAAAAAGCTAGAAAGCTCATGGATCGAGAAAAAACCAGTTTAATATGAAAAAATAACAAAAGCCATGGGTGAAAGCAAACTAGAAAATAATTAATTCACTGCTTCCTATAGGCAGGCAGGTGTTCAGCATCCCCAGGAGAGCACATAATGCATAATGGCAACTTGGGAAGACAAACATCATCGCTCTAACAGTCCCCACTTCTCCTTTCTTTGCCCACTTTCCTATACTGAGCATGATGCCATATAGTCTAGAGTATCCCTTTGGTCGGCTGGGGTCACCTATCTGGGCTGTGTCTTCTCTCAATCTCCCAAGCACCCCCAACCTCCTTGCCAGCCTGACAGTACAAAAAGCAGAAAAGGCCTTGGTTCTGTAAGCTCTGCTCAGCAACAACAAAAACAGGTCTGTCAACCCTGTGCTCAGCACAAATCCAAAGCACAGCCCCACACGAGCCACTGGGAAGAAAATTAACTCTACTCCAGCCAAAACCAACACACCTTGTCATATGAGTAATGAAGAAAACAAAAACTCATTTGAGAAAAGCAATTATGCCATAGTATCACATGTTACACACACACGCACGCGGGGAGTGGCTGACTAAACATTATCTGACCAAAAATTCATGGAAAAATAATTGAAATGCAAACAAGTTAATCTTCTTTTGCATAGTACTGATTAGACTATGTATCTTCATATAAAGTCAGATTGCTAGAAGCATTTATATACTGAAAGATAAGTCTAGCATAAAAGATCTTCACTATAACGAAAGGTTAATTTCTGTTGCCAGTCCTGGTATTTCAAGAGTGAAAAGCAAAAACTGTATCAACAAATAAGAACTGGCTGAAGATGTGGAGTTTGGGAGCAGCTTTGCCTGCAGTGTTGATGTCTGAATAGGAGTCAGTGAAGCAAATAAGAGTACTTCAGTTCTGGACTTGAGGAAAGCAGGTCTGTTTAGGAAGCTGCTTGGAAGAAATGCATGAGATAAGGCCCTGGGGAAGAAAAAAGAATTAATATATCTTTGATTTTCAAAGATCATCTTCTCTAAGCTCCAGAATGGCTCATCTCAGGAAATCAAAAAAAAAAGTAGCAGGAGGACTGCATAAGGGAAAAAGGAGTGTTTGGTAGGTCAGATGGTTGTGCTGACATTCGGACAGTCATTGTCAGACTTGAGAAACTGATGCAAAAGTACCTTCAGAAATTCATAATACAAAGACTTGCATTTTGGGAAGAACAACCCCAAATACTCATACAAGCTGGGATTTGACTGACTGGAAGGCTGGTTTGCAGAAAAGTGCTTGGGGCAACTCCCAGAAAGTTCACCATGAGCCAGCAATGTGCCCTTTTGGCAAAGAGCTGACAGCATCTTGGGCTGCATCAGGCAGAACTCCGCCAGCAGGTGAAGTGAGGTGATCCTTCTCCTCTCCTTAGCCCTGGAGAAACACATCTGGATGCTGGGTCCAATGCTGGGCTCTCCAGTAAAAGACAGGGATGTGCACTGCAGCAAATCAGGGAAGAGGCACAAAGCAGGTTTATAGGCTTGAACTATCCATCCCATGAAGAGAGGCTGGAAGATCTGGAACTCTTCAGCATGGATGGACTAGAAGAGATTTTCTGAAATCATACCCATGTGTATAAATACCTGATGGTGCAAGTAAAGAAAAAGAAGCCAGACTCTTCTTGCTGGTGGCAGGACAAGAAGCAATGAGCACAAAATTGAAAAACTGGAAATATAATTTAAAAATAAGGAAGATTCTTTTCCCCTGAGAAAGTGGTCAAACACGGGAACAAGTTCTGCCCACAGAAGTTGTGGAGTCTCCATTCTTAGGAATGCCCAACACCTGACTTCACACAGTCCTAAGCAATGTGATCCAGCTGACTATATCCTACTATTTCAACAAAGACTTGACCATTTCCTCCTCTACAGGTTTCAACTGAAAAGGAGTTAATGGAACTTTCTGTAGTATATTGATATTTTGGTATATTGGAGACTGGAGGTGAAAGAATAGCCACCACAACAAACAGGTGGAAAAAACCCACAATTCTGCAATCCTGATGTTTCTTAGAGGTAGTAAAAGAGTATTAAGTGATCCCTGGGATTCGCTGCCACAATTTGGTGTGCCTGTATGAATATGATACTGTACTACAGACAATCCCTCAGAACAACAAGTTAAATGTCAAGTGTATGCTTTGATCGTAAATCTTACTTAAAAGTAGAGTATAATGGCATAGAATATTGGAGAATTATTTTAAAAGCATTCTAACATGCTTCCTGAAAAAACAACAAATGTTAAGTAGTAGAGTCTTACTTCGTATTTTTCTTACTGACTTCATAAAGGATGATTTTTTTATTCCCTTAAGAAGATGGCAAAAGATAGGGTTAAAAACATCTATTAATTAGGATCCCTGTTCTTTGTGAGTTTTCTATAGAATAAAATGCCTGCAGTTTCCTAACAAATTATCCATGACTTGGTCATTTGTCAGAATGCTGGAAATATGGGATTCATATTTCATGGCAAACATAATTTTTTAAAGGCAATCTGTTTGACTGAAATGCTTTATTTTTCACTCTTCAATATTCTAAGAATTTATGAAGAAATGTGACAAATCAGAAAAATATACAATTTCTCTAGCTTGTTGGGAGAGATGATGATCCTTGCTTTGATTTCAGTTGCATATCTGTAATTTACCAGTTTAGTACAGGATTGATGCATCAATAGTTTGAGATGTAGACTGAATGTTAGCAGGACCAAAATCAAAGGATTTTCTCTAGCCCTTGTTCAGAAAGGAGATGGAACAAAGGCTATTAATGAAAAGCAATGCCACCCTAAACAATTATTACTAAAGGCTGATACTACCACCTTGTGTCTGCAGGTCTAAAAGATTTTAGGCATATCTTCACACCACACATTGCTCAAGTACTTTAAGAACTTAAAATAATTTTACATACTTCATCAAATTTTCTGAGGTCATTTATAACCAGTAACCATTTATAACCAGTTCCATATACATTACTTTTGAAAGATAGAATTACATGAACATCTAAACCGAAACAAAATCTGTAACATTGAGACTGTGGATCCCATAGAGAAAACAGAACATTAGTAGCATTGCTGCTCTAAGCCAGAAGAAAGCCATATAATTTTTTAAAAGGAGAGGATGAGGGAAAATCTCAATTACCAAGCATCCACTGTCACATAAAAAAAGCCCATATATACTCACCTGCTGAATAAGCAGATTTGCCTAGTAAATTAATAGTGATGTTGTACCTCAGGTCTCAGAAATATTTTGGGATAAATTGTCCTTCTGCTGGAATGCTGAAGGTTAAATATCTTTTGTAAAATAGTTCTTATTGAGGATTTGCTTCTAAGTATTTCTTCTTTGCTTTTGTTACTTTAACATCTGAAATCTGTGGAGATAAAATATTCAAATATATAAAAATATTTATATACTATTATTTAGTACAGACTAAGAGTGGTTGTTGAAGTCAGATATTCTAGGAAATGAAATTATGTTCTACATTGAAATCTTAAATTCACAGGATGAAGATTCATTTACTAAGGGTATTTTTCCTGAAGAAAAAACCTAAACCTAAAGAAAAAAACAATGATGAGCCTGAAATAAATTTGGCTGCATATGAAACATAGACACCAGAATAAAGCATGATAAATCTGATTAAGCAATGTCTATGCACTGAAATACAAATTTCTTTTAGATACTAGTTCCATACCAGTGCTCATAAAGAGACATATTGTCAGGAGAGTTCTTTCAAGGCAACAAATTGTTAGCTAGTATGCTACTTTCAAAATAACTTTACAAATCATTGACTAAATTAATGTGAGGTTCGACTACTTTATTTATTGGACTATTTTACTTGTAAGAAAGTAAATTACTTGGAATCTGAAACAGTCCAACACTTGGTTGAATATCATCTTTTGAAATACAAACCATAAGAAATATACCAAATTACTCTTACTGTAGCAATATTGAGAACTGCAACACAAATCTTGTCCTTGATCCTATAGCAAATGGCACTTCTTTTACAGTAACAGAATAGAGTGGAAGACGTATACTTGCAGAAAATTGGAAACAATTTGCAAGTAATTCAATAGTTATTTTGCAAGAAGGAACTATTCTTCCTTTGTTGTATTCTGTCAGAAACCTCTTGTCCTTTTCTGAGCAAGAAAAGCATTTATTTTTAGAAAGATGTATGTATGTTTTATGTATTATGTCCTGCTATAGCAGCCTGAGCAAGGCTTCAGCACTTCCTCAAGTAAATTCTCACATCAGCTTCTTTCTAGAGTTGGCTGTGTGGGTCAGGTATAGGAAGGTGAAAGAAATGCAAGAACAGAACTGAGTATGGGTTATGGGACACTGTAAAACTCAGTGTCAGACCTGGTTTTTCTGTGCTAGACTAGGGCTAAAGGGAATGTGGACTGCAAGGACTGCATTTGTCTTCACTTGAACAAAGAATAAGGTCAGTATAGTAATGCTTTAACATCCTTTTGCCACATTAGCCTCTACCTAGCCATACGACTTGTCTTCCTGAATCACCAAATATTAACTCATATAATCACTTAACAAAACCTGTCTCCAGTACCACTAATAATTTTCATCTTCTTCACAGCCTTGCAAAATGGCTAAAATTCAGTTTGACAAAAGAAAGAAACTCCTGGTCTAATTTCAACAGTCTGTCTGTATCAGAGAATCACATAATCCCAGAATGGATCAGGTGGGAAGGGACCACTGTGAGTCATCTGCTCCCACCTATCTGCTCAAGCAGGGTCATCCCAGAGCACATGGCACAGGATTGTGTCCAGGTGGTTCTGGAGTATATCCAGTGAGGGAGACTCCACACTCTCTCTGGGTGATCTGTTCCAGTGTTTGGTCACTGCACAGTGAGGAAGCTCTTCCTCATGTTCACGTTGAACTTCCTGTGCATCCATTGCTGCTGCCTCTTGTCCCATTGCTGGGCACCACCAGCAATGGGACAACCATCCTCTGACCCCTCCCTGCAGGCACTGACTGACACTGATGAGGTCCCCTCTCAGTCATCTCCTCTCAAGGCTGAACTGGCCCAGCTCCCTCAGCCTTTCCTCATAGGAGAGATGCTCCATCCTTTCATCATCTCTGTAACCTCCACTGGAGCTGCTCCAGGAGCTCCATGTCCCTCCTGTCCTGAGGAGCCCAGGACTGGACACAGCACTCCAGATGTCCCTCATAGGTTAGTGAGTAGAGGGGCAGGATCACACCCCTGACTTCCTGGAAATCTTGCTACTTTACCCCAGGGTATGTGTTGGCTAGTGAGGGATAAAGCTCAGTCATGAGTTACCCTTGTCCAGAGTGAGAATAAAGCATACCATGAATCTGACATTCTGTGAAATTCTTAAAAGAGTTTGAATGTTTTTTATAGTTTTTCTAGTCTGTAAATTGAAATATTGATTACATATTGGCCATTCTGCAAACAATTTGTCTCCATGAATTGCACTTTAAAATCTATTTTAATTATCACCAGTGTTGCCTATGCCTGTTACTGACCATTTTCTGCATCTAAAATAGATTTTTCCATATGGCCATAAATTTTTTTGAAACCATTTTAATAATTTACATTAAACAACATAACATATTTATATTAAAAGCTACTTTTATTTTAGCATTCAGAAAATAAGATTTTTTAAAATTCTTTGCCTTTTGTTAATATTTAGGGATTAGGAGAAGCCATTGCATTCCTTTAATAATTTTCTACTTGGAGCACAGACTGGGTAGTTTCTTAGAAACTGGAAGGCCCTTAATGAATTCTCCAAAGGTTATTACAATATTTTAAAAAATGTGATTTATACTATGACTATCTTTTAAAAACAGTACTTCTCTATTTTATTTGTATTATTTGCTTTTCCATTTTCTAACTGGAGGACTTTGAAAAATAAGGGACTGTAGTAGGAGGTCCTTTAAAATTTTCATGTAAGGAATTTTGTGTGGAAAGTTGTAAAAGGTTATAAAATCCTCCCCTTGAGAAATTTTCTGCAAGAGAAGCTGCTGAGTATGGAAAGGGAAAACTTCTGTCAGCCAGAAGGTTTAGAAAATCAATGAGAGAAGAATGAATTTAGCAAAACATTCTGAACTTCCTCTTGGAAATACCTTGAGCTTTATGCACAGAGTGAAAGAAATGCTGGAATTCCTAAGAAAAGTAAGACAGTGTCCAGACAAAAGACTGAAGAGGCAAATGCAAGTTATGTCAACAAGGCAGAAGGAAAAGGAAACAGCTGTTCTTAAGAGAAATATTTACCCAAACAAAAAATACCAAGAATTAACACATCAAGCAGGGAAGAAAGAAAGACAAGCCAAAGTCAACAGTTAATTCTAATTCATATCTCGTCATGGATATTGACATAGGAGGCCTCCATAAACTTTTCCAAACTAAACTGTCTCCTGGCCAAGAAGTTAGTTTACATTTGACACTCTAAATGCAAACAATGGGTTTAATCTATAAATATTGGCAGACCTTGTCACTGTAGCCAATGCAAGGGTCAATGATGCATATCAATTATAAATGTACTATTTGGGTTAGAATTAATATATCAACTTGCCTTGAACTTGAAAGTAAGCATGCTAAAGTGGTGCTGCCAACAGCAACATGTGAGCATTTTAGCGTGTTGGGATGGCATAGCCCCACAAAGCTATACATTAGTGTATGAGCAGTGTGAGAAGCGCAGGAGGCGGGGGGATAGCTACACCTCCAAGGCAACCAGGCAACAAAGTCACCACATGGGAGAAAAGGGTGAAAATAGGCAGGACACCCTGCTAAAAAGCTCTACAAGAATGTTTGGCAAGATGGAGGAAACCAGAAACACAGAATGGGTCAGGTTGAAAGCTGCTCAAGCTGGTTCATCCCAGAGCACATGACCTGGGATGGCATCCACACAGTTCTGGAATATCTCCAGTGAGGGACACTCCACAGCCTCTCTGGGTGATCTGTTCCAGTGCTTGGTCACTGCACAGTGAAGAAGTTCTTCCTCACGTTCAGGTGGAACTTGCTGGGCATCCATTTGTGCCTTTTGTCCCATTGCTGGGCACCACCAAGCAGAGCCTGGTTCATGCTCTGACCTCTCCCTGCAGACACAGATATTGATGAGGCCCCCTCTCAGCCATGTCTTTTTGAGGCTGAAACCACCCCAGCTCCCTCAGCTTTTCCTCATGTGAGGCTCCAGTCCCCTCATCATCTTTGTAGCCCAAGAAACAAAATAAGCAGTGTGGGGAGCAGAAGAAATCCCTCTTTTGGGGGTGGAAACGGTCAACAAGTTAAAAGCACCAGACATCAATGCAGAAAATTGGAAGACAAACCCATTTTGCTTGACTTGTCTCATTGAGGAGCTCTCAAAGCAGGTCACTCTGACCTTGTTGAGTAGGAACAAGTAAGGACAGGAGCCATCATTGCTGCCTGTGCAGCATCATTGCCAGCAGACTCACAGTTAATACAGAAAATGTTTGTCAAGTACCAACAGCCTTGTATAGGTAGTGATGATGACATGTAAGGATCACATGTAAGTGATGATCCATGTAAGGATCTTAGCAAGAAGAATGCCTTTAATAAATGAATGTAGTAAAGTTGAGTGTTATAGTTTAAACTGTCTTGTCTTGTTAGTCTTTAAAACACCTCACCACATCAATCTCTGAGAGATATATAGACAGATAGATAGATTCCAAAACATCACAGCTCCTCCAAAACTTTCTTTTTTCTTGTAATATGTTAATCCCCAGAAGATCTAATGAAGTGCTAAAAAAGGAACAAAATGTCAGGTCAGATCAAGACATGATCTTCATCTAGTATAGTATTTAATATTAAAAAAAAAAAAAAACTTGGTGATTCAATAACAAAGTCCTCAGACATCTTCAATTTCAAATAAAATAACCAGGGAAGTTAGCAATGTGATCTGCAGCTCATAAACAATGGTTCCACAGATATTTATTTTCTCCTTTTGGCAATTTTGTGCAGCAGACTTGAAAAAGAAGCCAACCCCAACAGAATTTGCTTATGATAAAGAAATTTTCTCGACAATTTCTGATTTCTATGGTCAATGGTGAAGAAAAGAGAAGGCATTTCAGAAGCTCAGTTCTTATTGCTGAACTATATTTGTGTCTTCCTCATCTTTTCCTGTTAAAGTCAGTCAATGATTAGTCAAATGACAAAATTGGAACTTCTACATAACAGAAGAACAGAAGTTTTAAAATTATTTTTTGAAATTGTTCCCTTTAACTATTTAAACAGGAAGTATTTTAAGGGGTGATTTCCTTTCATTTTCCTTCAGCTAATGATATAAACCAGTCATTAAGCATAAAAGTGCACAATAACATGAATGTGCTTTTGTTATGTAGAAGAGCTCCATAAAATCACAGATTCACAGAATGGTTGGGCTGGAAAGGACCTTACAGCTCATTTAATTCCAACCCCCCTGACATGGGCATGGACACCTTCTACTAGACCAGGTTGCTCAAAGCTTCATTAAACATGGCCTTGAACACTTCCAGGGATGGGGCAGTTGCACCATTCCAGTACAAAATCACAGGGACATTCTGGCTGTACATCTCAGTGTAAAGGAGAAGAAATTACATCAGCAGACAGAATATACCCTCAGAGATAATTCACAACATGTCTCTCTAATTGCAGATTCAACTTGTGAGAATATATCCTCACTAAAAGACACATGTAAGAAATTACTAGGCTAGAGAATCAAACACAAAGTCAGACAGCACTCCATTACTACATTATTGAGTTTTAAGGCTTTGCTGAAAAGTCTTTCTTCAAAGGAAATTGTGTTTACTTGTGTATGCATATAACACTGATCATTCAAAGTCTGTTGTTTCAGACATTGAAACAAAATATGCAAATGAAAAGTAAAAATAAAAAGAAAGTGAGCTTCAAAATGCAATCTAGTCTCTCTTTTTAGCTGGCTGTATGTTGTCTAAAATGGCACATGGGGTGACAAGGTCTGAAGAATGATGCAAAGGGAAGTTGTACATCTTGCAACATCTGATCAGTTTCTAAACCTTCCCCTTGACTCCAGAAATCAAAGGAATTTTTTTCTTTGGATACCTAAAAGACACGTGAGAAGATTTATTCAGCACACTGTACTTCTCTTTAAAAGAAACAATATATATGGTCTGAAAAGACAATAAATGCAGGCAATAAAACTCAAGATTCAAAATATAATGAGACTAGATATTTTAATGTTGCACATTCACACCTCCAAAATTGGATGTCTAGCTTTATTTAAGTTTGATGCAAACAAAATATAATCTGAAAAACTTTAATATAAAGAAAACAATATTTGGATGCAGGTAGAACTTTTCAACTTTTTTTCTTTTAATGTTTTACAGGAATATTAAAGTTTGATGGTAGTTTTCAGATGAAGTATGACAGTGAAAACACATTTCAAAATGCTTATTTTCTCAGCTTCTTACTATTCATATTTAAAAAAAAAAAAGGATTGGAAAAAAGCTAGGGATGCATAACACTGAAAAAAATGCCATTATCAAAAGAAAACATCCCAAACATCATTCTCTTAAGCTACAGCAACAAAATATTAGAGTTTGAACCAGTATGAGGTGTATGGTTAAGTCGCCTAATCATGATTGATTTTTTAAAGTATTATTTTACAAAAGTTACTACCTATGAATTTTACACCTCGGGACTTTTTTTACTAATTTCCTCATTTAAAAGACTTTCACAGCTCTTTCTAACCTTTTCCCACTCTTGCTTGTATCAGTGCTTTGGTTACCCAGCTCTGAATCCGAAATGTTCCTTTTGGCACTAATAGGGGTTGAAACAGCAAAAAAAGGAAAAAAACCGAAACCAACGTCAGAGTCACTTTCTGAAGCAATTTAAATTCAGTTCCATAGGAAGTCATAAAGGCCACTTGATAAGTTGGTTTAACCCATATCATTGCACTGAAGTTCTTCTGTTTTCACATGTAATGATACAAGAATGTTCTAACTATTCTCAGAGCCTATGTTTTCATCAAAACTTCTAAAGAATTGCTTCTAAAGCAGAGCTTGCTTTTAAATCAGTTGCTTTGTCCTTTCCTCTCTGTTTTACAAGCTCTTTTAACCTACTATTAATTATTTGTGTCACAGAAAATAAGTCATGAGGTAACACAAAGTGCAAGAGGTTCAAAGTATTGACGATACACTGATTACACAGACGAGACATGTCCATCAAAAGATCAGCTAGAAGTGGACTGCCACTGGTGTACTATTTATTATGTTTTGGAGTTTCCACACCTCTTTGATTTTCCTCTGTAATATTTCATCTTCACCCTTCATAGTCTTCAAGGAGGAACTGTTAAACAAATACCACACTTCCATAACAATTATTTTTGCAATATTACTATGAATAGCTGCTTGAAAGATTTTTATTTTTTCAAAACATTGTATACATTAACTAGTGTAGGCCATTGAGAATACTTATCAAAAACCTACCATATGTATAGAAGATACCCTGGAAACAGAGAGATAAACTGCATTGCTACCTGTTTGAAGATCCTTGTGCAAATGTGTGGTACTTGAGCTCACAACTCACTCCTAATCACACATATGCACTTCTTCATAGAAAATGCTTAAATTTACACCTGTATTTTAAAATTTATTTTACTGAAGCTGTCTGTAGGTTAAATAATTTTTTAATGCTAGTAGTAATTCTGTATCTCATTGACATTTCCTGTGTTATGCTACACATAACCAATCACTGCTATCTCTGCTGGGTAGCAAAGACAAGATCTTCTGTATGCTTCTGAATGTCACATCCATTTAATTAATTATGAGTACTTTCTGATTAAAATTTCATGAACTGTATCTTGGCTCTATGTGTATTAGTTTTCTTTTGTGTGGGCAGTAATCACTACTGATACACAGATAGCAGAGAGTACATTAAACAAACAAGTACTCTGAGGGTTTTGTAAATACAGTTTTTATGGGCATCATAAGCAGATTTACCCAGCACCTCAGTGGCAGAAGACAATAACAATCTATTTACCATCTCAAATCTTATATATTTAGCCATAGGGAAAAAAATGTTTGTGTACATGACATGACTGCTGCATTTTAATTTCTGCTTTCCATGAGCTGCTAAACAAGAAATAATTGCCAAGGGAAGAAGGCTCAGAAATAGTCATGAACCCGTGAAGATGAAAAGGCAAGGAGAAATTTAGGTCATTAATTAGGCTGGACTAGTTTATCTTCCTAGATGGCTTTTATGTGAATAGCATCATTAGGAGACAGTGCTCCTCCATATTTGAGTTCTGGCTATATAATTCTCTCCAGACTGTCTTGGCAGCACAATATAACATTTCAGGAAAATCAAGGATCTTCCTCATTCAAACTCTGAGTTTTATTGATAATCAGAATTATTAAAAAGGAAGGGATTTAAGAGTGATCCTTAATCATATCTACTTTTATAAGAAGTTGCTTATTATATTTATAGTTGTTTTGCCCTAGTCTAGTGCTATCCATATACATCACTATGGCAATGCAGTTGTTCACTCTTTTGTGTATGATATAGTGAGCCTTCTAGAAACAATGTCAGAGGTCTCTATTATCACTATCTCCATGCAGACAATTGCAAATACATCAGAGCTTGCTTTTCCCAGACTCACTTGGGAATCACTCAGCCTCTTCAGCACAGTATTCAGCTCTGGTGGTAAGTTGCCTTAGAAATCCCTTCAGATGAAAAGAATGAAAGCAATTATTTGTGCTTTCTATTTACATCACTTCTGTGGGTTTTCATGGCTATAATAAGATAAACATTTTTAATTGTCTCTTTCAGGTTATGTGTTCAGTTTATCAAAACCTCCTGTGAAAGGAAGAAGTTCCAAACACTGTAGCAAAACAGACTAAGACTGACTTTGATATTTAAGCTTAAAATCACTGTCAATAAAGGCTCAAGAACTTGATAACATTGAGGTGTCCTATCTAAAAATTGCAACAATGAGGGGTCATGGTACTATTTCAGGAGGCTTTATTAAAATTTCCCATTATAACACCGCATGTACATTTTGCTACTTGTGACTCCTCTGTCTCACTGTAGGGCCAATTTTCTTCCAAATAAACAGTCATTTTAGCATTTCTCTCTGTCTGATTCTCGTCTGCTGACTGGCTGTTTTGGGTTTTTTTTTAACTCTCTTCAAATTTATACATTTGGATTTTTTTTATTGTTTAGGTTTGGTGGGGTTTTTTGCATATGCATGTGGTTTTTATCTATAATAAATTTTCTATGATTTGGGTATATTTTCTGAAAAATAAAAGTCTTTCACCACCAACCTTCTGGTCTAGGTTCATCTGAATGTCCAAGTGGAGACCAGTGACAAGTGGCATTGCTCAGGGGTTGGTATTGAGGCCAGCAAGTTTTAACATTTTTGTTGGTGACATGGACACTGGGAAAGAGGTACCCTCAGAAAATTTGGTGATAACTCCAAACTGTGTGGTGTAGTCACACACTAGAGGGAAGGGAGGGATCCAGAGGTACCTGGACAGCCTGGAGATGTGAGTCTGTGTGAACCTCATGAAGTTCAAGAAGGCCAAGTGCGAAGTACGCTGGGGCAAACCCAAGCAAAAAACCAGGCTGGGTTGAGAACTGATTGCGGGCAGCTTGGGGAGAAGGTCTTTGGGGTGTTTTTGGAGGAAGAGCTCAATATGAGTCAGCAATGTGCTCTTGCAGCCCAGAAGACCAACTGTGCCCTGAGCTGCACCAAAATGAACATGACCAGGAGGCCAAGGGAGGTGACTCTGCTACTGTAATACATTCCCTGCAGTGATTTATCCAGTTCTGGGTCTCCCAACATAAAAAACAAATTGGAACGAGTTCCTGTGGGAACAGTCCAGAGGAAGGCCGCCAAGATGATCAGCAGGCAGGAGTAGCTGCCCTCAATCCTTTCTCTACTCAGCCTGTATTTGTGCTTGGGTTTGTCCCAACACACTTTGCACTTGGCCTTGTTGAACTATATGAGGTTCACACAGATCCACATCTCCAGGCTGTCCAGAGAAGGCTTTGCAGAGACCTTCTAGAGGCCTTCCAGTACCTGAGGAGGCTACAACAGCTGGAAAGCAACTTTTGGCAAAGACATGTAGTGACATTCCTGGACAATTAGGAATGGCTTCAAACTGACAGAGAGTAGGTTTAGATCAGATATTAGGAAGAAATTATTCCTTGTGAGGGTGGTGAGGCACTGGCAGCCCAAGTTGCTCAAGCCCAAGTTCCAGGAAGTTTTCAAGGCCAGGTTGAATTGATCTCTGAGCAACCTGGTCTAGTGGAAGGTGTTGCCCATGGAAGGAGGTTGCAACGAGAGGGTCTTTATGGTCCCTTCCAGCCCAAACTATTCTATGGTTCTCTGATACTAGGAGTTAATTAACCTATTCAGTACTCTCTGGGTTCTGACAGGTGAGTTTAGAGACTGATGTTTAAAATGTTCCTTACAAATTTATGCTAGGATTCCTTCTTCCTAAGCTGCACATTTAAGTCTAAGAAAGCAATTACTAACTACTTGCAACATTTTTATCTCTTCTATAAGCAGCTCAAAGTCATTCAACAGTAGCATGATGCAGGCCACATTTCTTCCTTTAAGCATTTCTTCCTTTATGTTTCACATAGCTTTGAGAACACACCATTAAACATATGCCTTGAGGCTGAATATAGATAATATTACTTATTTCCTGGGGTTTTTTGTTTCTGAGCCTAATGCAAGAGTACTGGTGGCATTAATAAAGAAAACATGTTATCCAAGAAGCTTTCAGAGAGAGTGGAATTAAAAATAAACTAATATCAGGGAAATACCTTGTAAACCTAATAACTTGTAGGATTATGGAATGAGTAGGAATATAGCCTGGAAACACTATTTTAATTTTAGTTGTTTATAAAGTTCATTAATAGCTACACTGTTGATATTTTTATATTATTTGACAGGAGTAGCCACCTTAGTGTTACTAAGAAAGTGTATGGTTTTTTGATGTCTCTAAAACTTTTTTGTTTTTACCTTCTGCTAACATGAAAGCAAATGTGTATCACCAGGACAATTGCTGTTAATTTATTTTGACAAAGACAGCTTTCATCATAATTTTAGTAAATATATTTATCATGTATATATTTATCATTGGCAGGAAAAAAAGACCTTCAGAAACAAAGTATTACTTTTAAAAACCCCAATGATTTCTAAAATTGCTGGTTGTGAAAAGAATAAATATACAGTGGTCTTTCAATTTTCATATCATTTTCTGATAATAATTTGAGTCCATGTTGTATGAGGCATTTCTCTTCTTGTTTACTCCTGTCGTTAATGGCTGTTTCATTAACATCCCTCCTACTTATTTAGGAAATACACTTTTTCTGTGCAGTATATGGACCAGTAATTTAATTTTCCTCTCACATCCTATAATACAAGCATGTTTTATAATGGAGTCCATTTTCTTTATAAGCCAGCTCATTTCTCTTATTTAACAGCTGTTATTTCTGACTTTCCAACTTATCTAACCCTTAGGTGAATCAGTCCTACTGCCAAAAGTCTTTTTAATTAAGTTGTATTTCTATAGCTTAACTCAAGGGCAATAGGCAAATAGTATTGTCTTTTCATTCATTTATTCACTGAGGAAGGAAAGAATGGAGATGAAAACCCCTATGCATATTTATTAGAGACCAACTTTTTTGAATAGCTGTATTTTGAGACAATCATTGGGACTGCCACAGATCTGACAGTAATAGTTTTGGTTTTTTCCATTAAAAATCTCCTATTGGAGTAGGCTGTGCTTATCAATGATAATGAAACTTTCTTATCAGTAGCAAAACACTGAGATATCATTTTGTCTTCAGGTTATACAGACCATTTTTTCCTTTTGGTTAGTTCAAATGCAGAAAACAAACAAACAAACAAACTTTTAGGGATGTAATTTACTGGTGGACATAGCAGTGTTGGGTAAATGTTTGGATTTGATGATCTTAAAGGACTTTTCCAACCTAAATGATTACAATGTTCAATAGGAACTGTCATTTTACTGGAATATATTTCAGGTCAGACTTAGCTTTTCATTTCATTGTATAATAACACCTCAGATGCTTGTCTACTCAATTTGCTATACCACTATTACTCATTTTACTATAAAGTTCCTGGTTTTCAGTGACAGAAAATTGAATCCTAAAACCAAAATGAAGAAAGCAATTAAGCATTTGATAAAGTGGAGCTGAACATTTTTAGCAAATGCTCAGCCAAAGCACCTAAATATTATGTTCAGAATAAGAAGAAATTTTAAAAAAGGCCATTTTTTCAAGAGGAAGCATTCCTACAGAAGTCACCACTAAAGGACTTTTTTTGGCACAAAAATCTTATGTGCTTTCATGGGCCACTTTGATGAATTGTTGGCAGAAAGATTCAAAGACTTTAGAAACATACAAACCTCAAGAGGACCAGAAAAGAGTTCAAAATAACTGGAGAATGCAAGAATGTAAGAAGGAATATTATATATGCTTGTCATGTTTTAATACAAGTATCCATCAATGTGCATCCATCTCCATGGGAGACAGGATAAGAGGGTAAGTTTTTAGCCACACAAAACCAATACAGTTATTCTCATTTTTTTAATGCCTAAGTGCTGAATTCTCTAAATTAGCTGGTGGATGATGGTATTAAATTTCTTGTACCCAGCCACTGGATTGCTGTGACCAATTTAAGCATGTAAACAATGCTGTCCTCTATTCAAGTAAGAAAAAATAAATAATCAAACAGAGAATGTACAGGGCGCCTGTTGCTCTACTGAGAGACTATAATCACTATTGCTACTGTTTACTGAACAAAATTAATCTATTAAAATTATTGGAATGTAAAATGGTTTAAAATAATATTTTGATTAAGAACATATAGCTCTTTAATTGTAAATATCAAGCGCTCCCTCTTCTCTAGCAACGTCCGTGAAATAATGATGCACATTTGAAATAACACTTTATATTCAGAATTTAATTCACTAAACTCAATACATGAATGTACTCTCCTGAAAGAATTTTATTTTTTACATGTATAGAAGGTAGAAATGAAAGATATGTGCTAAACTATTTACATAAAATGCTAGAAGATATATCTTTAAATATTTACATGTATGCACTGTATAAAATATTTCTGGAGAAATTAGAATCAGCTATAAATATGTTTGCTCTGTACAGAATTCAAAAACGTATAGAGATATGATGGTTCTATCAAAGCTATTTTACAAGCACTTTGAAAATAGTCCTTACTGAGATTGAATCCTGTACTTATCTTGGGTTTGAAAAATGGATTCCTCCAATTCTTTTTGATGGACAAGATGTATCTCCAAGTCAAGTTCCTAGTGGAATTATATTTGTATTTACATGAACGTCAATCAAACTACTCAGTAACGTCAACCTGTCCTTTCTCAATGCTCAGCAGTATAAAAGATCCTTGATTTACCAGATTCTCATAAATTGGATACTACACATCTCAATTTAAGTTGGAAAGTTGGCTTAATGCTGAGGGACATTAAACTGGGGATGGTTTCTAGTCTCTACTAAGCGCTCTGGGTAGAACAAATAAATGCTCTATTAAGCCATCGGAATTGAAGTGCAATCCAGGGATTGCTTCTTAGAAATCTTAAAAAGTAGAGATGGGAGAAAATATAGTGATGTTCATATTCCAAAAGAGTAATAATCAGAGTTGCTGATTATAGACATTGATTGTGTCCACAGAAGGATGGGAGACCTTTCAAAGCAGACAGATATGCAAGGGTACTGAAAAAAAAAGTCTTTGAAGAACTACATTTACTATTATTTTTTCTTCTTCACCATGAAGATAAATGACAAAAGAATGGCTGCATTTGAATGAGAGCCCAGGATGCCACGTCTGCCAGTCTGGGAATGGGCATGGCTGGTACTGAGGCTGAGCATGAGCAGAAATAGGGATGCCCAAGCACTGGCTGAAGGTGCAGGATGGACACACACAAACTCTTAGAATTTAACTGTTTATACAGAAGTTTGATTGGTTTTATGGCTTCACAGTGTCAGAGTTTGCCTTGAACACAGGCAGCCAAAACTTGGGTGACTATGCTAATATTGCATTTTACTGTAAATAATTATATGGGTAAAAAGAGATAACATATCTTAATATTTAAAAACCACATTATTTGAAAACAGTATCTCTTTAGCATTTTCCAATTCAAATGATGCAAGTTTCAAATTTAAAGAAAAAGGACCTCGTCAATTCTTTAACAGGTAATTTTCCTGGTAATATACAGCTGTAGGGATTAACTGGTCTGATTTATGTCAGTTCTATTGCCTGTAATTTTCCATACAGTGGTTCACAGCTTTTATTTTTCCCTAATTCTTCATGGAAACATGGCTTATTTATAATTTGATCTTTATTTTGTGAATTATTTTCCCATTTCTTCTCTTTCCTAATGCAAGGTAACTTTCCACATTCTACTGGGAATGAAAATAATGCTTTATTCCTTTGCAATATTTTTCTGACTGTTACTTGTCTTGGGTAAAAATCACTTTGTTCTCTTGGGGGTTAATTATTTGTAAAAGACTGTAAATACTAAGACAAGTGTGTTCCAAATTGATCTAACTAAATGTACAAGAGACCTCCCAAGAGAGCAGATATTTGAGCTGTTGGGTTTGCTTGGGTCTGGGATCCTTCTGCCCACGGCAATTAGCCCGAGGGTTTCATTTCTCCTTCTAAACCACATACACTAAGGTTAAATAAAGGCTGCACAGTTTTCAGCCTCTCTTAGAAGTCGCCGGTGTCTTTGGAGAGCTCTGAAATTGTTTACAAACTGCACTGGCTGCAAACTGCTGCTAATGCTGACAAATAATCCCAGTGGTTCTTTGAAAAGTTTAGAGACCTGTCATTTGCTGTCCTTTTATACCACTCCTTAGCTTGTTAGATAAATAAATACTTGAGAGTGTTGAACCCAGAAGATTTTGAGAAGGAGGTACAGGTACCTTTCTTTTTCCAAATCTGCACTCACTTTTTGTTTACGCTTATTAACTAAGAAGAAATGAGGGAAGTGGTTGCTTCTTGTTACAGTTGTGACTATTGAGAAAAGTGCTGGAGGACTGAATAGTTTGTTGTAATTTACATAGAATCTCAACATAGGATATTGTTGCCAAAAAGTCAAAATATTAGCTTGTTTCATTGTGAAAAAAAAAAAACAAGCAAATTAAAAGCCATTTAATGTTTTCAAATTTTGTTATAAAATAAAAAAAACAAATTTTTTGAACAGGTTTTATAATTATAGTAGGTATTTTAGAAGACATTCTTTAAAAAGGTAATCTATCTTTTTCACCTCTGTCTCAGATTACATCTTTCCTTTATTGCAACAGAAATACTGATTATCATTTTAATTTATTATAAACATAATTTTTATGTTTATAATAAATTATAAACATAAAGGGATATATAAAGACATTTCCTAAGGATTGCATCAGCTCCAAGACAGAATGAAATACAATCAAAACAAACAGCTTCGTGAAATATTACAAACTGAACCAACTAAGAACATAGCAAGAAAAGCTTTTTATAATTTCATACAATTTCTACATTAATGAAATTTCGTTGGTTTTAATAAATTTACTATTGAATCACTTGACATTGGTATGTTATAGATTTTTACTACTATAATAATTTATGTGTAACATCATCTACAAAAGTTATTAAGAATAAGAATTATTAGCAACTAGAGTATAATTGGAATAGTGACATAACTAACTATGTAAACTAACATGTTATAACATTTAGAAAGGCATTACACCATGAAAATAATTTTTTAAGACAAAGAAATTGAGAATTGTTAAGAACTTTCAAATCCTGTTGAGAATCAAATAATTTATTTATTTTGAATATTTGCAATATTTAAAGACTTTTTGCTTCTTCCAACTTTTTCTTCTCTATTGAATTAAATAATTTACAGAATATCGGTTAGCACATGATTTTATATGAAATGTAAAATTTCGAATACCTCATTTAAATAACTCTGGGTTTAGATAGCATTCATTTTCCCCTTTTTATGCAGAAAAGATATATTTGGACACTCTTACACAATTTATCAAAAATTGAAATTCTGCTAATTTGGCACAAGTATGCCCCAGAAATAAAAAGCATAAAAGCTCTAAGGAGGGTTGAAAAAACATGACACTCATGTAAGCCATGGTACAGGAGGGATAAAATAGCAATATCTATTTTTTGCTGATGTTTCAAAAACTCTTTTAGCAAAATATTAATTAAATTTTCATAACTTCATTTCCAATATTCTACATTCTACGTAAACGAAAGTAGTCATCATGATAATTCTATCAACAATTGTTCAAATAAATCCATTTACTTGGATGAAATATAAATCTTGGAGATCATTCATCTATGCAGTTACTAATAGTTTCCACAATTAGCTCTATACAAATTCAATTACATTTTATTTCAGGGTTATAAAATTCCAGTAGTAGTGCACTAAATAAAAGTGAATCATCATATTTTGACTAACAATATAGTAATTGGCCTTCTGAAATGCTGATAGTGGGTGGTTGGGTCACATCTATATAAAATACTTCCAGAGAAATACCAGCTGTTGCAGTAAATTGCATGGTTATAAAAAAGTTGTAATTCTTTCTACTGGGCTGGTGCTCAAGAAAACCTACATGACATTAATGACATCATACTCCTGCAGATAAACTCTTTCTCATGACACCTAAAATATAAATCTCACTGCTTATGGTAATTAAATTTTTTAAATGATTTAACAAAAAAATCTTCTTTCAATTCAAATCCCTTCTGCTATTATTCATTATAAATCTCCAGATTATAAAAGAAGATAACCTTCCTGGCCAAAAGACCTTTTTAGTGTTCTGTGTGCTCTTAACACTGGTGTTTGTCATCTTAATGGTGCTGTGTTATGGTAGAGGAAAACTCCGAATTTTTGCTCACACACAATTCCTCTTACTCCTTTTATATTACTTTTTAAAATCTTGGGTATGTCAAAAACTTTGCCATAGCTGAAGAAGCTGCAATCATTTCATAGTGCAATGGCACACAGAGCATTTTACAATGATATAGTACAATAATTGCCCTACGCCTGTGCCTCTGCATGGATAAATCCATCACTTCTGCAGTCAGCCAACTTTGAGAAAATAAGAAATAAAACAACACCTCAGATTCCTTCTTGACTTTTATTAACCCAGATAGATGAACAGATGATCTTTGATAACAAAAGTTTGGAACTCAGATGTGGGATGTACATTATGTTTTTAGTTGTCTTCTCTGTTTGGAAAAGCACACATTTAAACAGGTTGTGCTCATGAATAAAAACTAATATATCCTTACACATTGAAAACAGTTATTATTTTGTGCTAAACATTGCAGGTATCCTCAAAGTAAATTCACTTCAGATATTCTGATAAATTTTTTTGCTCAGAATTTATATTGTCAAAATTATAATTAAGGTATTACAATTCATTAGGCATAGATATGTGATTTATTATGACTTTATGATTTATTAGAAAGAGAGACTTTGGAGAAATATACAAACTTACATTTTGGTGTCTATGAAATACCTGTGAATACAATAATATCTCAAATTTAGAATGAAAGCTCTCAAAGCTGCTTATTTAATATGTCAGGCTCACATCATTAACTAACCATACTAAAATACTAAAGAAAAGAGAAATGTTTAATGAACAATAATCTTTGTATCTGCAACCTAACGGAATGTAAGTTTTAATTCCCTAAAGGCAATAATCAGCTTTGTTTTACCTGCCCAGCACCAAAACCTCTCTCTCTCTTTGCCTTTGAGCCAGGACCTGTTTCAGACCAGGAACAGCAGTTTTCCGGTAGCCTGCCCTGCTTTCTGGATGGAACCATGGTCCTGGTCTGGAGCAAGGGATTTCCCTCCATTTGCCGAATAAACTTCATGACAAGTAGTCATGAAAACTATGGTATTGAACAAAACCAAAACATATGCACAATGTATTTTTTTCTCCCCCATTAACTTTGAAAGATATTTGTGGATTCTGTTAGAATTTCATGGGTTCCTTCAAATGTCGGGAGGGGTTCTCTAAATCAAAGCAATGATGAAAAACTCAAACAAAAAGAGATGCTGAAAGCTGTACAAGGACAAAGCAAGCATTTGTTGGACCTGTTTTTGAAGTGTTGTTGATGGTGCACAAGTACTACCTTTTCCCTTTAAAACGCACGTCGTGTATGCAAATAGGAAAGTGCAACATTTTAAGTTATTATACTTCATAAGATCTAGAATTGTAAACATATTATTTATAACCTACAATCTAACATTGAAATACTGCCAGTATCATTTCACTTGTGCTACTGCTCAGAGATGCATTAGCCTACATCTCACAAAAGCATTTTCATAGCTACCTACAGGTGATTTGATCTACAACTACTTGACCAATACAGGTGCAGGAGTTGGACAAAAGGACAAAAGAACAAAATAATCAGTTTAGACTGCTGGAAATGAAACTTTTCAGGATCAAGCTGTAATTTAAGGCGTTTGAGAGAATTTGTTTTTGTGCTACAGTACTTTCCTAAATTAAGATGCAAGCAAATGAAAAAGCAAAATCCTGAGGTAAAAGACAGTGGGGAGATTTGAATACATGTCATGATTCAGACACAAGAGGAAAATTAAAATTCCTGACACTTTCAACAGTGCAAATATTCCCTTGCTCCACATTTCAGGCAAGATCATAATTGCCAAGCTTAATTAATTTTTAATCTATCCTTTTTATGAATGAATATTTGGATATGTTACCAATACACAATAACAAAAGGCACTTAACTTTTCCACAGATTTTCCTACACCTAAATTGTTGGAGCATTCTCCTATAATATATATGCCAGTCTTCTCTCTAGTGGGAATTCTAATGGCTATATATAAAACACTGATGAAATAGCATTGGCATAAAAATCTAATGAGAAAGCTGCTGCAAAATGCTGTATTAATTTGAAGCTGTCCACTCTACTGGGGCCACAACTTTCAGTTGTTTCACAGTGTTACATGAAATCTAGCAGATGTTAAATGTTTCAAACTCCACAACAAAACAATCAACTAAGCCTTAATTTTATGCAGTTTGTCTTGTTTTGTCCCCCAAATTCACTGATTCTAGTAAGCAATGAACTAAATACATAAAATTGTCTCAGGAAAAATTAAATTGCACTGAGGCACCTCCTATGCTTTGAACAAAGTTCATTGTATCTCTGTTGACATCAGTTAGTGTTTAAAGATTTTTAGGAGGATGTAAAATAACCTCATAAAATCCCAGTCATTACAGTCTGGGGGGACGTTGTGTGTTTTTCAAGCAGAGCACTAAGTTTCTACCTTTGAATGTTGGGCTTGGGGTTTTATTTCACACCATTTGTAGGAGGCCCATTACTTTACTGAGAAGGAGATGGAAAATAGAGTGTATAGACAAGGGACCCACAAGTGCCACTTTACTGGGCATACACCATTCAACCAGCAGCACTAAAGGGATTAAGAAGGCAGCTTTGTATTGTCTCAGAGGTACAGTAACATAAGCGCCACACTGGATTGTATGACAGTTTCTATGGTAACCCTTCTGTCTTTTCTACCGCTAAACCACACATTTGCTGGCAGAACAAGCCAAGTAATTCGCAAGGATGTGAGATGAACTGAGTCCTTTCAGTCTGACATTATTTTCAATATTCTAAATCCAAAGATTGTCTATTTTGAATGCTTAAGCCTCTACACTGTGTTATTTTAAGCCCTTGTATGTAAAAGAATTGTATCAGATTCTTTGGGAGATCTTGTGCAAAAAAGAGTAGAGGCATTTTATAAGAAGATTGCCATGGACAAGTTTAAAAAAAAGTAACAAGACAGTATGACATAAAGGAGTGTCAGACAAAGATCTTGAAAGAATTACCCTTTTATAATAAGGATATTCAATAATCCTTAAGTAAAACAGAAATATGCAAGTGCTGTTAAGTGACAGACACAGAGATTAAGGGAATATTGGTTCAAAAAATTACTTGTAGTTGCTAGATTACATGTATGTCTGAGGTGAACATTAGGAATTGGACAGAAGTTTCACCCAAATTGAGCATTCATCTGATTGGCTAAAAGACATCAAACCACACAGGAATAATACCAACAAGATCCAAGATAAATGAGCATATTGTTCTTATAGCATATGTTCTTATAGCAAGTAATGAGGGAGAAATGACGCCAAGAAGAGACAGAAGGTTAGAAGCACATTTTTTGAGTAATATTTTAACAGCTTTAAATTGGTAAGTGTCCTGTTTGCATCCCTTGACAAACCGCTTCCCTTCCAAGCATTTAGTTTTATCACTGAAAATTGGCAGGTTCCTGACCTACAAGTCTCTTGAGGAGAAACAAAGGTATGACTTAGAAGGTACAAAATAATAAAAATTTTCTTAATTTTTCTGGTGTTTTGTTTGTTTCTTTTCCCCAGAAAGAGCTTTCTTTAAAGAAAAAAATGCAGGAAGTCCACCTTAACCAATTTATTTGGTTTTAATAACTTGATTTATGACAGCATTTATATCTCCTCATGGAGAAGCATGTGTACTCTTCATTCATATTATGGCAACAAGGCTTCTTTATTCTAATTCTGCAAATTCTAATATTCTAATTCTGCAATTACACATTCTTGCACTAGAACACTGCAGCAATGGAAGTTTGATGTATGCAGAAACCCTATCTATGGGATTAAAACAGATTTAAGATTAAGATAGAAGGATTCATAGTTTTAAGTGTTTCCATTTCATTTCAAGGGAGGTAGGAGCATGGGATTGGAATGAGATGATCTGTAGGGTTCCTTCCAACCTAAACCACTCTATGATTCTATCAAATCAAAAGCACTTGAAGTTATCTCAGCACAAAACATTTATCTCCTTTGAAATGTCCATGTCTTTTTATGAAGAGAAAGCCTGAAAACCACATGAGAAGCAGCGCATCTTTCTGCTAACCCAGAGCTCAAATGTAAGGCTTAGCTTGAAGAATGCCCTAAGAATTGATGGAAGTTAATGACACAAAAAGTTCCTGAAATGAAGGAAGGATAACACAGTCATCAAAAGCAGGATTTCTATTTTATTTTGCCACTGTTTATATTACCAGATGTAAGAACAACAACAATTGCATATGGATGGACCAGGAATGAACATTGTAAATTTGATTAACACAAGTTTTAAAAATAAATATATTAAACGTATTTGAAAATTAGAATTGCATATTAATTTTATTTTTGAAGGCCATATCTGATCCATGCATCCATCCATTCAACACTAAATTTGTCTTTTTAAGCATTGTGCAGACACACAGAGAAGAAAAAAAAGAAAAAAAAAATCTAAAAACCCACACACATAAAGCAATGTTGTTTTCTTTATCCTGTGGATTTTTTTCTTCTTGAAGAATATTGATAATCAATCCCATTCTGTTTTCAAAAGTAAGCCTATAACTTCAAATAAATAAAAAATATCCAAACATTTTTATTTTTTTCAGGGAAGTCTGAAGATTATCCAAGACACAGTAAAGCAAATGGTTATTCAAAGCATTAATTGGAATGAGCCTTTACAAAAGGGTATTTGTTAAGAGAAGTTTAGAAATTTGAGTCCAATAATGGTTACTGGCTGGAACTCAGTTTAGACTTTTATTTCTTGCCCTCAGAGCTGCAGATTTACTTTCCTTTTTTATGGAGAGAGACGTTTCAATTAAACTTCTAATCAGGAAAATTTTCATAAAATACTTTGTAACATTTGGTAAGAAAGAAGTTTTTGACAGAATCTGATGCCAAAACCGCCTGGTTGGGAATATGAGAGTTTCCTTTCAGCCAGGAAGAGAGATGTAACTAGAGAGCTCTCATAGTCATGTTTACAATTGCAAAAAGGGGAAACCAAGGCATTTATTTATTATTTAGTAGCAGAATTCAAACCCATTTCTCAGCCCTGCTGCCTGTCTGACTGGCTTCTCCAAGGAGGGATTGTCTTGTCTTTTGAGTCTTTCTCAATCTTCATTCAGGCACAATTTTTGAGGGGAGCATTTTCATCATTTCACCCTGAAGAACAAGACAATTTGATATCCTAAAAAATTCCAAGGGAATGCAAAACAATTTTCTAAACTTCTTTTAGTTTTAGCCTTCCCTAGAGATCTCTCTTCAACTGCAAAATTACTTGCCCAACGCAGGTCTAGTAACCTTAGCGATAACATCTAAATTACAAATGAGATCTTTATAACCTATTTACCGTGCAGAACATGTTTTTAACTCTTGGAAAATGGTAATTTCAATTACAACAAAACATACTTATGCATGTGAGACTGCTGTTTAAAGAATACTTGCGATTCCGAAAGAGACCAATTAAAATTTTATTAGGAATGAGTAAACCAATCATTCTAAACAGAATCTCATCTTAAATATAAAGAAGATCCAGTGTTAGAACCAAACTGTTTTATGGTAAACGGAAGTATTTAATTGAAAAAATATCCATGAAATGCTGTGTAAACACAGCTACTGTTCCTACTTCAGAAAAAGAGGCAATCAATCAGGCACGTTCAGCTATTTTCATGGCTTTTTTTTGTTGATGTCACATGCCTTTTGCTGGGGTTTGTCTATTTTTTAATCATTACTCTGGGAAAAAGAACGAAGTCTACTTTCTTCTTTCAGAATAAAGTTGCAAACATGGACACCACTACCCTTAGATTCATGAGCTATTTAAAGTGGGCTAACATATATCCATTAATCTTTTCGTTACTTCATTCACTTTAAATGTAAGTTTCAGGTTTATCATACACAAAATTAAAAAATTTTTAAAAAGACAAAAATAGATATTTACAACATATAGATAGATGTCAAGAATATAGCCTAAACTCCCTCAAAAATAACAAATAAGATGATGTCAGAAGAATTTTTGCGTTTCTTCGGGGGCTGTCACTGCTGCTCAGGATGCTGCAAAGTTCTGAGGGAAAAGTATTCAAACTTATGAACTATTGGAATTATAAAGAAACAGTTTTCAATAGAGATGAAACAAATCTTTTAAAAATTATCCTACGTGCTGTCTGCTTAGCCCAAAAATCCTCAGACACTAATATCCTTCATCCATTTTTTATGTTTTGTTGAAAACTGGTATCACAGATCCGGTTTTCAGCTAAGCTTTTGAGCTGAAGGTGCACAAATGGATATTTTGCAAAGTGCAATCTCCAACCAATTGGTCACAAAGCATGTAGTGTTTATACAGCCCCAGAAAATATCAAAATCCTCTTGCTTCTTATCAGATGATACAT
This sequence comes from Leptocoma aspasia, assembly GCA_013399835.1. Taxonomy (NCBI): domain Eukaryota; kingdom Metazoa; phylum Chordata; class Aves; order Passeriformes; family Nectariniidae; genus Leptocoma; species Leptocoma aspasia. Next base: position 348,711 of record VXAX01001742.1, on the reverse strand, counting down.
TTTGACTTTTTTATCACATTGGAATCACCTTCCAATATCATTTAAACAGATTTTCTGGCAAAAGATTTGTACTTAATCATTTTAATTTTGGTTTCTGTCACAAGGCTTGAGATAGAGGTCTATGCTGATCTAGGTCTTTTCATAGCAATCACAATTTTTCACATACTGAAACCGCACCCCCTTGCACAATTGTTCATATTATTTATATCATAAAATTGTTCATATAATCAAATTATTTATATGGTTAAAATTGTTTTCCTATGTACTATAGGTTTCAAGTGCAATGAAAACTTTTGAAAATTTCAGATAATCTTTTTCCAGTTGAGAAATATCTTGGAATGCTATAATAAAATATAGTCTGTCAAAACCTCAGTGGAGCACTGATGTCTGAATAATACTGGCAATGTTAATGGAATTCTATTAGCCTTTATTCATTAGGAAGAACAGTATTTGTTGAAAGGCCCAGCTGGAAATCAGGTTTGGATTTTTATTTTTATTATTTCTTCATTGGACAAAATAAATATTACATTTCCCACAGTTAGAGTGATCTGACAGGAGAGATTCAGAACTTTTTGAACTGTTGATTATTTTGAAGTTAAAGAAAAGACAGAAAAATTTCTTGCTGTTCTAAAATTTGGACATTCTAACAGCAAAATAGTAAAAGTGACATTAAAGAGTAATTATTTTGATTATCTGCTGTTCAGAAGTTTGACTCACGTTCAAGGCCCTTCAAAATCTTTTTCCTACTGAGAAACTGCATTTTTCAACCTCTATAACTTTTAATGAAAGCCTTGTTGGTTTTGGTTTTTTTACTGTAATTTGCCACTACTAAAATATCAAGACAAAAGTAATATAACCTGATAGTTTTGGGAACAGAACCTTCTTTTTATTTTTGTTGTTTTGAGATTCGCCCTTGTTGTCAGCACATTTTTAACACTAGTGAAAAGAACCTTTTAAAGTTGAATGAAGGAGCGGTTCAAGGGATGACTAACTGAGTAAACAATATCCTCTTTTTGTTCTCTGCATCTCCTGCTGCTGGGAGAAATGCAATTCCTTGGTAGAAGATAACTCCAGCATTTTCTTAAATGAAAATTGCAAAGCTTAGCCAGGGGCCTTCAGTAACTGCCATCATCAAGTTTTCTAAATTATTGTTGATTGATAATAAGTTAGTTGATAAGACATGTCTGACAATCTCATTGTATCTTCCTGCTTAGATATCTTTAATTATTTTTAACTCTTGCCCCTTGATATTTTAGTATAGATGAAGTACATTAATGCAACCAATAGAGTGCGACCGGTATAATTGAACTGAAAATGTATTGAAGAATTTCTAAGGGAGAATTTAGTCTTTATCCCTCATTAGGGAAGTCAGCAGTTTTTCTACTCCATACTCAGTTAAGTCAGAGATGTTACTCTGGTGTTGTGACTGATAGGAAAAAAAAAGCAGGATTCTGGGTTTAAAATCTAGTTAAGAAGCCACAAAGCTCTGCAAAACTTCAATTTTGAATAACACACTGAACATCTGAGGAGCCAAGGCACTGTCTTTTACTGAGGACTACATTACGTTTAAGAACTGTATTTCCTTTGAGAATGTAAGTCTTCTGGTCTACATGTGCAGAGGTGGGGAAATAGCATTTCTCTGCCTTGAAGAGTTAGCATGCATATAAATAGTCAGAATCCAAGGCAAGGAAAGACACATAGAAGTACCTCAAAATGGATTGTTTGTATTGAATTGAGACTTCTCTTGTGGGTTTTTTTTGTTTGTTTGTTGGCTTTTTTTGTTGGTTTTTTTTTTGTTTTGGATCCAAGACAAACATGGTTTTTGTTTTCCTATCCCTATTTATAGGTATAAAAAATGTTCTTTTGGTTTGTTCTGTCACAGCTGCTGCAGGGAATGAGACAAGTGGTGCTGTTGATAACCTTGTCAATATCTTAGAGCTTATGTACAAGGAGGGAGGAAAATCCAGCTTATATGGACAATAATAAAGGTTTTGATCTTTCATTCCATATTCTTTGTTTCAGCCTCACGACATATTTTTAGAGGTTTAATTCCATGAAATTATGTTAGTATACACATAATTATCACAGACAACTCACAAATAACTTGTCAGTGTAAAAATTGAGGCTTCCTTTGAAAGAAATACATGTGACAAAATAAACATAAAGAGAGAAAAGTGAGAGGAAAAAAAGAGAAAAGTGATATATAAAATTTGATTCTGCTAATCTATTCTAAATTTTAAAGAAGATAAAAAGCAAACTTTGCAAAAAAAGTAGAAAATCATTTAATACAAAGAAAAAATAAGATAAGAAGCCCAAATTCAATGCAAAGATTTTCACCTCACAGCAAGATAATACATAAATTAAAATAGAATACTTTTTGAAAAACAGCTACTTAGAAATTTTTAGAAAGTGACTGCTCATACCTTTTACCTTTTCTCATTAAGATTATAGATTGAAATACTTTCTCTGATTATTTAAAACTTCACTGACTTCAGCGTTTTACTGACAGCAACACAAGTATCGACAAATAGTTCCACATAAATACTTGAAGAGACTTCTAGGATGACAGAATACCTAATGGATATTATTCTATTAGAATCCTAGGAGGAGCACCTATTAAAAAATTAGTGTTCCTGATATGGTGCAAAGGGTTTGATACTTCAGGATTTATTAAATAGGGCTCATGAAGGAATCATTGCTTGAGAAGTATTATATAGGGGATAAACTTTAGCAAAGATTAAAAAATCCCACAAGTGTGATTATGAAAATATTTTGGAAAAGAGCCCTCAGACAATCAATTTGGGTTAGAGCACATATTTAATTTTGTACAATAACAAAACCCAAAGCAGGATATTAATGCTCTCTAGTCCCCAAACACATTCTCCCTATCTAGCCAAAGTCACTCTGAAAGAGAGCATAGAGCAAATCAGTTCATTTGGAGTGAATTTCAGTAGTTACAGTATATAATCCTATTTGGTTATTCTTGTCCAGCTTTTAAATTGTTGTTTCTTCCCATATGAGCTTTATTTTTACAAATGATGTTGTCCGGACAGTTCTAAAATTAAATTTTTAGTAGTAGCATCTGGTTCTCCATTAGTCACTTTCTTTGATCATATCCTGATCATCCAGATCATGTCCTTTTTAGCTTTCACAGAAAAAAAAACAACCCCACCATAGCAGTTTTTGTCTCAGTGCATTGCGTGCATATTTTAGGTTTTCTACCAGATTTAAAAAGAAAAAAACATACACACACACAAAAAAACCTTAAAAAACCCGAAAAGAGCAAAAAAACCCCCAAAACCCAACAAACAAACCAAACAAAAAACCCCCAAAACCAAACAAAACCAACCAAAACCCCCCCCACCCACAAACAAACAATCTAAATCACAAAACTCCCACAACAACCAACAAAATCAGCTAAAAGATCACTAACTAAAAGCCTCCTATAGCAAATGATTCATGAAATCTGATAGAGTATTTGCAAAAAATATGTTGCTTCCACAATCCAAGCATTTCTTTCTTCATCTTTTGTGTTTAGCAGTAACAATAGGAGAACCTCAGTGCTCCACCAGTGCCCAGATGCAAGGCTAGAGACAGCTGGGTATAGAATTACCCTCTGCCAGTTTGTTCCATCCAAAGTCCTGGCCCACAATACTTGCTTTCTTTTACAGTCTGGTGTGGAGCACTGTAAGCAGGAAGATCTTTGAGCTTACTTCATGTATATTACTCCTCACCCCACAAAAAAAAAAAAAAAAGAATAAAAAAGAAAACAAACAAACAAACAAACATGTATATATAGGAAATTCTATCAAGTACAAATTTTGTTTTGATTAAGTGATTGATAACATATATAAACACATCATGTATACAAGCAGTTATATTGGAGAGGCAAACTGCTTTATAAACAGCTCTTCAGACAAGTAGCAAAATTACTTGGATCTGGCATGCATCATTGCTGCTGCATTATGGTAGGATTCAGTAATGGGGGACTTGAGTAGCTCCAGATTACTTGTTGAAGAGTGATTTGGTAGAAATAAAGCACAGACATTTCCCTCAATACCTAACATTGTATTTCAAAATACAGCAGCACTTAAACGTTAGATTAAGTTTCAAGTGCCCAATTCCCCAAATTTATGTATGAAAACCAGTTCCATCACCTTTGAGTAGAGATTTGATTGCAATGGATCAAATGCAGCAGTACTTGCAGGCTTATTGTCAGGACCTTGAGGACACCATTAGTCCTGACTGTCCACTCCCCTGTGGTTCCCCCACCTGACCATGGCTAAGGACCTAATTTCTGCCTGCCACCAAACTTTCCCACCCTTCCCATGGTCCAGGACCCGGTGCCAGCCCCCTGGACCCCTCAGTCCCTGCAGTCATGCTGCAGCAAGGCTGGTCTCTGGCTCCCCACTGCCCTGCCTGGCCATGGACCTTGCTGGGATGGATCCACACCTCCACCCAGTCTTGGCTTGTCCCTAGGGAGGTGCCCAAAGGGTTGGGGCTGTCTGCTCCTGGTTGGAGTGGTGGATGGGCCCTGGATGTCAGACCCTACTCTGCAACCCCACATGGAGAGCCCCAATTCTGGTTTCTGCTTTCATAATTCCCTGATGTGTACAAGTGTATGGACTTCAGTTTTCTTAAATACAGTCCGTACTCTGAATCATGGCTGCTGGTACCCCCCTCCTCTCAGGTTGAACTTGTGAGTATTTGTACTTGGTTCCTCCTACTTTACTTGAGCAATTCCAGTTTGCTCTAGACAATGTGCATGCAGGAGCAAGTGCGGCACACTCATGAGTGCTCCACACATCCCTGGATATTTAAGTGATATCCAGGTGCAAGGGCCACAATTTTCAGGCTTAATGCAACTGCTTTGGCAGCTGAATGTTATGAGTCATGAAGTGAAAAAATTAGAACACAGACTAAGTCAATTATAAGACTGAACCGCAGTCTCTAAGTATTTTTCTGTACAGTTTATTAATTATCCATATGTATGTAAGTTAGGTAATTGTAAATACAGGTTTCTATAAGGAGATTCCCATTACTTTTCATATATGCTTGCTGGTCTTACTGTGGCTGATGAAGTTTGTTATCTATTTCATAACAGAAAAAAAGAAGTCAGTGAAAAAGCAGTCCTTTTTCACCCCATTCATCAGCAATAACTCTGGCATATTCCTCACACTTCTGGCTTAAATTCTTCAAGGAGACACTCTGATTCAAGGTTTATGGTGCTTTCCACCACTTACTTCAAGGCCACATTTGGGAGCAGTGACTAATATTACTCCTTTGCTGGTTTCAAGCCATACAATAAAAGCTTCACCACTCCGTTGAATTATATCCTATAATTTTCTTTTGCAGTTCTTTCCAAAACCCCAGTTAAGGTCCATCATTTTGGATCTACACTTTAATAAGATATTCCTGTCACCTTCTATTTACAAACAAGCTGCTTCCTAAAATTGTTGTTTTGTTCTAATAATTCAGAACGTTTCTTTCATACTTTGGGATTCAGTTTAAGGATCCTTCCAAGTTGCGATTTTCAGGTCCTTACTGATATAAAAAAAACATTGTTAATTTTAATGATACCACAAACTCTAGAAATTTAAAAATGAGAGTCAAATGCAAAGTAAACAAGTGTATTGAATGTTGAACATTTGCTAGGAATATTTAGTTATACCATCAACATTAATATGTAAATACACTACTGATTTCACTATATGTAATAATGAAGTGTTAAAATTTCCTGATGGAGAAAATGTGATCTATTAAATAACACTGTTTTCTCAAAGCAAAGTAACATTTACTTTCAGGCAGGTGGAATTTTAAAGCTCCAGTGCTTTTTCTATAGCTATATGTATGTTCATTAACTTAGAAATGAACCATACTGGGCCACTGTCAGAACAAGCTATGTTATAAGGTCTGAAAACCTCATCTACATATGCATTTATTTTCTAGCATTAAGATGGAGTAAGCTGTGCAGAATGCATTCTACAAATTTTAGTACCTTTTTTTCAGGAATAACTTCCAGAAAATGTCTCCACATTTTGAATACAAGGTGCATGAATTGAATAAAAAAAAAACCGAAACAAAAACACTAATGAAAAAATCCCCAATGAAAAAGTCCCCAAATTAAAAAAAATCCTAAAAACCAAAACCAAATATATCTTATTTGGAAATTACAGAACAATCATATCAGTCCAATATAAATGATGATATTACTTGTTTTCTTCTTTTTTTTTAACTTTTTTTTTTATTTGGTTATCACTTCAACCATTTGATCTTAGTGAGCCAACAAAATAATTTCAGTATCTTTGACAACTGCTCAGATTGAACACAAGGGAGCCAGGCTGAATTACAGAGTATTAAAATCCATGGCATGTGGTGTTTAAGGGAAGATAATAAAATTTTAACCAATAGGAAATATTTTTCGTTTTTCCTTCTACTGCTTCAAGACGTAATCTCAAAATTATTAAAACTACAAAATGTCAAAACGCCAACATCAATTTTCTCTCCAGATCTATGTCCATGCACTCCCAACTCTGAATTTTGGGGTAGGATGAGTAAAATATCCCATATATGAAAAAGAAGATAAGAACCTATATTTTTATTCCAGCCACGGATGTCATTCCTGACCAACTTTGTTACTACTAAACCCAATAGCCAAGCCAAATTTTCATTTCCTTTATTGCAGAGTTAACAATATATAAAGTACTTTTTTTTTTACCTTATAACTGATTTTGATAAATTAGAAATTTAAAGAGAAAGGTGTGTTTGTGTCTATTTTTACTTCAAACTTCTTTGATGAAGAGGCAATTGATACTGCATCATAAAATCAGAAAAAACTCATGCAAAAATGACACATATGTCAGACCTTATGTGAAGACATAACCTTTCAGAGTGAGTTGATCTAGGCAAAACTAATTTTAATTTGTGAGAGGGAGGATGATAGAAAAGGAAGACTGAGTGTCTTCCTCAGTCTTCCTTTTATAGTGAAGCTACAGGTACATTTCCAGGGTAAGATCCAGGCTGGAAAACAAAACACCTAATACAGAACAAAATCCTCAGGCAGACTGAACACTGAGTAAAAAAAGAATGGTAATATTTTGAACATGGTTGTAACAGAATAAGTCTTAAAATAAAGCAAGATTATATGAAAGTGTGATCCCAGCTGCTTATCCTCTGTTTTAATAAGAAACATTTGAAGGTAAAGCAGTGTTGTATCCATTCTTTCTCATGAATTCTTAATAAGTCACTCTGTTAGAACTTTTACAGTTTCAAATTCCCTTCATTTCAGTGCAAAAGAAATTGATAAAAAACCATTTTTTGTTTGTTTGCTTTGTTTTGTTTTGTTTTTTTCAAAAGAAAACTAAGAGAACTCAAGGACATCTAAAGACAATGACATGTCTCAGTGGTTTAATATGGAGGTATTAGACATATTAAATCATATAATACAACTTTTCAAATCAGCAGATTCCAGCAACTGATGATACTCTGATGCACTCTGTGAGAAAACATAATGTGAGTTTAAATCTTGGGGATAATATAGCACGACCATATCTAACAAAATGGCCTTAATAGTGTCTGCATTCAAGCTTTGCTCGTGCAGAGGAAGAACCTCCAGAAAATAAAAGCTTTTTCCTGCACTTATGCATGACTAGAAATAACTCATTTCTCTCAACTCCTTTAACTGGGGGAAAACAACCAAGCAATGAAATAAAACTCCAAACAAACAAACAAACCCTACCAAACAGTGTAACAGGAGGTTTTGTTATATTTATTCTCTTAGGCAAGGTCTGATTTTTGGTGTTGTCCTGTGCAGGGGCTATAGTTTTCAGTCCACTGGAGAGGGTATTTTTTAAGGCAACATATTTGTAGAAAAAGGTGAAATTGAAATGTCTTCAATATATTTTTTAAGAATTTATTGCAAATTAACTATTTTATACATAGACAGTTAAAACAATAAATTTCTGATAAAGTGTACTTCAAAGAATGGTAGGGAAATAATAATTTTCAAACTTCTGTAGGTCCATGTCCTCCTCTAACCCGAGGATATAGCACAAGACATACAAACTACAGGATTAAATCTCTTCAGGAAAATTTTTCTTGAGATACAAGAACACATTCTCAAAAAGATGAAAGAATAACTTTAAAAAGTTGAGTTTTTTTAAAAGATAGATAGATACATAGATTTAGTGGCAGTTGTGATAAAAAAAATACATATAAAATCAAACAACCACCTTGAGGGAAGACATGAAAAGAGAAAACTACCAAACCTCATCAGCTGTCTTTAAAATTTTAAGGAGGGATTGATCTTCATTAAATCTTGAAACATAATACAAAGCTTCTGAAATGGAAGAGAAGTAGATCACTTTCAGTATGTCAACTTATTCAACCAAATCTACAAATGGGAACTTTGTCTTTTAATCTCATCAGATAAAACTGAATTTCTAATTTTAGAAAGCAAGAACAAGCAGAACCAGGAGGAGTAAAGGCATTGATTTTTTAAATTTTCCTTGTTTGACAAAAAAATCACTCTCCTCTGAGTTCTCACTTCATTTATTTCTCTGCTTACAGTGTCTAGAAGAAGCAAGAACTCGAGCTGTTGAAATGCTGCTCCCTGTAAAAAGTAGCATCTTTATGTGATACAATACTTCTGTGCCTTTGGCAAAGAAAATCTTTATGAGGCTGATATACCTTTGTTAATCTCAATTTCCCACAGCTGTCTGTACGTGGGCAGATGTGCTTGAATTACTTTGTTATTCTTATTTCCTGATGTGCTCCCTTGGTTAAAATATACATCTATGTCATATTGAGTTCTCAGTTCTCATGTAATCATGTAATAGTAGAAGTGACACATTATTATTAACTTCACATAAAAGGAATAACGGCTCCTACAAAATAAAACTCATTTCTTTGCATCACCAGTATTGTAATGAAGGCTAAACCAATCTACAGAGTATGAAGAATCATAAAATAAGAGAAGGAGAATTGACAGTAATCAGGAAACAATAAAAGGTATGAGTATTCCTGTCTGTGTGTGTAAATATTCATGTATGGAAAGGTTAGGCTAAACTCTGACTATAATATGATCATAAAGTCTTAATTGTTCTGGTAAAATGGTGCTTAAACAATGAGATTTTGAGCAGATCTTGCCATAAATAATTCACAATATAATAGCATTCAACTATCTTATTCTCCTTGTACTGAATTGTGTGGATTTTATTATACCTATCACAACACCTCTGATCCTCAGAAAAGAAAGTATTCAGTGATGTTGCATAATTCTTTATAAATATTAGCATTATTTAACAATTGTTAGCAGACTGTCCCATGTGTTTATGAGGAGCAGTGCTCTGCAGGTGGAGCCACTTGTGCTATACAAGAGCTGTGCTCCAGTGTGTGTACCAGGCTTCATATTTCAAACTGATTTCAAACGGTGCTTCCTTGTGAGACTAAAGAAACTAAAATTAAAAAAAGAAAAAAAAGTAATGAATGGGAAAGTAGAACAGTTCCAATCCCCATAAAAGCAATCAGGGTTCCCATAGGAAAAATATAAACATTGCATTATATACAAGAACCTAATCCTTATTTTGACAACAAACTTGCTTTGATAGATTTCAATTATTTAGCTAAAGGAATCTCTAGAAGGAAACTGTATTGAAGAGCACTGCATGCCATGTAAATTCAAAGCATAGAATCTGTATACTTCTAAACAAGAAACAATCAAAAGAAGTGAAAAAATAAGGAAATTATTGAATTAAGGCTAAAAATGTGCCATACAAATTCCAGAGTGATAGAAATATTTGACTTACATAACAAGACTTTAGTGAGGAAAAAAAACCACAACAAAATAAAAGATAAAATTCTAAACAAAATAAAAGCCTGGGAAAGATGTGTAAGAAGCAGTTTAACTACTGACGAGCTGATTCCTTTTTAAATAGCAAGAGTTAACGAATTAGGCTAGGAAGTCCATTTTTCTCAGGATACTCCTTCCAGTAGGGAGCAGAAGTGGCTGCCTATGTAAGAATACAGGAACACAGAACATTTTGGTGATGGTCACACAGAGCTCTCTCCCCACCTTCAACAGCTTCATGCTTTTTGAGTCAGAAATGCCATTTTTATACTGACCATCTGTGCATTTTCTGCATCAACTTGCCTTTTGAATTCAAGAGAAATTTAAAGTCTGCAACATCCTAGGGAACTCCACGTGTTAATATATTTTATTATAGAAGAGGAACTACTGGCTTTGGTAGAGGATTTTTTTTGTTTGTTTGTTTGGGGGTTTTGCTTTTTTCACCTACCAGCTCAAACTTCTACTAGAAGAGAATGCATTTAATTGATCCCCATTCTCTTTCTACTTGCCAGTGATAATTTTTGAGATCTCAAAGTGATACTTTGGCTATTTTTTTTCCAGCATTAGTTTGGAAGCCTATTTAGTCACATACAGAAGCCTTTCCAATCTTTGATCAACTCTCTCACTCTCTCATGAGTTATTTCCAGGCTTAGCCCTTTGTGATGGGAGAACCAAAACTGCACTTAGCATTCAAACAGAGATAAAGCTTGATTTCATATACTTTAGTTCTCATTTTTATTCTATTTTTCTCCCCAGAAGTTCTATACATAATGGAGATAACATTTTAAACCAGTGAAAAATAGTAGAAGAATACCATTAAAAGGTTTTGGAAACCATGGAAAGAACTATATGTGTACAACAGAGTAAAAACCCATACTTTTCACATAATCATAGTCTGATCTAGCAGCCAGTATCAGCAGCCAAAAAGCAAACAAGTCCTGTAGACACAGGTTTCACAGTTTTTTGATGCTAACATAATTACTTGTAAGGACTTGGGTTTTTTAAAGGGCAGCAAAAAATTAAATTGTCTAGAGACATCGCTGGGGAGAATGAAAGCTTCTGAAATAGTCCCAAGAAGTACTAGGGGAAAAACATTCTCATTTATGCAGAGCAACTCAATTTTTGCTCCATGTTACATTCAGGATGGTAATGGACCACAACTGAGTAGGTGGCATTGTAAAATAATTTCCGTACAATTCAGAAATACATTTTGGGATTCATCTTGCCAAATGGAACGCTCAGCATAGGAGTTATTTTCATCTGAAAAAGTCGCTGTACACTTTAATGATACGTTTTTTCTCTGAATTATGCCTGGGGCAGAATTCTGCATACTGAGGTAATTTGTGCAAAACTGTCCTCAGGAGCAGACTAACCTTCTCCACAGACATTGCTTTGAAGCACAGCAGTTTTCATCTGTGTCCAAGAGAAAGCTATCCTTGTTAGCATGAAACACAAATACTATTTATAATGTTGTTTTCATTTGAAAGACCTTGACAAATTTATAACCTTATACTGTGAGGCTGCATGAAGTTGTGGGCATTTGACACCCAGTGACCTCCCCAGAGAGCATTGAAGAATGATGTAGGATGGAAATGTCCATACCTGGTGTATATCCATAGTGCTTGCCCAAAGCCAGGTGAGAAAATGCCTGAGTCTCTTCTTCAGTGGCCCAGAATGAAGGAAGACAAAAATGGGGAGTTAGATCCATAAAATTGAACATTGCCAGTGGAAAGAAATAGAAATTTACATAAATTCCTAATATAAGAAAGTATGCTATGTTCCATAAAGTGTCTGATTACTTGTTCCCTAGCTATTTGCTTCCTTAACTGTGCTTTGAGTCCAGGGTGGGTAACTCAAATGCAATGTCTGACACTGCACAAACTGAATCCCTTCTGCTGTTTTTACTCTCTCAACACTCTGCTAAGCAATAAATTGGTGATAGACAAACATCCCTACCCATGGCAGGGGAGTTGGAACTAGACAATCTTTAAGGTTCTTTCCAACCCAAACCATTCTGGTATTCTATGATTATAGGAAATTATTATGTCCTGAAAATAGGACACTGATATCAGAATTTGTTCCAGATCTACTGCTTTTAAGTGCAGGAATAATACTAACAATCTCTACCTTGTCATCTTTTACCATCTTATTAAATACCATTGTAGCTATAATTGTATTGAATTTACTTACACTAGTTATTTTAATTTTGTAAGAAACATCAGAAAATCCTCATTCATAATCCTGAATATTGGATACTACGAGCAAACAGAAAACATCACTCTGTCTCTTAATGGGAGATAAAGATCACACCCAGGTCTGTCACCATTAATTTGGCTAATTTGGAATCATGTCATTTTTCAGCTCAACTAAGGCATATCCTGAAGGGAATCATGGCATTTTCTTTAAACCCAAGGAGGAAGTGAGTTAAGAAAGGCACTGCTAGAGCCTTTTGCCAGCAAAGCTCATAGTGAGGCAAAAATCACAGCAGGGCAAGTCTGAGCCCAAGCTTTTGTTGCAATCAGAACTGATGGGATTATTCTTTAGCATATAAAAATTTTTTGTGTTATATTTGGTTGGAGAAGCTACATTTTTGTCCTCATCATCTCATAAGAATAACCTGAAATGGCCTGTTGTTTTCCATAGTGATGTATGACACAAGCAAACACAAAATGAGTGTAGTGGACCTCTGTCAACTCCCACAGTCTGATTACTGAATAATTGAATTATTAAAATTAAATAATAAGATTAATCTACAGAAGAAAGTCAGCTTTTAACTCTTTATGTAAATTTTTTGTTGCTTGACTCAGTCTTTGAAAACTACTTATTGGGAAAAAGACATTCAGGAACACAATTTTGAGCAGTAAAATTTATTAAGTAATCAAAACAAAATAAATTCCCTCTCTCACCTTCCCTATTTTATCCTTCTCACCACCAAAAAACCCCATTCTCTATGATTCCTAAACACTCTGTAGACTTACAGTTGACAGCTCCATGTAAATCTTCTCAAATCCAAGTAGAAAGCTATATTCTTGTAATGAAATAATAGTCTGTTTTAATGAAAGTTACCTTTTTTTCCTGGAAAGTAGTCATTTACTCAGAATTCCTAATAAGATAATGTGTCTATTAGATATCTGAGTTGAGGTTGTAAAGTCATAAATATTTATCTCATAGTGTATTGATAGATACATTGATATGTTGTAGTTCATTATATCTTTCACATTTGTGAGTTTGTTTTGTTTTCTTTTACTTTTAAACACAAAATCTATTTTTATTACCACTTTATGTTGTAACTGACTAAGCTCTTTCAAGAGCTTTGACAGGCTATTAATTTATATTATTATATACACCAATAAAACAACCTACTCTTCTAATTGCTCAGTGATTGCTGGATTTATACTGTATTTGTTTAAGACACATAGGTAATGAAAAATTGTTCTGAAAATTACTTTTGTGTGCTTTATTATAAGGATGTATTTCTCATGTTCTTGTCTTCCTGTAAAGAGTAGGTCTGATTAATTTTCTTCCTTCTCTTTCCTCTAAGGAAACTTATTATTCTACTTATGAAATATATTGAAAAAAAACAGTGACTGGTACAAAACCAATGACTAGCTTAAAAAAATAAATGGTTCTTTACTTCCCCTTTAAGCAATAACAAAATCAGTTATTAGCAAATGTGGCTTTTATGTCAATCAAATATATATCATAATTAGCTGATCTTGTTCTACAACTAAGAGAAGTAGAACATAGAAATAATAAGCCAATCCTCTCAGCAATGCCAAAGGAATGACTCAATTCAGCTGAACAAGGGTATTTTATCAGGCTATCTGGCTGTTTTATGAAGTTATTTGAACTGTGAACCAGAGAGAAACAAATAAATTACCCAATCAAATTTAAAATAGAGAAAATTTAGAAGGGATTTTTAAGGTAAATTAAGGTCTTAAATGTAAGACTTTCAGATGGTAAAGAAACAAGTCTCAAATAACCATTGGTTCATTCCCTTCAAGCCTGGTGCCAGTTAATACCTGATTATGACAACCAGATTAGGAGAGATTTTTAATAACCTCTACACCAAGCTGCTAATTTATGTAATGGATATGTGATATAATGTACAAGCTCAGTGAATTAAAGTCCCACCCTTAGATGTGCCCATTGTTTCCTGAGAAAGGGAGGAGAACATCTTTCTCCAGTTGGTTAATATTTTCCTAAGTACTTAGTCAAAGTAAGAAAAATAACATTATATTGTGGAGGAGTAGCATCTCCTAAAAGGTAACAGAAGTCAATAACACAGGGCAAGATTTTTTTAAAATGTTTTCTGAGTTAGTTAATAAACCATAGCAATTTCTGAATTACTCTGGAAGTGAGGGATGGTGTGGGAGAGAAGAATTAGTACAAACTGGGAACAGAAGAAAGGAGTTATCCTAAGAGAGTATAGGAGTTATCCTAAGAGAGTATAGGAGTTTTCCTAACATCACCTAAAGGATTCATTCCCTTTAATTGCAATCCAGACACCTGAGACGTGCAAGAGGACACCAAGTCTGCTACCATGTGGGGTAAGTCTCACCTCCTGCAAGATTAATCTATAAAAAAGTTTCTAAGAGACATGCTTTATCATTTATTTTCCTTTTCTGTCAGTTTTGTCTACAGCCTATGACCAAATCTTTGTGTGGGGGGTTTTGGGTTCCTCCACTGAAAGACTTTTCTGGGATGTCTGGAAATCACGGCATCCTTCCTGACTAAATGCAAAGGCCACTGTGAGAATGAGTCATGTGGGCATGCAAACCTATGCCTGGGGGAAATGCTTGGCTGTAGCTGAGAGACTCTCTTAAGTGACACAGCCCTTGGTAAGCATCTTTAATTGTTTCACTTGAAATTATTGAAAATTACTGAAAATACTATACAAACACAAAACACAGCCCCATACCAGCCACTCTACCGCAGCTGAAACCAGAAGAAATGGTTAATGATAAAATAACTTTTAACAGTTAGGACTTAGAAAAGCCTTAGCTTCCAGCATTTTTTTATGCCTTTGTCTGAAACATTTAGAGCTCTATAGTATCACATATCTTTCTACTGCTGCAGGCACTTTTAGACTATGATCAAGCACAGTTTTATTTTAAAGGAGTTAAAACAACTCAGCCTTGAAGCCTCACTTCATGAGAAGAGTTTTTTAAGTCTTACATTTTGTTATCTGGATAGTCCATTTTTTCTTTCCTCCCCTGTTAAAAAAGTTGCACATATGTATATCATAGCCACATACCTCATTTCATTTTCTACTAAGTAGTTAAAATGTGCTTGTAAAAACATCTTTGGAGAGAACATTTAACATTACTCTTTTGACACTCTATACTGGAAGGAACAGGAACTTAATCACTATTGTGAAATTAGCAGATAAATGTGTAATAGAGCTTCTCCATATCCTTAATATACAGACATTTTTCCCCCCCACGGAAATGTGTTCTTAAAAATTGGATGTTTTTCTATTCACAATTTCCCAAGTGAAGCAGTTTATTTCACATAATAAATAACAATAATCAATATTTGCTATTCTAGTGCTTGATCTTTATTCCTCAGTGATAAGACAGTGATGGTCTTATCTCTTTAAAAGAAAAAAAAATTGCTTCTGTTTTCTTCCAAGTCATATATCACACCTCACACCAGCAAGTTAACTCTATTGGAAATAAATGCAGGATTCCACTTGAGAAAATGTTATCAACCAATTAATCTCTACTTAAGCCATATTTTGACACCTACCTGTGTTATTCTATTCAAACCATAGACTTCCAATAGCTAAGTGTTTTGGACCAAACTAACACTCATACCAAATATTCTAAGTATATTAGAGAGGAAGAGGAGCGGCAGGCACTGATTTCCTGCTGTCTCTGGTGACCAGTGACAGGACTGAGGAAATGACCAGAAGTTGTGTCATGGGAAGTTTGGGTTACATGTTAGGAAAAGGTTCTTCACCCAGAGGATGGTTGGGCACTGGAACAGGCTCCCCAGGGAAATGCTCAAGAAGCATTTGGACAATGCTTTCAGGCACATGGTGTGACTCTTGAGGTGTCCTGTACAGGGCCAGGAGCTAGACCTTGAGGATCCTTGTAGGCCCCTTCCAACTCAGGGTATTCTGTGATTCCACAATTCTATTGCAAACAGTTTGAATATAGTAAAATACACACCTTATTTTATAAAAGTATTTTATTTATCTTGTTTTACTAATACTTCTTGATCTATGATACACCCTAGGAACTGAATAACTATGTGTAGCTGTAATCAATACTTCAGTGTCTCCTTTAGCACTCCTTCAGAAAAACTTTCCAGGGTTTTCCAGGTTTTGCTTAATCCAAATCTATCTGCATAGTTAACAGCAAGTTTGCTTTGGTCTAGGGAAATGCTTTGGGGGTAAAATTAGAGAAAACTGGGAAGTTCTGTTCACACTCTAACAGAAGTTGTAACAGTATGGAAGTTATAGGATGAACTGCAGTTGCTACTCCCTGGACGGCATGGGGTCAGCATGCCTGAGTTCCCACAAAATACATGCTTAGGGAGACTAAAGGGAGCATGGAGTGGAGTGGAGACATTGTGGCCAGGCTCTGTCAAAATGTCTGCATGAGAGGAAACTCAGTGGTACCTTGCAGCTGATAAAGCACATAGCACCTGTCAAGCAAGGGAGGGAAAAGATTTCTTGCTCTTGAACCAGCAGCTGTGGTGAGATCACAAACACTCACCTCAGATGTAACAGTGACCTTAACCCCCTCCAAGGTATGGCTTCCCCCACTGAACATGATGTATGGTTAGAGTCACTCAAGCTCCACTCAAATGCAAAAATAGTATAGAAGTTAGTTAAAATGGGGAGAAGTTAGGGAAGCCTCCGTCTTAGCTTCTGGGACCAGTCAATGGGCTGAACCTGTCTTCTCTCCCCCCCCAGGGAAGCCTAAGAGCCGTAGTCCATGGCTCCAGATAATCAATCATGCATGCTGATTGATTATCTGGAGCCAGCTTCTGCTAGGAATTACAGCTTGTCCATTTATTGCTTTGAATGCATTTTTTTTGCCTGATACTATTACAGGCAATCTCTGAACCTAAACCTGTCACAATTTTATATTATATTGAGTGTTATTCCATAAACTGTTAAGTGTGAGTCCTTCAAGGGCACTCACAGTTGCTGGCAGCAGGGAACACACTTGCCCGTGGAGGCCTGGGAGGGGGTTTCTCTCATGCTCTTGGTGCGTGCCCTGCACTTTCCTGGGGTGCCAACAGACCAGTTAAAGGTGTAGACACCTGTCACTCTCACTTTTCAGCCTTCTGATGTTTTCATTCTTGTGATGGAGTTTCTCATGCTGTTTTTTGTAAACATGCACAGGTTTTTTCTAACTGTCTTTTTGTTTTTCATTCCTTCTCCTGGGAGGAGAAAGGTTTGATGAACTTTATCATTGACCAGTGTGGTTGGAGAGGTGGTAACTTCACCTTCCAATCGATGGTCATTTCCAGAACTCTATATAATGTGAAAACTAAAATAAAATTTCTCTCTTCTTTGCCTTCTCTCGGATGTGGCTGCGTTTGTCTCTGCGTTTCGTGTTGCTCGATAGAGTGACAGACACCCAGGAGAAGGATCTTTGTCTTTGCATGTGACCCTGAACAAGTTCAGCTGACCATGCTCTGATCCAGCAAGACTGTTTAGAGCAGGGTTCCCACAATGGGACACACAGCCTGATCAGACACAAAGGTTCTGGCTTTTTCACTGACACACAAAATCTCCCCTCCTCAGCTGAAATCACATTATTAAATGTGCAAGGGCTGAACATCTCTGACATCTAAGTATCAGCTTCAACAGCTGCAATGGAAAACAGCTCTAATATTACATTTAAGAGTTTCATTCCAATGAATGGTTTTGGTTCCTAAGTAAAACTGGAGTGCAGACAAGGGAGGTAGAGGGCATCCTGATCAAGTGAGCACAGAAGAGAGGTATTAAACATACCATAGAAATGTCAGTGCTGAAGTTGTACTCTCACAAGGCATCCTTGCAATTAGACTGAAAGCTGACTAAGCAGTACTTCATGTTTTCTACCACGTGTTTCTTTCACAGGCAAAAGAAGTTAAAAATCAAATAGAGTACACTCAGTTTTCCTTTAATATCTGAAGGGTTTTTAAAAATTCTAATGATGAAGCATTCAGATAGATGAGGAAATTCAGCAGTGTAATTTTTTTTTTTCAATTATCTCCTTAGTAAAAGGGAAAATGTAATTCTCAATTAGATAATAATCCCCCAGGTATGTAGAATAGCTACCTACAGAATCAGCTGGAAAATTTAAGTGACCTTCCCAATGTGAACAAAAAGAGGAGCCTAATTTTTTTTGTACTCTTGCTTAAAACCACTCCTGCAAGACACTCTGACTTTGTGTGATTAAGGTGACAAATGACAATTATGATAATAGAAGTGACAAGTCTTTCAAGGATCCAGAGTTGGTGATTCAAGTTTACATTTTTAAGAGATTTTGTCGCTGCTGCATTTCCCATGTCACTGTGCAGGCTTTTTATATACATAACCTGAGATCCAAATTTTCCGTGGTAACTGAATGAGAACTCTAATCCCATTCTGCTCAGAGTTCCAAGGCACCTAAAAACTAGCAATGCAGCCTCCACTATAGGTGATTTCTGTATATGATGTAGGATGGATGTAGTCCTGATTTAGATAACCATACCTGTGCAGAACTGTGTCAGAACCAATAAGCACTGCTGAAAGACTGTGAGTAAAGGCATGTAAAATTTATGTGCATAACAAAACCCATTTCAAGGGAAACTGGTGTTATCCAAAACCTTAGAAATTCCTGTCGTAATTTCTCTTGAATGTGAGCAATCATTTTAATCACAATTTTCTCTACAACCCTGTTAACACATGATGGAATGGCAAAATAGATGTAGTTGTGTCATGTAAGTATAATTTCAAATCTAATGATTGAAAAGTTACACTCATGCCCAGCTAGATTTAATCTGTCAAGAAGACATAAAGAACATGAAAAATAGTTATTATTCTACAATTTGGTCCTAAAGTTTCTTTTCTCAGACATTTCTTTAAGAATATGTTAAGCTGACTTAAGGAGAAAGTAAGGAGGAAAACCTCAGTGCTTAGTCTTGTTAGCACCCCCACACAGAAAGACCAAACATTGTAAAAGAAGAATTTTTAGATCTGAATATTGGTTGCAAATTTCAAAGCCAGTGGCTCAAAATTGGACTTCCTATTATAAACATAAATAAGAGTGGATGAAGGAAAACTAAGGAGAAAGCAGTTCAGAGAGATAGGAGAAAGGATATATGGGATGACTCTGCAGAGATACAAAAAATTCAGTGGAAACAAAAGCTCTCTTTTTGTACCATATCTCTGAGGGATGTCAGAAAATAATTCATTCCCACTGAACAAAAAAATAACTGCCACTTTTGGAAAGACAACAATGACAAGGGTCAGCTGTGACTTTAATGAGGGCTACCCAGACAAGTACAGTCACAGAAGGAACCACTAATTTACTACTTCAAAAGTTAGGCACATACAGAATACCCCAGTCTTTCCTGCTCACTTCCAGTGATGTAGAATATTCACTTGGACAGTGGCAGCTGATGAATGTCATCATAGCAAAAATTATCACCTTTACTCTCTGAATGTATCACATCAGGCTATGGAAATGAGTAACAAAGTCTTATGCAGCATCACAAGTCTTGTCACTGTTCAGAAATGCTTTCTATTTCTTTACTGCTGTAATGCCAAGTCTCTGGAGGTTGTTTATTGACTTTTTTATTTAATCTGTTTTGAAAATTGGCTTATATTGCTTATATGGTAAAATTATTTGCAATCTCCTAGATAATCTGATGGTGTACTTTGGAAAGCAAGGAGCTTGTGAAAATGTTTCAGTACTAGATGTTTTTTATACATTTCACGTATAGATATTAAAGTCCTTGGAATCAGTTCTGCAGTTACATTTATTAATAAATAAATTTTAGCATTTGAAGAACACATTTCCATTAAAAATATAAAATTTAAAAGATAGCATATCCTACAGTTTATAAAATTTAAGCTAACAAAAAAGATTCTTCCTTCTTGCTTCAGTATCTTGGCTTCATCTCTTGTATCTCAATGACTACAGTGAACGTTTCTATATATAGACTATGGGAAAAATGTACCATCAGAAACTAACATATTTCATATGTATTTACTTTCTTTTTGGAAAAATGTTTCTACATTTTTCCTGTGGGGGGAAAAAAATTGGTTGAAATCAGTCATCCTTGCTTCCAGAGCAGGAAAAAAAATATTTTCTTCTTCCTCTTCACTGTTTGAACATTTTTTCTATTGTACCTCTTAATTATTTTCCTTCTAGCTTCAGGTGTCTATTTAAGGAGGATCATTTAAGAAATAGTTGCCCTTTGTACACATAAGGGGTGTGTTACACTGAAGTGAATGTATCTTAGAATTTAAATCTCATTAACTTTGCCTAAAACATATTGTTAACAAACATTTTCTGCCTAAATGTATTTCCTACAACAGCAAAAAAAGGGTTTATATTTATAAAGTTTTTAAGAGGTGTAAATCTCACTATGTTTCATAAAATCTATAAAATCATCAATGTGATTAAAATCTGTCATTTAAAGTGATTTAATGGATTTTATTTTTATTTGTTTGCCATTATCTCTTTCTTTTGCTGTTATCATCAAGAACATATTCAGACTCAAATCTCTGCTACCTATGTGCCAATAGAACAACAAACTGCTGTCACAGTCCTGCAGTCAGAGCTGTTTACTGTACTTGGTTAGAGCAACATTGTACAAGTGAAAAGAAGTGAGGAAACATGTCAAAATGCCTTAGGAGTTTTTCTGTTCCATGTCCTACAACCCTGCTAAAAAACTGACACCACTGTGGTACCTGTGCTTGCTCACGTCTTGTCTGTAGTGATACTATGCTCAAGAGGTAAATTTTATACCTTTGGCAGTGCACAACTTAGAATCTCCAGACTTAGATTTCACTCATCCGGTAGATGGTTTTGGAAAATATGTTCTGATTCCTCAGGGTAAGGTATTTAATTGTCCCTGCAAAGACTATTTTTGTGTTTCTAAGGCTGGATATTGTAAGAGTTATGCTGAACTTGAATTATTCAAGTTCAGCACAGTTTAGGAGCATTTCAGTTTCAAGGGCTTTAGAGACAGGTAAAACATAATGTTGTTTTCTATTTTAAAACCTTGGATACTTCTGTTTGGTTTTGGGTTTTTTCCATCTTAGTCAAAATGACTGAAAAAGGACAGAAAGTCTGAAACTATAGGCAATTTACAGCACTTTTAAGCCATCAAGGATACATGTCATACTTACTTTTCAAACAGCAGTTATCTGTCAAATTGTCTGTGCAACCCATTCTGGAGTTAGCTCTTCCTCCTTCCTGCAGAACACCAAGAAAAGTATGTCTTATTGGGAAAAAACTTCTTCAAACCTACTCTCCACACACCTACATAATACCTATAAGAAGTTTTGAACAGGCTACCTGAGTCCTTTAGTTCCATGATGGCTTTGTGCTGCTACTCCTTCATCAGTGAAATGATTAACCCAATAGGGAAACACAACAAGGGCCGAGACTCTAGAATTTTATCAGCAGTATTGACACTGAATCTTTTAAGTCCACAGACACTTCTGTTACTGAATTTGCTGGAGTCTGCCTGTCATTGGCAATGACAAATCACATGCCAGTCACATGCCAGCCCAACAAAGTGATCCATCTTGTGCACTGGGTTTTTTTCTTTTACCATAGCTTGTGCAAATCAAGACATAGGGGAATTTTATTCTTATTATGGCAGTAGGCAGGGTTCTGTGTGCCTAATATTCATCAATGAAAAATTAAGTTGCTGCTTCCTTTTTTTTTCTTAATTAGATCAATATTTGGATGGTAGTAGCCTCCTGAAATCATCCTGTTTGGCTGAGATGTGCTCAGAAAGGTAGAAGAAAGTTTCTTTTAAAAAACTCAGCCTTAAGGGACAGGGATGGGATTTGTGAATGCATGATCTGACAGTATTCATTGTCTTTTATGAAATACGTTAAAATGCTTCTTTTTTTTCTGGCAAGTTTTTCACATGATACCTTTTGTATCTCACTTTGCAGGACTCACTTTGCAGTGTGCAGGAACAATGGCATTTTCCACACATCTCTTTTTCAAAAACACCTATGTCCAGCTGATAGAAGTGCTGGCATCTGTGATATCTTGCTTGTATATCTCTGCTCTTGGATTTGCTAGTGGCCAGCTTCTGGCATAGACATCCTTATATATCCTTCAGGTGTAACTAATTTCAAAATGTTTGCTCTCTTTGTAGTGCCAGATATAAATTTGAACACCAATCCTCCACCTTGTTTTTCCCCATCTCAGAATTACACCTCAAATAGCATGAATAGCATGATTCAATCAACATTATCTTTTTGCACTTGGTTTCTTGAGCACACGAATACAGCACGAACACACATACAAATGTGGCAGTACTCCTGAGCCTGGGAGTCTTGAGATAAAGGAACACTTAAGAAATGAACGTTCTGATTTTTGGGGGGTTGTAGAAGATTCTGCATTTGTTCTGTAAAATATTTTTATGGTATACATGTAGTTATAATTACGTCCCATAGAAATCATGGGCTTCTGATTATTTCAAATCTTTCCTGTAGCAAGCATTCCACAGAAAATGCTCTTTCAGCATTTTGTGGCTATTTTATTTATGACCTTCATATTTTGACATCAAAGTGAAGATTTAAGTGAGTGAGTTAAAAATTCTTTTTTTTTTACTTCTTTGGTCTTCGGGTGCATGCAGTTTAGAGAACAACTAATTGTAATTAAAAAAACCCTGCAATTACAGATTTTAAAATATAAAGAACAAAGTCCAAGCCATGATCACCCCCTTAAGAAGAAAAAAATGCATGACTGAAAAAAAAGACTGGAAAATGCTTGCTGAACCCCTAATTAATTTACAGGGCTCTGCAGAAGGAGCCTTTGTTTTTTTCAACACTACTAAAATTTTATCTTTAACTCAGTTTAACAAGATTTTTTTTTCACTTAAGTCTCTCTTCAATAAACACATCAAGATGCAAGACTGGGACTCCAAATTTATACAATAGCCTGATGTGTTTTCAATGGCAGGGAAGAATCACTATATAATATTCCAGAGGCACATCTTGGAAGATCTAAAGTGCTACATGCCATTATCATTTAAAGTTCTTTACAAAGAAAATCATTGCTCTGTGGTTAAGTATGGCAGTGAGATAAGGGTGTCAGCTGAGGTCAGCAAGACTATTCAGAAGACTGAAGTATCTTCAATGTCTTGATAAATTGAGTTCACACCATTTTTAATTTATATCAACTATAGCAAAGAAATTTCCCTTAGGTACAACTACACAGTGATATCACTTATGCAATCTGTTACATTGTGAGATTCTCTCGGTTGCCAAGCAGCCAAGAATGAATGTAAAGCTAAAAGCTCCAGACAAAAAGAAACACCAAAGCCCACCAAGAAACCTCTCCCCGAAAATACCCTAACTCTTTTTCTTTTAATTTGAAATAAGATGGAAAAGCTACACCAAGTACCAAAGAAACATATCACCATCCGTCTTCAGTCAACCTCACCTCCTACTTCACTTATTACAAAGCAGATTGTAATTTTATTTAGTTCTATGAAATATTATTTAGGTGTTTGTTAAAGGCTTATTTTTTCCTCCCTTTCAGTGAAATAAATGTGTTTTACAAGAAAATAAAAATGATGCCTTTTACCTCAAATATGTTGACAACCCAACATTAGTCCTTCTCATGTTTTTTCCTACATTTGGTTTTTTCTTCCAAATGCAGTATCTTGAAATATACTTGGCTGTTCCTATTTTCTTTCTACTCTCTCAAGATGTCTTCATTTTTTTGCTTTTACAGAAAAACATATTCTGAATCAAAAATAATACTTGCTGTCATTTTGAGACCTAAAAAAAAGTAAAAGTAAAATTATTTTTATCTTGTCTTCAGTGTCTTACTCAAGCAGTTAGTTGATTTAGTCCTTCTATATTAAAATCCAAATTGAAATGAAAAATAGCAAAGTTCAAGTCCATCTGCACAGCTTCCTATTACAATAATAGATTGTTTGAGAGTAGCAACTACTACTAGTGCTCTTGTTGAATCTGCCTTATTTGGAGCAGGAAAAAGAACACATAAATGATGTAATGATATGATTTGGAAAACTGGTGTTAAGCCTGCAGGAACACAGAAAAAGGAATGAAGCATCTGAGAGGAAAGGTATGATATGACTGCTGTGATATAATAAGAAAAAGTATAGCTTAATTTTAAGTAGTAAGATGTCACATAGCCAGGGTTACTTGTTTTGTGTTCATTTGCAGTGAATTTCTTCTATACAAATATCACAGAAATTCATATTTCCAAAAATAGTGTGGTCCTCTTTGGTGCTATTTTCAACTAACCTTTCCACACCAGAGGTTGATTCCTTCTCACTTGTGAGAGTGCAAATATGAACATGTGCAATGTCAGCCCAGAGACAGTCAAATCTGAACTTGTTATCACTAATGTTGAATTGGGACATTTTAACAGAAGTGAAATAAAATTGTCTACGCTTGAAGGCTGAGAGGAGGGAAAGCAACTTCCAGCCAGAAAGTTCCGAAGAGTAGCTGAGAAGAACAATCTCTTCAACTGGCTCAGCTACACCTGGAAAGAAAACATGACTGCAGCTGTAATAAAAGAAGAAATCTGATGAACTGAGATTTTTTTTACAAGTAAGTAAATAGATTATATACTGAAAAAGAGGCAAACTACTTCATTTGTACATAATATTGAAACACACACACAAACACATATATATATTCTTTATTAATGCCGAGATTTTCTGAACAATGGATAGTTTTGAAACAATTTGTTCCTCCAGAAATTGCTGTCCAGATGCTGTGGTCGAGGGTCATTTTTTCTGCTGCTTTCCCTGTTTCTTTTGATAGTGCCTCTAGTTAAAAGACATTTTTGAAGTTACACTTTGTGATGAGAAGCTGTTCTTCCTTATTAACATAGAAACATTTACTCTCAAATTTCTTTTCTACCATCACAAGCTACTAAAGCCTCTACTGTACTGCACGCCAAAACAAAATAAATTTGCAGAGTCAGACATTTAAATTATGTTTTTCTGCAATTAGAAATGTGTTGAGCATTTCAAAACAAAACCAAATCAAAGCCATCTGTATTCTGCGCCAAGACATTAAAAAACAATCTGCTTTTATAAAAAAAACAGGTTGGAAAACACTATTTCCATGAAGAAAAAGCAATTACTTTCAAGAAGCCAGTGAGATTTGGATTTCTATGTTTGCTGCTAAAATTTTTAGTAGTTAATGTGTTAAATTACTTGTCTTCAGTCACCTTGCCTTTACTGATACAACACAACACAACACATACTACTCAACAAAGTCAGCCAGAAATCTGAACACATATTTTATGGAAAACTGAGGTTGAAGCAGAAAATATTTTTCAAATATCTGTAAGGAAAACCAAATAAATTTGGTTCAGGTATTTGGCAGTGTAAAGTGAACAAGCGCGTATTCTTCAACTTGGTTTGCTTAGTTGGGTTTTTCCCTTAAAATCCAGTAATTTTTATTCCACAAATCCAGATAAATGTAGAGTCAATTAAAGAAACTTCTCTGCAGGCAGTAGGATTGTCACCTTCTAAACAGTATAGATGCATATTGTCAAAAGCTGGAAACATCTTTAACTGCCTGTTCTTTCTCTTTTAATTTCACTCAACAGAAGGAAGATTAAAAAGACACAGATATTGGCAATAAGTAGCATGTTAATTCTAGAGGCTTAAATTTAAAGCATAGCATAATCCCAGCCCATTAAGGTTCTCTGCAAAAGGAAGCCAGGACAAACTTGACCCTCAGAAGCCAAAGCTGTTTAGCAAACAGAGAATGCTATAGTCTGTGAACTTAGGACTGTGGTGAGAAACCCTTTGTTTTCTTGGCAAGGTAGTTCCTGTGCTAAATATGAGAACATTCCTTACATATAATTTTGATGAACTTATTTAGAAAATGTGTGCATACAGAGTATGTTTAATAGTTCCTAGATAGTTTGTAGACTGGTGTGGTAAATAAGCATTTGAGTTTAACACACACAAACTAGTTTTACTTGTATTTTCATTTTTCTCATTTCAAGCAGGCTATTCTTAAATTTCACTCCTAATTTTATTCTGGTTTTTATTTTGTTGCTCACACTAGCCAATCTTTTTGTTTGTGAGTCTTTTGTGCTACATATGGCAGATACTTCAGCACACAACACAAAATCACAGAACAGTCTGAGCTGGAAGGGACCCAGAAGGATCATCAAGTCCACATCTTAAGTGAATAGCCCATACAGGGACCAAAACCATGACCTTGATGTTATTAATGCCAAGACTATGCTCTAACCAACATGCTCAGAATTTGGGTATGAAATAACTAGATCAGAATGGCAGTTATGGGAACAAAGTAATGTTTTGTCACATGCTTTGTGCCATAAACACGTGGTTTAACTCCAGCTGGCAACTAAGCTCTGGACAGCCTCTCAGGATGGGGAAAGAATTGAGAGTAAAAGAAGTAAAACTCATATTGTGATAAAGACAGCTTACTAGGGTAAACAAAGGCTGCTCACAACAAACAAAGCAAAACAAGGAGTTAATTCACTGCTTCCCATGGGCAGGCAGGTGTTCAGTATCCCCAGGACAGCAGGGCTCCATCACATGTAGTGGTGATTTGGGAGGACAGATATCCATCACTCCAAATGTCCCCCCACTTTTTCACCCAGCTCTCATTCCCAAGGAAATACTCTCACAGTTTAAGTTTTCTTATGGTTCTGTAACTGAAGAGTAAATCTCAATATGATTTTAATCCACATTCTACCCATCAATAAAAAAGCTTTTTCCTCTTACTTTGGTGTCTCTTTTAAAGAAAATAACACCATGAGCTATCCATAAGATACTTCTTTCTTGTGAATCAAAAGACATGAACAGGCTAACAATTAATTGCTATGTGTTTCAGCATATAATTTTCCATAAAACAGTGTACTTATGTTAATTTGGTGTTTAAAAGGTCCCATTGCTGCACCACAGTCCATCTCAAGAAGCCTTGAGACATCTTAATTAAGTAATTTTGTATAGAAATACCAGGGTTAGAAGTAGAAAAATATTCAAAGAGGGAAAGACATAATTAGTAGTATTTCACATTAAATAAAGAGATACTTATCATCACATGGAAATATCTGCTAGATAAATTCTTCCACATAAATATGACTAAGGAATAGAAAAAAAAAATTTCTTAATCATTCAATCTTTTTCCAAATTTTTATCAGAATTGTATGATTTGAGACAAAACAACTCGTCTCAAGAAAATGCAAAAGAAACAGTCAAGTACAATAATATATTCCTCCTACAAAGCCTTCTTTTGTTGTATAACATGTTAATACTTCTATAGTTTCTCTTTCAGACTAATGCAGAAGAAGATACAGCTGTATGTCCACATAATTATCAGTAAACTATACATGTGAACATGTGTTTAAAATTCCAGGCTGCTCAAGAGCTTAGAAAACTTAAGATGATCAGAGATTTTTAATTCCAACTCTATCACAAAACAGGAAATTTTTTTTCCTATGCTGAAATAATTCCATTACCAATAGTACTTGTGGGATATAATATTAAGCAGTATCGGTATGTGGGTATAGCAAGGTCCAATTAAAAAAGAAAAAAATATTAAAGAAATAAAGAAATAACGAACTGATTTTACAAAGTGTTATTTGATGCTGAACACTGCTGAATAATGATAATATTAAGCAACAGCTTGGAGCTACAATTGTTCCGAATTTTGCTTTGCAAAAGATACAGAGGCATAAGAAAAAAGCACAGAGATCCTTAAAATCAAAAAGTCTTATTTACCACTCTGTTTCTATTTCACAGGGAGGTGAGTTTTTTGAAGTGCTAAGTTCTGGCAAATTTCATCTATATGAGAGTGCTGACTTAAGAAAATAGCCATGAAATGAAGAGACAACATAAAGGGCATAGGAAACTTTTAATCACAGTTAAAGCTGAAGAACAAAAATTGTAACTTATGAATGGTAAACTGCTTTTTTATAAACTTCAATATGAGCTTTTTTCTCTTGAATATTGACAAAATGGGCAAAAAAGCAACAGAAAATGTGTTGTACTGCTGTTATCACTAGCTGCACAGTTTATTGTTTTTCATGGAAGTTAGGACTTCAACATTGAAGTGACAATGACTGTATCTTGCTATCCTGGAGTATCAAGACTGTTTTATAGCAAGGGATCAGTCCTCAGCTCAATTTGTGTGAACATCAGGAGAATATAAATAACTTGCCAAGAAGAGCTCATCCTGAAATTTCGATTCAAAAGCTGGCAAAGGTTATCTTGAGTTCCTTTAAGTGACTGAGATTCACAATTGTGTATCTATGTATATGCAGGTTTCCAATTGCACCAAATACTCTCCTGTAGAGAATAGTTTCATGAAGTTTGTTTTAAAACTCTGCTACAGCTTCAGGGCCTATCTCAGTCTTTCAGATGCAGAAATCTTTGGCCTTTGATATTCAAACAGAATGAAGTGAGGATCCTAGGGTGACTGTCTTTTACTAGTTTTGCTTGGGATTAAAATCTATTTCAGCTGCATCTTTGACTCCTTGCTTGAATTTGAAATTGTTGGCAATGAATAAAAAAACCTGAAACAATCCAAAACGAAGTTGAATATTTTGATTGAAATATTTAAGTTTGTTTCATTTCCATTTACCTAATGTTTAACTCTTTGATAAGTATTCCAATCCAATTAACTATGTTTCAAAGACAATGTTAAAATTTTTAAAAGTTTATTCAATAAACTTTTAAAATAATATATATTGAATTTTTATTGCTGACATTAGAATTCACCATGAATATGCAAATACTTTCAGCCTATTCCAATTACATTATTAAACAAATACATCGTGAATCCAAAAAAGCATATTTTCATTCCTAGTGGCATTATGCATGGAATTTTTGATCCTCCAGGTCTAGACATTTTGGAATGACAGAATCCAGAAAAGATAATCTCCATACTAACTGTCAGGGAAGGACACATCCAACTCTTCAGCCAGTAGCCTTGATTACAGTGTGGTGCCTTGATTCTCCTGGCCTCTGCAGTGCAGCATTTCCCTTTGTCTCCGACATGTGAAATCAATACCTACTCTTAGACTTTGGCCAAGAAATATGCTGTGAAACCTGAATATTTATTAATATATTTAGTAAACCTTGCTGTATCTTTCAGTACCAAATGCTTTGTTATTATCCAGGTACTTTACAACACCACTTAAGCTGGAGGAAAGTAATATGCAACTAAAAATAAAAATATTTCTAATGTCAGTAAAAAATATAGTGATAGAAGATACAAATGAAATGAAGCACACACTCAATTTATACCAAGGTAAAATGTAAATTTGCTCTCCTTGTTATCTGACTGAATTGCTGCCTACTTTGAGCAAAAAGGTGGATTTTGGGTTTTCAGTTTTGTCTCTTCCTTGGACCTCCAGATATCCATTAATGCAGGCTTTTTCAGATGCTTCTGTGAGAGGAAGCATCCTACACAGATTCTCCCAAGATCCCATTTGGAATGGGATTTCCCCATACTTCAAAGGGAAGTTATATCTAATAAGCACAAATTTTACAGTCAGGCATAATTACTTGTCATTTCTTAAAGACTTTTAAAACAATGATATAAACAAAGTTTGCCTACTGTCTTTTTCAGAACAATTGCTGGTGTGAATCCCCATATTCACCATTTTTTGATCATTTTCTTGTACCTCTTTCTGAAGCCAAAGAACCTTTTAGGTATATATATAAATAAATTTCTGCTCCTGTTATCTTTTGTAAGAATATCAGAAATCCATTGTGTTGGGGTTTACAAAGTACCATGTTTCCAGACAAATAATATTATCTGTATATTAGTCTTTGTGTAAAAATCACTACAGATTATTCTGTTAAGGCATAGCTTCAAAATTACTTAAGGATTGTAGACCATATAAAGAATTTTATAATTAGAACTGAACACGTAAATTGAAATATATTGATGTATTAAGATGGTGGTAATTGTCATCCTACATATTAAATTAATGTTTTACTTAGTAGAATGTGTGAAGCAGTGGGAATCTACACGTGAGGCAAAAAGAGACAGGTGGATATAGCAGATGGAGATTCCCTGTTTAAAAGGAGTTCAATGGAAAAGATGAGAGATGACGGATAAAAGTTTTTCTTGGGAAAAATATGATGGAACAGAAGAGGAAAATTCACAGCAAGAACAATCAGGCATTGGAATAATTTCGACTGGGAAGTAAATGGAGTAAATTCTCCAACACTGGATACTTTTCAGATTCACCTGGACATGGTGCCGGGCCATCTTGTCTAGACTGTGATCTTGCCAAAAGAGGTTAGACCAGATGATCTTTGGGGCTCCACCCAATATGGCATTCTCTGATTATTATGCAAATCACTAATTTGAAATAAATGTCTTCTCTTAAACCAAACAATTTTTCTTTCTTTTTTTTTTTTTTTTACATTCACTTGATGCTGCTGTCTATAGGAAGGTGCAGAGCTAAATTCTGGAACTTTTAGTATCAAGCTACTCTATTCCTGACACACAGGGATTTTTTTATTTCTAGAAGATCAGAAAGGCAGAAAAAGTCTTTTTCTTTTATCAATTTCTGCTTTTGAGGCTATTTTCTGCAAATCTATGAAGGCACTAGCCATGGCAAATTGGCCAGAAGTGAGAGCAGGGACAATTTCTACCATGAGAAATGGGACAACCACATTAGTCAACCAAAATTTTATACATTAGGAAAAAAAGAAATATCCCTAAGGAAAAAAAATAGGCACCAACATGAGATAACCTGCCAAGTAGCACCAAGTCAGATAAAGTACTGGCTACTACCAGTGTGAGATAATTCTGGTTCTGATCAAACCACAAATAATGAAGAAAGCAAGTTAGAATTGGATAAGTAGCTTGAGTAAAATAGAAAGAAAAATAGTTTTGAAAAGGTCTCTTCAATGAACATAATATGGGAGGGCTTTGGTTGGGCTTTTTTTGTACTTTGAGTTTTTTGCTTTCAAGGTTTTTTTTTTCTTTTTTTTTTGGTGGGGGAGAGAGGGGTTTGGATTTTTTTTGTTTGTTTGTTTCCCTAAAAAATATCCTGAATGGCATATCCTGAAAGATTTTGAAGGCAAGGGAAGCTGAAGAGGGACTCTTCACCAGGAACTGCAGACACAGGACAAATGGCAATGGTTACAAATTTAAAGAGGGGTAATTTAGGTTAAATATTAGAACTTTAAAAAGCCTTTAAATTTAACAAGGAAATGAAAGAGTAAAAAGTGGTAGTAAATTTTTAAATATATAACCATTGGAAAAAACCCTTTATATAGCTTTATTATGAAAAAAATGTTTGACTGGAAAAAAATTATATTCACATTTCATTAGTATATTATATTCTTATTCATCTACAACTTTGAATTAATAAAAAAGGTTTTGTGGAAACAGTTTAATAAAATTTCATTATCCACTATCTAAACTCAACTTACACTATAATTTGAGAGTCAGAATTTGATTTTTTTCATGGATTTGATTAGAATTTTTATTAAGAAAATGCAATGTTTTCATAAATAGTTAAATCTGTAAAATCACGAAGAAATTTCTTAAAATTACTATTTTTCCAAACATTTCTTTAGTCTGCAATCTGAAAAGAACTTTCTTAATAGCACTTCAGTTTTATTAAAAATGAAGAATGGAAACATCTTCAGCCACTGTTGTGAAAATCTCCTATCCCAGCTGAGAAATAGCCAGGGTTACTCTTTTTATATCTCAGAAGGCTGTTTTTTTTTTTTTTTCATAAATGCCATTGAAAAACTTGTATTGAGGAAGGAAACATAACTTACGACTAATAATGAATAGGTACATGAGAGATGTAGATTTAGGATAAAGTAATTTATTACAATTACAAAGATCATAACGTAAAATTCAAACCCTTAATTCTGAATTCATTGATGAATTATTTATTTTACACAATTCAGTGATTCTGAAAGTATGGTTGAGTTATTTGTTTATTCTAATTCTCAAATTCAATTCACAGATAACAGTGTCTATATGCAAATCTATAATAGCATTTTTACTCTGAAAATTATCTGAAGATATTGATTCAATAGGACAAAAATGTTAATTATTTGATGTTACTGTGTTCTTATGTTTTCTGTATCCTCTGAAATGAGAGCATTGCATTGCAATGTACTTTTGAAATGCACAAGTCTGTCCCTTGGTAGCCAAGAAGATCAAAACAGCGAATGTATAACTGTAAAGCAATCTGCTCTGATTATGACTTCTTTTGATTGGATTCCTGCTAGTATTTATGACCTGGAAACTTCATTCAGGCATTTAGATTCACCTACTCAAAAAAGAGATCAGAGATCATAAAAGTATGGTACACACAAATCTGAGGGGAACATCCCTCTGAGCAACCTGGTCTAGTGAAAGCTGTCCCTGCCCATGGAAAGAAACTATATTTAAGGTCTCTTCCAACCCAAAACATTCAAGAATTCTATGATCTAATTCACTTAGACACACAACTTTTTATTCTGGAAGAATAGGACTGGAACAAAGCAGTTTCTCCAGATGAAGTAAATGATAGCTGAAGCTATGTAACAATTAAATATCCAACTCAATGCTTCCCCTGAAGGAGGGAGAATAATTCTCAGAGATTTTTAGCATGCTAGGAAAATGTAAATCTTTGTTAAATAATCGAAAGCATACTTACCTGACCCATTTCACTAAAATAACTTTTCTTGATGACTGGCAAGAATAAAGCATGAAACAGACCTGATCCAAAAGAAGGCTCACTGAGATACCTCATGCACTTTTTTAGATTCTGCTTCAAATCTCATGTAGGAAGAGTGATTTTTCACTGAATTTAAAATATTGAGATCATAACTGACATAGGGAAATAATAGTCACAGAAGACCACATTATTCAGCTACTCTCAGAAGACCCAGTCATCTGGTTTTACTAGGTTATTGCTATTCCACAGTGAAAAATATAATCAAGATTAAAAAGAATAGATGCAACATAATGTAATGGTGGCATCCCTTGTCTTATTTACAAAGTAAATGTATAGTGTGACTATATATGACATATACTATTTGGCATTTTGAATAGAAAATATGAGAATGAAGGTGACAGGAGGAATTGAATGAAGAATCTGCTAATCAGAGAATTGCAAAAGAGAAAATGCTAAGCTCTATTCAGTCCACTTGAAAAGATACATGAATATATATATCTTCCTATATTTATGTGAGCTAGTAAAAATTGTTGCGTGATGTATGTTCCATGTGTTTGCTGAAAAACAGACCATTTAACAGCTTTTTCCTTATTGTCTAATCCCTCAGGATAGAGGGACCCTGCTTGATGCAGTCGTGTAAACAGTTAATCATAGTCAATATCTGGATCCTTTTTCTTTCTTGAGCTGATGGGAGATACTTCTATGTAATTTAACCTGCTTAAAGAATATTGTGTTTGTCATGATTACAAACTATTTTTTCTGCCACACTGTACTTTCAATATTGTTAAATTGATAGCAGTGCAGTCAAAAGAATATCCACTTAGGAGTACTGGTGACTGCAGATAAGATATTATCTATTGCAGCCTACCCTGAAATGCCACGATAGTGCCATGGATTTAGATAATATTCTAAATGAGTATTTCTTAGCTGTCTAAAAAATTAGGTGGGGGGGATAAACAGAAAATGAGATAAAATGGGATAAAACCATAGATCTACGTTTATAAACCAGTTAACTGAAAACCAGAGGTAGAGAACATAATTGTTTTTGCTACAAAGGCAAAAAGAAGCAGCTTGTTAATGAAATCTGCTGAAGGCACAAAGTCAGGTGCATCAACACAAAAGAGGATCAGAATGTCATGCTGGAAGAACTTGAAGATTTCAAGGAAGGGAACAAAATAAACTTGATAACATTTAGCAGTACAAGGTACCATATTACAGAGTTTAATAAAATTTCTGAATTCATGCTAAAAAAACCTCAACAGAAATTATGGGAAGAGGAGCAGGGCTTGCATACTGAACATGATATGGTGCAATCTTAAGGCGCTTCTGAATGCATCACTGACATTTTCCTATAAGCAAGGCATTTCTAATTAAGAGAGAAGTGTTCATAGTTAAGCAAGACCTCTGCAAAATGATGGCATAAATGTATTACTGGTCATCCTCACTCAGGACAATTTGCCCCAGACCTCAACTTTTGCAACTAACTGCAAAATTGTATGATGAAAAGAAGGGGTGTTCTACCTTCTTGGGTAGGGAGTAGAAGAATTTAACTTCATGACCACAGTGATACAGTGCCAGAGGAGTGCAAATACAATTGTGGAAGCAAGGAGGAGATCAGCAGTAGAAAAGAAAAAGCATATTCAACTAAAGAGAAAAAAGAAGGGCTATAATCTGCCTCGAATTAATTCTAAATTAGAAAGAAGCTTCCAACTAACAAAAAAAGAATGCTCTGGTAGATTCTCTAAAACTAGCAATGGGACAAATATTTACAAAATTGTCCCCCTAAGTAATAATTAAAATTTGCAAAACATATGGAAAACATTCTCTAGTTTTACTGATTTTCACAAAAAAGCACAGGAAAAATAGTCCCCAGCTTCCTCTCAACTACCAAAATACAGAATGTATTTTTTACAGAATGTGCATTTTTATCTTCTTTACAATTTCATGTTTTTCTATTGTAATAGTGTTATGTCAAGTGTCTATTTAAGAGGGAGAAAAAAATAGACTAAACTAAATGCTTAAAATTATGCAGCCTAAAATTATTTATAGAACATACCTTTGTTATCAACTGTCCATCAACTGAATATCTGCTTAAGAACAGCAACAGCAGTAAAGAAAATTCTTGAGGATGTTGTTTCAAACTTTTGCATTTATGAGACGCCTTTTGCCATATCAGGTGATACCAGCTGAAACCATTCTTTCAGCTCCAAGAATACTGTGATATTTCTCAGACGAGTTACCAAAAGAGAAAAATACATTACTTTTACAGATTTTATTGCTTTTTAGGAGCTTATTCTTAGCGATCTAGGTTTGCCATACAGTGATGTAGCAGAGCTACAGTCTTTCTCTTAAAGGTATTCATACCACCATTATTCCCTAACAAAACCCTGAAAAATTACATTGTAGACAAATAATAGAAGAATTTTCATGTTTCATGCTATTCCACCTATTAAAAAAATGTTTTAAACAAAAAAGATGTTTTAAGGTGGGTAAGAAAGCATCTTACAAAAACTATTATGACTTGGCATATTTACTTACCTCTGGTAGTAAACTGGTCTTCAATGACAACAGACTTATCCTGTCTATGCAAAAAGAATTTTACTATGTATATTTCAGCCAACTTTTGCAAAAGCAAACAAAATTTATGGTCATAAAAGCTTCCCTTGAATGTTTATTATTATATTACAAGTTCTTCCAGACATTCTTTTCTGACGTATCTGCAAATATGAAAGGATTTTGGTGTTTTCTTTTCTGAACTTTCAAACTTCTGTTTCCCAGGAGTTTAGTGATACTGTATAAATGGCTACATCACAAAGGTAGAAGGTAATTTCCCCTAAGAACCAGCTAATTTATAGCTTTCTACAGACAGATGACCCTCGTAACTTGGCAGTTGCTTCATTGAATCTTTTACACCTGCTCCTTCCACCTCATGAGAAAAAATAAGTAGAAGGTGTAATTCACTCACACTACATGCACTCCTGGAGGTATTGGGGGGAAAAAAGGCTATCTTTCTACTTTCTGCCATAAAGTGTAACTAATTCTGTAAATGTGAGTGAAACACAATTGAAAGTAGCATGGCAGATAGAATGACATTACCAGTGAGTCACTGACACGGAGAAGAAAATCTGAATTGTTCCCTGGAGTAGTGCTACTGGAATTGATTTACACCAGGGATGCATTTGGCATGAAGACTTTGAAAGCACATTTTTGAAAAGAAAGTTCTATTTGCACTGTGGGGTTTCCATTCTCATTTTATACATTCCTATAAGTCACTTCAAGTAGCACAGAGAATCCATTTCAAAAAATAAAGATGTACAAGTGTATTTTCCATTTCTTCCTCACCATGCCAAAGAAAAAGCTACATTTGAGCAAATGTACACTACAAAAAAACATTACTTAAGTAAAACAATAGAGTGACATGAAGGAAGCTTGGGTCTAGAGAAATAGGCACCTTCTAACCCATTTCCCTGATTAAATAAGGTGAATCAGAGAGTAAAAATTATTTAAAATAACAATAGTTCTGCTTTTTTAAATTATTCATAATAAAAGTTATGTAAGATACCGAGTCTGTTAGATTTAAAATGTAAAACCATACATAGATGATTAAAAGCACATTAAATACCATTTCTTTAAAGCAAGAACATATATCCTGTATTTTTTGGAAATAAAAATATCAGTAGGCTTTTAGAAGAAGCTGACTTTGAGCACTTCACAAATTTCTGCTCTTCATGTCGTGGATTTCTAAAATCACATCTGTCAATATCATCTATCAACTCCATATTTTTTCAGCATTTTTTACCACGTTACCTTTTTCCCTATAAGTCACACTGCTCTTTTTACAGAAGTATGTCAATTTGGCACTGTTTTGTTATAAGAGACTTGAGAATTTTTCCTAAACAGAATTCTACTTTTTTTTTTTAAATATTTTTTTAATTGCTTTTTTTTTTCAATTTTTAGATGTCAACAGGTTTCAGTAGGACATTAGGAGGAAAAAAAAGTACATTTTTTTCCAATTAAAAAAAATAAGAACATTAATGCAGTTGTATAAACCTGACTTTTTTTTACAAGTTGTTTAGCTGTCTGATCATTTTTGTATGCTTTGTTGTGGATTCTTTATCGAAACATTCAATAATTACAACTCAGAATTAGAATAGTCATGATCCCTGGTAGAAAACTCATGGAAGCCTAGTAGGAACTTTAATGTAGAAGCAGGAGAGGAAAAAAACCCTAATTTTTTATATTCAAAGGACTAGAATCCTCAGGAAATACATGAGTCAAATACATTTCAAAGTACTTAAAACATTACTGAATCCATCTCAACAAGATACAACATTTTATTTTGTTGCTGCAGATCAAGTATGAGATAAATGGTAAGTCTAAAGCAACAGTTTGGAGAGGATTTATTGTTCTACTAGCTTTACTTCATGGCACATGGCAAAAACCCTCTGAAAAAATAATCAAAGCTATTCCCTCAATCACAGTAGACTTTTACATTAATTGATTATTCTCTGTTAATAATAATAAACTGATTCAAAAGAGTAGGGAAATCTTACTGGCTCTTACTAGCACTTCCATAAAAAATTGTCAAATATATTTTCCTGTCTCTGTCAGAGCAAAGCCCCTGTCAGAAGTTCTTGTCAGACTCTTGCATGTTTTATTCAGAGCCCAACCACAACGATGTTGGAGCAGCACAGTTAAGGCTGCCTGCTTATCTACATAATAGCTCCTCTGCTGGAGGCTCCTTCTCGGATCCCAGCCCTACCTCCCACACCAAAAAACATGCAGCCTTGGAGGAGTGCAGATGTTGTTTGCAGAGCTCCTTAATAATGATAAAGTATAGATAATATCTGCTCTAGACAAATCTGCCTGCAAGAAATATTTCTCTCTCCTGTGGAATGTCTCAGCTCCTGCCACCTCCTCTGCAGCAGCCACAGCTGGCAGCTGGCATGGCACGAAGCACAAGCTGACCATACGAACTCCCTCTGCCAGTAGGCCTCTGATAAGAGAATTTGGCACAATCCTTGGTCTAGATCAAACCCATTATTTTGAACTACTGCTGCATAGCTCCAATGGTCTTTAGTGAAATATAGTAAAATGAAGCCTTTATGTTCTCCCCCAGATTGCATGTTCACAAGTTATCCCAAGCCCAGCTTTGCTTAGGTTAGTGTTTTCCCAGCAGAAATAAGCCTTTTTCAATAAAATTTCCAACAATAGTGCTTCCTAAGCCTGGTCATATTTTTCTCTAAATATAGAAAAATCTAATTAGTCTAAGAAAGCTGCATTTCTAGGCTTCTCAGTAACATTAAAAGAAAATTAAGTGTATGATATGCACTTGCTCAGTCTCAAAGGGTGACTCAATGCTTAACTTTGGAGACCATGTTTTTTATCTAAGCTAACCACAAATTAAATAAATTCCTTTCTTTAAAAAATTCTGCTGGATTAAAAAGAAAACAATGTTTCTGCATTGTTGCTGGAAAGGGATTTTATTCTCTTCGATTTCTAAAAATTTCCCCTGAAAGGGTTTTCAAATAGTGTTACTCTCTTTATAACAATGAATTACAGTTTAGTTGAGGAGGGACATCGGTGATAGGAAAGAGAGGACTCAGCTCACACTTTAAAAGGTTTATATTCTTTGTTCCAACTTCAGGGGCCAAAAGGAGTTGACAATGTTTTATTTTGTTTTCTATCACCCACCAGACCTCCTCTAGAGGGAGAGTTTATATCTGCAATGATCAGTACAAGGAAGGAGCTTACTTACCTGCCAATGACATTTATTTTCCCAGCTGGCTGGAGACTGCAGAGTTTAGCTACTGAGGTCAGGTGCCTAAACTATTTGGGAAAGAGAGAAAATACTGTTGTGATAGTCTTAGGCTAGAATTGACTCTCTGTTGAAGCTTGAATTTTAAGAGAAATGATGGGAATTATGAGAGAGCCACTACAGATTTTCAAAAGGTAACATTTCAACTACAGAGGTATAGTACTCTGTAGTACTCTTGGCAGTACAGAGGGAATGTACTGCCAAGAACCTGCATTTTTACAGAATGATAATTTAAAGAAAAAGATTTCAAACAACTGGGTGGACTATGATGAAGTATCTGATAATTAATTGATGAGATCATAGATAAAAAATATCAATAGAATAACCTCTACCAGAACATGAAAGGCATCAAAATGTGTGATCATCTTGTCAGAAAAATATCATGATGGACTTTTTCAGAAACCCCTAATGCTCCTAACTTTAGAGACATCTATCACCACTCAGAAAGACTGTAAAATGTACCCCATTGTGATTTTCATTAAAGTTTCTTTTTGTGACCATTAAGGCCCTGAAATCTGTTACCAAAGACCTGTAACAAAAGCAAAAGGGCCTGTCACAGTCAGGGTTAACATCAGAAAAATAACGGGTTTCAGAAAGAATGTGAGAGGAGAGCAAATACCCAACTAAATACTGTTCAAAGGATACTTCACAAATTAAGAGAAACTTGAAGGAAAACCCTATAAGGTCAGTAAAGACAGAGAAATCAGGTAAGCCTTTGCAAAGATAAGCTTATTGCCATTCTAACCAACACATAGACATTATGATTTTATAAATTGCATAATATATTAGTACTACCCTAAAAATAATATTCTAGGGCTGGGGAGACTGAATTTTCTGAATTAAAATAAATTTACAGGTTACCAGTTCTAAAGTCCCTAGTTCATTTATTAGGTATTTCTTTCAGTCCAGTCAATATCAAGCCCACCCCAGAGTCACTAGAGGAAAGGGACTGCTCTCAGTTGTCCTATTTCTAAAATGGCCCTGAGCCAATGTCACAAACAGACTCCACAGGAGGTCCTTGAACAAAATGAGAATCTTATTTGTGTAAAACATAGATGTGACAACCCTATGCCAGGCTTTTTATCGATCGTCTGTGACTATGGAAGTTGCTCCTGAAATATCTGTGAGTGTTCTTTAAAAGGTTTTGGCTGACTAATTAGCTAAGCAACAATCCTCTTCCTTAGTGTTACTGTCATGGAGCAGATCCCCATGGGACAGGGGGCAGGAGCTGTGCAGTCAGCAGGGGCCAGGCCATATTCTGCAGCACTGGAGAGCAGGACATACCCACAGATGAGAGCCAGGGACAACCAAGAACCCAGATCAAAAGGGAATACAGCAGTACTGAGTGACCCAGCGACCTCTGGGAATGCCCACAGTGACAAAGAAGGGCTGAGGGAAAGCCAGAGTGCAGATCCAGGAGCTCCATGGCTGGGCATAATCACACCTGTAACTGGGATGAACATCAGCTGGCCTCCAACACAGCTCAGACAAGAGCCAAGCACCCCTGAACCGAGCCTACTTAGGGCTCCTTGTCCATGGATGAATGCGGAGGGCCCAGGTGAGGCTGGATAGGCTCTTTAAGGCTTACTACTGCACTTGAGGACCTGAAAATTATTTTCCTTCCATACCACTTCGTTTCTTAATTTTTCAGTCCTTAACACATTATTCGAATATTCTTGGATATAATTTTGTGTTATGTAGATACTTGTATAGATCCAACATATGACTCGATTTCATTTCAGTGAGAGCTCAAGAAACAACATGTTTCAGCTTATGATGTCTTAAAAAAGTGGTTCACAGTAGGAGATCCATATAGCAGATGGCTTTCTAAAGGGTGAGATAAATCCAAATAACTTTTATATCACTCAGTATTTTAACCAATGAGACCATAAAATGGAAATTGAAATCAACTTTTATGTTGTTGGTTAATTTTCTACTGATACCATGCTCTTCTGTGAATTTCACACATCACTCAAAAAGCCTGTTTCTAAGTGTATGAATTGGATAGGTTTTAAAGCACTTCCAGAGATT
Organism: Leptocoma aspasia; assembly: GCA_013399835.1. Lineage (NCBI taxonomy): Eukaryota > Metazoa > Chordata > Aves > Passeriformes > Nectariniidae > Leptocoma > Leptocoma aspasia. The sequence continues at coordinate 308,156 of VXAX01001742.1, read as the reverse complement.
TTTTAAGTCTTAATTTTTAATTCATGTTTTCTCTTAATGCAATTCAAAATTATATAAAACCAATCAGTGCCTTTTAGAATGATCAGATCTAATTTTCTTTAATTATGCTTGTGCAAGCATTGCTAAATTTAGCCCATGAACGTAAGTAAAATTGAACTGTAATATATTGTCAATCTTACTGTATCAGTCATAACAGATACATGTTTTTAACCACTAGAAATGGTTAAAAATGGTTAAAGAGTGGAGGGATTTTATTTCAATTCCTTTTGAACTTAATTGCAATAAAACAAACAGAATGTCTTGAGAATATAAGTCTGTCATCTTCACCTATTTTGTGATTGAATTCTAGATGGAATAACTCAAAACTCACAGACCCTTATTGCATTTTGTTTCTGAATGTAAAACGATATACACATATGCAGTCTCACAAATACATGCATACATGTATGCTCTGATTTAATCAGGTTTAAAACCCAATTGCTCTTTACAAACTCTATTTTCTTAGCCTTCTTAGATGCCCACCACCAAAATTCTGTACCATAAGGAAAATTCTTTGTGCCTACTTTATTCATGTAGCTATTTTTATGCAGCTTACACAACTACTTTTATGAGTATGTTATGCCTTTGTGTTTCTGTAAAGCTCTGATATGCTAAGAATAAGCTGCATGATATTTCTGATGTGCAGCCATAAGTCCCCATAGGTTTCTTAAGAAATTTGGTCTAAAGGAATGACATGATAGATGGAACTCGTAGTAAAGTGTGGTGCTCTATCTTTTTTACTTTCCTTAAAGAATTGAATATTTTTTTTCCTGCTTAAATGCCTTTATTAGTTTGTTTGCTTCCCCATGGTGTCTTAAATATCTTTTCCCTCAGTGCCTTATATTATTCAAACATTTGGATACATAGTGCTTTAATATAAAAGACTTAATAGAAATGTTATCCAATGCAAAACACATGAAATAAGTCACAATTCATATATTCATAAATGCAAATCTGTTGAATTTGTTAGCTAAATTACACAGAAAATTCAGCATATGATGTCTTAATTAGATTCAGCTATTGTCAGGGTAGGTATTTCTTACCTCTAAGAGAACTAAAATGACTCTATGATTGTGAGGTTGTGTTACTCTGTACACAGTATGACTAAGATGGAGAACTAAAATTCTCTTAATTTTCCAGAGTAAGGAATATTTACGAACTTTTTAATTTCTAGTGCCTTTTGTATTTTAAAGACCAATTCAATTATGTACAATGTTGCTTTGATATTTGGGTACTCCAGAACAAAAGTACATAAGAATACTCATTACTTGCAAATGTAAATTACCATCTGGAAAACATGAGAAGCTATTGCAGGGTTTTGCTGCAGTTTGGAATTTATTAAACAAAAGTTAAATAGGGAGAGTAGCATAAACTTGTCTATGTCATATTTCTTTCATTTTTAATACGAGAAACCAACACACTGATATGCAGAGTTCCTGAACATGTAATTCTTATCAGGCTTGTTCAGGCACATTGCCTTTGAAGACCAGACATTATCTGTAGAAGGCAAGAAGACAGAATTACTGGAAGCTTGGAAGGCCTACATGAACTTAGTCTCATATAAACAAAAAAAATAGCAGTGTCACAGCAACAGTTATCTGTCAGAGTTGTGGAAGGTACAAACATTTGAAAAACAAGCGGATTAATAAACGAGTTAAAGTTTAATTACTATATAATAAAAAAGATTTTTCTGGGTTTGATTATATAATCACTTCAGTCTTGATTAGATTTTTGTATAGATGGTACTCAATTAATCAGAATGAGACCATTTAGAAAAGAATTAGAGTTTGTTAATTTTACAAATTAGATATACATCATAATTTAATATGCATAAGGATCATCACTGTATACAGAAACTCTTGCAAATAGAGGATTACAGGATTACTCATTTTAAGAGTAGAAGTCTGTAGAAGATATTTGAGAGAGCTAATGTAAAAGGAATGCTTCATTTAAATGGAGTAGAGAATGGAGTTTTGGTGCATATGTGACTTTGTAAAACAAGTCTATCCCAGCAGGACAGTGATACCCTTAAAAACTGCAGTTTAATATAATTCTTATTGGCATAATTGATTATTTACAGAAATACAACATATAACAATTACAGGTAAGACTACCACATAATGAAGAAAAATATCTTGCATACAAATGTCCACAAAGATCCAGATGTAATGCGCAAATTTTTGCTGCTGTTTCAAAGCTGTTCTCTTCGCACAGGAAACAAGGAAGAGCTCTCTTTGTGGCATTTGTAATACTAACTGTATTTGAAGATTGATATTTTCTGTCCAAAAAAAAAAAAAGTCAATAGAGTGAGTGAGAGTTCTTGTAGAAATTTACTCAGACTTTTATTCTTGCCCATAAACCACCGAGCAAGGGGATTCTTCCTTTGACAGTTTTATTTAAGTTTTTGCATAGTGTCTAAAACAATCAGTCAAAGATGCCTTTTGTTGTCCTTTGAAATGGAAAATTGAGTATATAACCATCTATTAACCTTTACAAACTGAAGAAAGGTTGTGGTTATTGCTGTTTATTTTCCTGTTCTTTCAGAAAAGGTACTGAAAAGTGGTCTTAGGGTAATTGTTCTCAGAGGATCAGATTCTGAATTTATTGTCCTTCATTGAAAACTAAATGTTTGTTGGCTTATTGGAAAAAAAAGTCAATGTTTCTTAAGAGATGAGCCTGCTACCAGTTTTATGTAAAAGCAAACTGCTGACATTAAAATGCATCTTGAGAAATTGATTGGAAGTAAATGTTTTAGGCAAGCATAGATTCAGAAAAATTACTGTACTGATTAGTGATATTAGAACTATTAGTAAAAACACAATTGTTAAAAGTGCTCACACCAATCTTTGTTCATTTGCCCCAAGTGGAGCATTCATTTGTGGCTGACCCAGTTTATAGATGAAATTCAAGTCACCTTCAACACTGCAATGTCTTTTTGAATCCTTGAACATGATGTTTGTTATCATGGGTGCTATTGCAGGAGGGATGTACAGCAAGCCCAGAGTAGGACAGCAAGATGATCATAGAGATGGAGCACCTCTGGTATGAGAGAATTGAGATTATTCACTTGGAAAAGAGAAGGCTTTGGGGGAAACTCATTGCAACCTTCAGTGCCCGAAGGGAGCCAGCAAGAAAGTGCCTGGAGTGACAGGACAAGGGCAAATGGCTTCAAACTGAAAGAGAGTAGGTTGAGATCAGATATTAGGAAAAAACTCCTTCCTGTGAGGATAGTGAGGCACTGGCAAAGGTTGCCCAGAGAAGCTGTGTATGCCCCACACCTGGAAGTGTTCAAGGCCAGGTTGGATGGGGCTCTGAGTAACCTGGCCCAGTAGAAGGTGTGCCTGCCTGTGGAAGGGGGATGGAACTGGGTGATCTTTAAGGTCCCTTCCAACCCAGGTCATTCTATGATTCTATGATACATCAAAGCAGTAACGTAGAAACTCAGGGTCATAAAATAGAAGAGAGACCTCCATGTAAAATTTTTTCATGGGAAAAAACCCAAAATTGGAGCTAGAGGATAGAAAAGAGGCCAAAGTAAAGATAAATACAAACTTTAATGAAAATTTAAGAGCTTCAGTTTTGATGAGGAAAATGCACAGTGTAGTGAGAAGTGACAGCATATCCAGTGATATTAAGATATGAATAGATACTTCCCTTTTTTTGTATGCATATGCAAAAAGGGAAAACCAATGAAAGAATCTTATAAGATACAAATTGTTATCAGCAAATCCTATAATATGGTAAAACTTAAAAATAGGGTCCAAAAGCAGAAAATGAACTGTGTTTGACACATTTACTGCGGAAAACACAACAGAATTGAGTCTAAGGGCCAGGTAACATTAGCTAACTCATTAGAGCAAGCAGAGGAAGTTAACTGTACTCTAAATGTCTATTAAATGACTGAGGTCCACTTACAGGATTATTTAGCCAGAAAAAGTTACCTCTGTTTTCTGTAGCTATTTTATAAAAGTATTAAAAATACTTATAATATTGGACCTTACACAGCTAAAGGAAAAATGGAAAGCAGGAGGGCTATAGATTAGCTTCAGAAGTTTGTACTTAAACTATGCAAGAGAATAAAAGTATCTTCACTATTCAAGTAGGAATAAACTTATATAATCCTATGAATATTTATTGCATCCACAGTATTACTTGTCTTGACCAAATAAATAAAGTGGAATGTGCCCCTGATTTGTGAGAGAACATCCCAGCAGATTGCCCTAAGTTTCTGTAAAGCTTCACATCTTGGATAGCAAAAATATTTCCAGTTTCTGGTTGTTAGTTTGCACCTCTTGCCATTTTGTTATTAGTTTGATATATGAGAGAATTTTAGAGACACTTTCCTGGATTTCTTATGACTTACCTGTCAAGCCTATGTTTAAGTATCATCACCCTGTCAGTTCTGTCCCTTTCTTTTTCTAAATACTTTTAGAGCATTGCATGGAAAACTCTTTACAGTTGGAATAGGTTAATTAATATGAACTACATCTGCTGACCTTCTTCATACTAACTGTGACCTATTTTTTAAATTGTTATTTAGTGCAGGGGTCAATATGCAGCCTACATATGTTTTGAGGACAGATTTTTTTAACTTATGTCAAATACTTTCTATGATGTGTAACTTTGCAAGAGCAAAGGGTATACAGTGCCTGTTAGACGTTAGTCCCTAATAATGTAAATGTGTGGCTGAGTTTTGTAAAATAATGTGTGTATATGTGTATGTAGTCTGTACTACATCTGTACTACAAAACTAACATTAAAAAAATAAACTGTTTATATTGTCCCTCAAAGCTGTCATTTAGAAGTTATTAATCTTTAAACAGATTTTGTCCTCTTGAACTCAGAAAGAAAAGATGATTCCAAACACTTTTCAAAAAATCCTATAATTACTTTTATGATATTTCTATAGTATAACTGTCATGACCCTCTCAAACTGATCTGCTGCCAGTTTTCAGCCATCCTTGATTTTTTAGATTGGTAACAGTTATGTTATTCTGAGGAATTCTGTTTTGTTCTGGTTTATAACAAGAAAAATTCTTTGCCTGGACAGCATGAAAATTACTTTGTGTATTGTGCACCACATTTGTAAAAGGAATGGAAATCAGATATGATGATTCTTACTAAGAGTGACATAAGAGTTGCTTTATAAATGATTCCAATTTTTATTAACAAGCAATAAAAAAAATCTAACTTAAATCTTCTTTGTCCCTTAGGAAAATTAAAGGCATTATCCAGTATGAGAGGGATTCAGAACTTTTGGTCATATACAGAAGACATGACACAGAACAATAGCATGGAGCCTTGCACACAGACATATGATACCAGGAAATACTAAAGTTAGAAAAAAACCTATTTTTTTGTAAAATTTCTGTCTGTACTGAGTCCTTGCAAAACACCAGAAAATGAATCAGTTATGTTTAGTTGAATATTTCTGTCATGGTCGTTATTCTTGCAGAGGTAAATGGGCATTAATGAATTCTGTTCTTTTACTACAACACATATGTTGTTCTTGGTGGATCCCTGTCATGAAAGGAGCAGTGCAGAAGGTGTCTGTTTCCTCAGAGGGTACTTAAAATTGCTGTGGCATTGTTGAACTGGTTTTGATGTCTGACTGTGGAAAATGAGGAAATACACCACAGGTGAACTGACTGCTCCTGTCAGGAACACTTCCATGTTTTCCTTTTCTTTGCCCTTAATTTCTTTTTAGGATCTTATAAAGTGCCTACAATGAGAACAGATGATCTTACATAGAAAAAGTGACTCTGTTTCTATTAAGAACAACTGGGGAAAAAAAAAAAAACCCAAACTCTCCCCAAGATTTCTATACCTTTTTGCATTGGTATTGCTCTTCAATATAAAGCCAATGGAAACTAATGGAAATCCTTGTGGAGTGAGATTTTAAATAAAACCCAGAAAAATAAAGATGAGACTCCCTTAAACTAGAATAGCATACCATAAAGAAAAAAATATGGAAAAAATAAAGGTCTTAAAACTAAACATTCATAAAAAACTTGAGCTATTATTTGAAAACTGACAAAAGATGCAAGTATTCTTTTATTAGGCATAAACAAAAAATAGTAAAACATAAAATTAACACTATAAAATTATAAAAATGCAGTTAAACTAAATTTTCTATTATTTTCTTCAAATATTCTTATTTTTCAAATGCTTATTGAAATTCTCCATTAAATTCACAACTAAATGACTAGTGGACAGAGTTTAGCTTTTCTTACCACCTCCTTCCAAGTTAAAGTCACATTTTATTTTTTGTTTTTCCTCATAAACTGTGCCTTCCTAGTCTTCTCTTGCTGCTCTCAGAACTTCATTTAATATGTTCATTTTTTGCTTCATAACAATGATCACATGTGGGTGTTGAGTTTTATCATGGCCATTTAAAGAGACCATTGTGTCATTTCAGTGTGCAGTTTACCTAAAGAAAAACAAATCACAGAAAGGCTGATCTTATCTCCAGCCTCTCTCTTTTACCTCTATTTGCTATATTACATGCTGTAAACTACAAGTCATTTTTACTCTTTTAAGAATTCTGTTTTCATTGAATACTGGGAAGACAGTATTGAGCAAATGAAAGTAATAATACTGCTGTTTAATTACATATCTAATTAAAATAGAAATTAATTTGCAGTTTTGAAATTGACTTTGCAAGCCTTAAAAAAAAAGGCAACCCAAAACCAACAGAAGAAAACAAACCCTCTGCCAAAGCCCTTAATTAAAAAAAGCAAAATAATAAACCTCTCCATGACTGAAAAATTCTTTTGGTTTTTTAGTGGTTTCCACAAAGTATAAGCTTTATACTTGCAAACACAAGTCCATACTGGGAGACAGAAATCTACAACAGCTACAACTGCCTCATAAATGCGTCTTTGGTAGATTTTTTGCTTTCTTTTCTCCTTTTTCTTGGGAATATCCTAGAGAATCAGCCTTACCTTACTTATGTTGCAAGACACAATGCCATTCTGAACTAGATTGGATTGCAGTGGTCACTTAAGCCCTCTTGTTTCAGTTGTGCTGGGGAAAAAATACAACAGGTGGTTGGAATAGATGATTTTAAGGTCACTTCCAAGCCAAACCACTCTATGATTTTATGTTTAGTGGAGAAACCAAAGGCAGAGAAATGGAAGGTTTTCGTAGCTCTGGATGAATGGAGATAATTTGGCAGCCCTTGCAGGGCTGGGCTTTGTTTCTGTAGGTGGAAAGGTGTTGAGAAAACACAATGTGTTTGGCTGCTGCCAGGCAGGGCTCCCATCAAGGCCATCTCCCCAGCACCCTCCCTCACACACACTGCTGGGCTGGCTGTGAGCAAGATCTTGGGAGGCAACTTAGCCAGGACAGCTGGCCAAAACTGCCTAAAGGGATATGCCACACCATATGAAGCCTGTTTGGCAATAAAAGCAAAGAGAAAGGAGGAGGGAAGAGCGGGGGCATTTGTTATTTACAATGTTTGCATTCCAAAACAGCTTTGTGTGGTGAAGCCCTGCTTCCTGGGAAGTGGCCGTACATTGCCTGCTGATGGAGAGAATAAAATTTTTTGTCTCCCTTTTCTTCCACTTGTGCATCTATTTTTGCTTTACTAAATTTATTCCTCTTGATCAATGAAGCCTTTCCCATCTTATTTTCTCCTCCACCCTGTCCTGCTGAAGAGGGGACTGATATAGTGGCTCGGTGGTATGAGCTGTCCAGCCAAGCTCAATCCACTACAAGGAGGGGTAAAGATTACTCATGGAGGAAAAACCATGAGAAAATAGATGGATTAGGCAATCAAAGGAACTGGCTGTGAGTGGATATTAGTAAACTCCTTCTTGTGGTTATGTCCTGTGGCCTGATCAGAGCAGTCTGTGCTATCCTGGCATTAAACTCTATTTTAAGGGTTTTCCTGAGTGAGAGGCTTTCTGTTCTGTGTGTACTGTATGGCAGTGTGGGTGCAACTAACTGGAGCTGGGCTGTGGGTCACAGAGTCCCAGATGTGTGTGATGCTGGCAACTGGAATGGCCAGAGTTGTGTCTGTGTTTTTACTAGTCAGTATGAAGCCAGGATAGCTGGGGCAAAAGGCAAGTACCTTAAGAGACAGCTGTGTGTGTCCCTGGGAGAGAGATGACACCTGAAGGAATGAGATACTAAATGGACAGAGCTCCAGGCTGTCTCCAGAGAGGTTGTGGAGTCTGGGGGTTGATGGTAAACCTGTAGGTGTGCCTCTCTGTGCAGGAAATAGCTAGAGACAAGAGAATTCAGGGCCAGTCACTGTGTGCACTGTCTAAGCTGAGTTATGGGAGGAATCCTCACTGTGTCTGTGTCTGTGTTTTTTAAGTGTGTGCCAGGGAGAAACACTCTATCTGGAACTGAAACTCTATCTGAAATTGCCTTCTTCCAAGCAACCCATATTCAAATCTCACCACTGAGGATATGTTACTCAGCAGTCTGGAAAACTAAGAAGGAGTCTCTTTCCAGTTCCTTTCTGTTGCAGATATAACACCATAAGGGAAATTAATTTTGAAAGTCATCACAAGTACATAATATGGGTACACAAATATGTAGCCTGCTTGTTAAACACTCCTGTGAGACACCTGCATTTAGACTGTCATGATGATGCTGTGTTCTGCAGGATCTGGTCATTCAATGATGCCTGTACACTTCTGCTGACAAGCTAACTGAAAGAAAAGTTCTTCAGGAAAAAATCCTTGCAAATTTTTGGTATCACTTTTAAGGACCTGCTTGGAATATAACTGTATGGGTAAGTAATTTTTCAGTTTGGCCTGTGAAAATATTGAAAAATCTTGAAACTTCACCAGGGAGGTAGTATAGTCTTAGGGAAAGGGTTGCAAACCAAACATTTCCAGCATTCTGTCAGGAAAGGCAAAATTAATGACATTTACAGCAAATTTCTAATTTTGGTTCAGCTTATTATACCAAAATTCTGTTACAGTCAATATGTAACAGACCATGGGTGTAGAATCAAGAATATCTTGCTAATACAACTAATGTCTTATTACTTCTGCAATCCAAAGTATCGCAATACAGAAAAACCTAAGTAATAATACAGCTTAAATGTCATACCAAAGAAATAGCCTTCAACCTACAATCTACCCCTCATGTCAAGGTTACTCCTTCAGTGCCCCTTTGGAATTTACAGTCAACACTGAAATCCTGTGCAAGGATATGGGCCAGGACACAGTGGAGGCAACTCACCAGTACACTGAGGTCTTCACTAGAAGGAGCTGATGCTGGTGGTGGGCTCGCTTCCTTCTCAGTTCTGGAAGCTGTCTTGGATTTCTTTTTATATATTTTCCCATCATCACCTGCTTACTTCCCCCTGCTCCCAGGGAGGAGAAGAAAGCTGCCAACAGAGATCCTCAAAATTCCTGGGGGTTGTTCATCCAGCTAGGACTGCCTGGGGCTGTCAGTCCCTTCCCCACTGGGACTCACCACAGTCTGACAGTTGTCCTGGCAGAGGCAAAACCATATTTACAGGTCTATGAACTGCTCTGAATTTAGATTATAAGCTGGTTTGTGATATAAATTGTTTTTTATATCACCTTTAAACTAACTTATATCAAAGTTCATGGAGCATTGAAATGTATTTGCATTGTTTACCTGTATGTGGCTTTAAAATATTCTAGATCCTCTCAAAACAGCAATCCTATTTATATAAAAATTATTTAGCCTTCTTTATGGATACAAAATGATGTGTAAAAGACTGCAATGGTGTTGTAGTTCCTAGAAATTATTTTGGTTTGCATATTGTGTCTTGAACTGCTAATAAATGAGCTGCCCTTTGTTCTGTGATGAAAATAGTTCAAATCAGTTTTAGGCACCTAAAACGATAGCAGAGAGACAAATGGGGTCACACTGATTTGGCATTAGAACACGAGCCAAGTATACAAAAAAGATCAGCTGCAAGAGTTTAGCTCTTTTCTAACAGTGAGCATAAAATTTAAAGGGTCAGAATTCCGTTTTGTATGTGCACATCATCTCATATAAACCTAGTTACCATGTCAAGTTTTAACAACATTTTGTATTAATTGTACTGTCAGAACTATGAAACATAAGTACAGCTAATGCTTCAAATTTGTAATGTTAGGGAAAATCTGAAGTCTGATGTATGTAAAAAGAAACATAGGGAACAGTAATACAGCAAGTAAAATTCCTAGAAATAGTACTGGTTTAATATACTTGAATTAAAAATATGTTATCGTGATTTTAAAATTAAGAAAGAAAGATCTTTGTCAGCAGCAGTATTTGGAATATCTTACAGAGAGGCATTTTATTTGGCAGGAGACAAATAGACATGAGCATTGTAGCTCTTACTGATCCAACACAAAGATTTCTGGCTGCAGGCAGAGCAGTCCGTTGGTAATTTCACACCATGCTGTGTTTACACATAAATTTCTAGCTTTGCCTCCTTTGACTGTTTTATGAGAATTCTTCCATGTTCTAGCTCACAAATATACATCAAACCAATACACTGAAAAGAGACAGACTACGCAAACTAATTCTGATATTGCCTTTTATTACTCCAAAGAATAGACACAAATCGTGCAAACACAGGGACTCTTGAAGCTTCCACCATCAGCCAGATGGCTGCATTGCTATTATTCACTCATCTCTCCTAAAGCACATGCAATCTCAGAGGCTCAAAGATTCAGTCATTATTCAGGAAATTGTGAATATCTTGTGGGTACTTGAGGTTTCTTTGTGGACTCCCCAAAGTAGCTCTAAACATAATCCAGACTTATGTCAAATCTAAGTAGTAAATTAAATAGTGAAATAATAATAGGAAAAATATTTGGGCCATCTGAAATGAACCAAAAGTATTTCTCTTACTGAACTATGTTACATGCTTGTCATGTTAGAGGATGAACACACATCTGTGTCAAGGATGTTATCTCTATTCAAAACTAAATAAATGTATTTTGAAGAAAGATGCATTACTACTTGCTATAAAATGATTTCTAAGGGGGAAAAAAAGACAATTAAAATGATCAATTACAACATCATACTTTGTACATTTGATAGGAAGATGCATTCTGGACTGATAGATTGGCTGGGACTGCATTTATTTCATTTTGGGTTTCTCTGCCTCTGAACCTGTTTCTGAAGGAACTGTCAACATCTGTCTCTATATTAGGGCCCCCGTTATCCCCAGTAGATGTGAGGAGGCAGGCTCACACACAGAGATAACAGGAGTGGCAGCAGCTCTAACACAGAGCACACCCAGGATGATGCTGGGGGAACCCAAATTTATTCAACAGCTCCACCACGTGGCTCTGCAGCACCAGGCCTGAAACTCACCCGTGAAAATGATTGAATGGCTAAAAACCATGTTTGTATTTTGAAACTGATGTCTTACTAACAGAGGAATTGAAGTTACTGCATGTGAGTTGTTAATTTTAAAGGAAAAGTAATGCCAGTGTCTGCACAGCAATATGTTGGCTATTATAAATTTTCAGTAATTACTCACCCATCTTGAAGACTTAGTAATCCTGAACTTCCAATAAACAATATATCTTTTTAAAGTTTTAAGGACATTACAGAGAAGGGTTCATAAAGTACTCTGAAAAAGTTTTAGGAATAAATTTGTCATTACCAACCCATTAGCTCTATGCCACATTTTCTGGTTAAAATTATATAGGAGAGTAATAAGAGTAATGTTTTTTTAAACAATGGCCCCTACTTCAGTAATGTTATTAAGAAGTGCCTTTTTTTAAGACACAGTATATTTTTTGGTACTGCTTTAAATTATTTTTAGCCTCCTAAGATGACAATCACAAGAAAATATTAAGTACATATAAAAAATAAAATACATATGTATGAAAACAGAATTATTTTTAAGATAATAGGAAGACCTATTACATTTCACACAGACCACAATTCAGAATTCCGTCATTAAAATATTCTGTCCCATATACAAAATCATTGAAGGCCTGTATCCTGGATATGAAGGGGCCTTAAAGATTACCCAGTTCCAACCCCCTACCATGGGCAGGGACACCTTCCATTAGACCAGGTTTCTCAGAGCCCCATCCAACCTGGCCTTGAACACGTCCAAGGATGGGTCAGCCACAGCTTCTCTGGGCAACCTGTGCCATGGCCTCACCACCCTCCCAGCAAAGAATTTCTTCCTAATATCTGATCTAAACCTACTCTCTGTCAATTTGAAACCATTCCTTCTTGTTCTTTTACTTCAGACCCTTGTAAATAGTCTGTCTCCATCTTTCCTGTGGGCTCCCTTCAGTCGCTGGAAGGCCACAATTAGATGACCCCAAAGCCTTCTCTATTCCAGGCTGAACAATCCCAATTCTCTCAGCCTTTCCTCACAGCAGAGCTGCTCCATCCCTCTGATCACCTTGGTGCCTCCTCTGGCCTGGCTCCAGCAGGTCCCTGTCCTTCCTGTGCTGGGACCCCAGAGCTGGGTGCAGCACTCTAGTAAGATGTAAGGCAGCAACAAAAACATCATCTCTCAAAAGTGAAGCAGGAGACTTAGGTTAGCGTAGTAACAATGTCTGGAATAAAAGCCATTGAAGGTTTTAAATAAACAAAAGCACCCTTTGCAGTACATCCTGTGCTATTTGGTTGACAACGTGAGGAAGGGGATAAGCTAACAGGAGGCAGGATGTGCTCTGGGCCCTATTGCAGTTACCCATACACTGAGGATCATTAAAATGTTGGTATTGAGTAGGATTTGTACAGAACTGTGACACAACCATCTTGTGCAGTAAAAGTATTCAAGCAAAGGACTTTTATGTGTTAAAAATCAAATAATTCTATTTGCTTTCTTTCTTAAATGTGTTAGGCTAGATAATAGGCCAGTTAATAAATCATATTCTAAGGAATCACTGTAATCTCTGAGCTGCATGGTGTGTCCTTTTGTGAATAGCCAGGAAAAAGTTCCAAGCATGGCTAGACAGAGAGCAACTTAATCTAAATCCATTGCTGATATGACACTGTCAATTCCAGTTCAGAAAAGCCAGTGTTTTGTGAGTGAGAATTCACATAGCCCAGCGTTCTGATGTCGCTAAATGGAAAGAAAGGTGGGAATGTGTAAATTCATACAGCACCATCAAATTATTGCCCAGTTAAAAGAAATGAACCACATGCACTACTTGCTTGTGCTCTATGATAAGTATTCCTAAACCAGAAATATCTTCAAAGCACAGCATGGGGCTAAATAAAATTGTTGCTCATAAACAAACAACAAAGTGCATCAAAATAAATTTCCAAATGTAATTTATGTTAAATACCACCCCCCAAAAAAAGGTTTTAAATGGAAATTCTTCAACCACTGAACAGCCTTAACTTGATCCATGAAGAGATACTGTTACACAATCCATTAAATTCTTAAACAGCACAGTGTGATATATGAATGAATTTTTCCTAAACCCCAGGCAGTCCTATTTGTAAACAATGATAGAAACAGTTCTTGTTCTAGTCTTCTTCTGTAGATTGTGCATGGAGAAGCCAAAGATGTGTCAGACACCATTAATATAAAAAGAAATAAAATTTATTTTATCAAATAAATTGAAATTTACTGTTCATTTTTTAATGAAAAAATATATTATACTGGAATTCAAATACCAGTTGTCTGCAGACAAAGTAGAAGTATCCCTATATAATTGATTTTTTCCTTTACCATAAGTCTAGAATGAGTCCAAATCATGGGATCTTTTTCTTCCTGGTCATTGAGCTAATTATGGGAAATTAATCAATTTTTTTTCAGGTTTTTTTTTTCCAATTTGTAATGAGCTTGTACTATTAAATTGTGATTTTAGATTAAAAAAACAATTAAACTGCTGTGTTTATAAAATTCACAGAAAAAAAAAACCTTCTGCAGGTAGCTAGCACGTATAATGAAAAACTGTGGGTAAAAAAGAATTGTTTTTAAAAAAATGTAAAGCACCAGTCTCTATATACAGCTAAAGCGAAGGGACAGAACACCAACCTGACAAGGGGCATGATAGCAGAGAGCAGACACACAACTAGGCTTTAGGCAGAGGAAAACATTCACTATCTATGAAAGTTTCAACCCAGAAAATCCTGTGTTACTAACAGCAGAATGCTGGGGGAAAAGAAACTCTGCTCTTGTGGTTTAACTCTGCAGGCAGCTGAGAATCCTGTGCTCATTCCCCACAGTGTGAGTGGGAGAGAATCAGGAAAATTAGGTAACGAGGACAGAAAATAAAGGTAAAATAATAATAATAATAATAATAATAATAATAATAATAATGGTAAAGGAATATACAGACCAAGAGGTGCACAATGCAATTGCTTCCCACTGGGGGATTGATGCCCAGCCCTTCCTCATGCAGTGAGCTGCCACCCCCCCGCCAGCTTCTCCAGATTTATTGCTTGGCATGATGCCATGTGGTATGGGCATACCCCTTTGGACTGTATGGCTCTGCTTCCTCCTAGCTCTTTCTGTTTCATGGCAAAATCAGCTTCCAGAAGAATTTGGAATATTTCTTTCCTCTTTTCAAAAACATCTGCTGTGTTGCCCCTACAGTGATGTAAATCAGAGGCTCTTGATGTTCATCCTGTTCCACTGCAGTGTGGATCAGTCTATGGGAGGTGATAGGGCTGTTTCCACCCCTGGGGCAGTCAATTGCAGGTATAATGCCCTTTTGAGTCCTTGAAGTACCCTCTCCTGGGGCAGTCTCTGCCAAGCATACGCAGTCTCTGGGTCAGTCACTATGGGATGTTCCAGCCATTCATTTATGCTCAGGCTGATTTTAATCTCCAACAGAGTCTACTTTTCCTGTCATTTCAGAAATACAGTTGGGTTCTGCCCCTGCACAGCTTGATTAGTATTGACTAGAATACTAGCCCTTAGTATTAGCACTAGAGCCTTATGTTCCTGTGGGTCTGATGTGCAAGGCCACTGGATCCATACAGTCCAGGAAGCACAGTTGCCCTTTCTTGGTTGACTGAAGCAGGACCCCTCTAGTCCTAGTCATAACATTTGTTACTCACTTCTTGTAAATACAAATAAGAAGTCTCTTTATTTAGATCAGAAGTAAAATCAGCTCTTCTGCTCTGGTAAACTGTCCACAGAGAACTGTCCAAAGGGATCTGAAGCAGTAATTTTCCTGAAAGAGCCCCCTTTTGTGATTACTTTTTGTTTGCAACTCACGTACAGGTGACTCTAGGATCGAGTTAGGTTTTCCACCCTACTTCCTCATCTTCTCTTTGTGGTCACACAGGTAAAACTTTAGGCTCAATAAGCCTGGGACAGGTCTCAGCATTTTGCAGAAATTTATGCAAATTTCTGCAAAATGCTGAGACCTGTCTCTGGAATTGACAGGGTGACAACATATTTTTTAGAAATTGTTGTTGTTTTCCAAATTCTGCTTTTGTTCAGGGGTGACATTTCAAAACAGTGGAGGTGCCCGCTGTTGTAAGTACTTGTCCATACTGTACCTCACACCCCGACACTTACAGTTATCCAGCCTTGGGGCAGATCTCTGGGCGTTACTGCTTAACCTTAAACAAGACCTGATACATATTCAGGAGACATTGCAATAGGAACATCTCAAGGATATTCAAAGTTCTCATAAGAGAATTCAACTAGCTTGAAGGAGAAGGGGAATGGGAAGAAGAAGAAGCAGAAGCAGCAGCAGCAGCAGTAAAAAGTGTCCCTCCTTGTCTTCTGTATAAATTGGTTCCTGAAGCAGAGGGATGGCATCAGTGCTGAGTACAAATAGTCTCATGACTAGTAATTTTATCACATCTGTAAGCCAGTGTTACACACACGGTACAGCAAAATGATAACCCTAATCTAGCCCCTGGAGGTGAGAAAAAGTAAGGTGTTACATAACGTGATTCTGAGAACAAGCACAACTCTGAGAGCAAATAAATCAACATCATGACCAAAGACCGTGTAACTAATATAATGAAAGTTTACAACAAATTTGCTCTAACACAGTCTGGTTAGATCTGTCATTATCTCTACCCTTTGTGCCGCATGTTGGGTGCCAAACAGGGCTGTCATGTTTAAGCACTACACAGCCATTTGTTCTCTCTCCCCAGCGGGATGGAGCAGAGAACAGGAAAAGCACAACCTTATGGGCTGCAGTAAAGATAGTTAGGAAAGGGAAAATACTATTAATGGTAAAAGAACAAATCAACTGATGCACAATGAAGCTAATCACCCACTGACCAATGCCCAGCCTGGCTCTGAGCAGTGAGTGACCAGCCCCCAGCCAGCTTTCTGCTGTGTTATCATTCAGCATGTTGCCATATGGTCTGGAACAGCCCTTTGGTCACTTGGGATCAGCTGTCCCAGCTGTGTCCCCTCACAGCTCTTTGTGGACCCCCTGCCCACCCACTGGCAGGGTGGTATAAAACAAGAAGTCCTTGACTTGGGGTGGACACTGCTCCTCAACAACAAGAGCATCGAGGTGTTATAAAAATTATCCTCATCTTAAATCAAAGCCACTGCACTGCTACAGACCTTAGGAAGAAAACAGTGCTATCCCAGCTGAAAAGCCTGTCATGAAGATTTGTTTAATATTCTTTTATTTTTATCCATTAGCAATTTTATTTCAATAAGTCCATTTATTTAGCTTCTGCTTAGATCAAGATAGATTTTCAGATTAAAAATATTTGGGAGGGCATTATCTTTAAAGGAAAAATATCACTTGATCCACGTTTGACAGGCTGGCTCAACTTAGGGTCCTGTCACCCCTTAACCTGAAATATATAGAACTATAGCTTTTTAAGAAGTGTATACAAATAGCATCTGTCTATTTCAAATGCATTGGTTTTGTGAATTCTGTCACAAAAAAAAAAAGCCTTCAGGCAGATCTAAAAAAGTAAATCATTGAATATCCAGAGAATAAAATGTATTACTATCAAAAACAAGAGTGCTGAAGGAAAAAATGGGAATAACAGGTTATACTGTTACAGTTTAGTCTGTCTCATATTTCAAAGGCAAAACACCATCAATATTAGCAAAAAAAGAAAAAGAAAGAAATCATGACCTCTTAACTTGAGAGGCTTCACTATTACAAGTTAAGTTGTGAATTGGTTGGTTATCAGATGCCTGGTAACACAGCAAAACACCAATCTTGAATTATAAGCCCAGATGGGACAATTATGCAAAAAAGCTCTGAAAATTATATGATTAAAGGTCAAGCTAATACATTAAAAGAATCCATATGGACTTTATCTCAAGCAGACAGCAAGGAATGATTCTTATAAGTCTACAAACAAGCAGCTGAGATAGCTCATGTATCAATTCAAAGTTTACTCACAAATTAAGCATGAAAATGACCTTAGCTTTATATATAAAAGTGGATTTTCTCTCCTAACAAGCAGTGTGCTGTCAGTTATATCATATAATACATTTAATTTTTTCCAAAGTTCTAGTATGCATCCCACGTGAGACTATATGAACTGATGTAAAGCTGGATTTTTTAACAAAGTTCTAGTATAAAATGCCCAGTGATGTGGAACTATAATGTCCATAATAAGAGTACATACCAGAAATTAGCCTACTATAGGCTATGATTGCCTCTACATATACAAACTTATTTCATTTTCAAAATTGAGATTAGTTCTCAGTTTATATCCAGTTTCAAATAAAAGGCTGTAGATATATCCTTATTAAAAAGAGACAAAACAAACAAAAGAAAACAAACTTCTCCTTGTCCCTCCATCAGAATTCATAATGTACTCCAGGAATTAAACTGTGAAGCAGAGTCAAAGGGATTGATAACAATGAGTAGATTGGGGAAAAAAATAACCAACCAACCAAACAAACGAGTAAATATAATGAAAGAATTAAAACGCTTCGTGCCAAAATTGATGATTATATCAGAGAATACTAATGAAATCAGCTGAAGTGTAAAGAAGCACCATAGAAAAATCATACAGAGCAGATGGAGTGTGTAAGCAAGTACTTGGCTTCTGAGAATACTTGTAAAGAATGTGATGGTGGGGTGCTGCAATATGTCACTGAGGTTATTGAAGGCTGCAGAGGCTTATATAAAACACTAGACATTTTTAGAAAAAGAATTGATAAAATACCATTACCAGCAAAGTATTGAAAAAAATGCTACCCTACCTGGAGCTTGTACCTGTCACAGGGGAATTCAGAGAGTCTCAGGAACAGAACTGCCCCATTCAGTGACATAGAATTTCAAATTTAATGGCCAAGCAAGGTGTGCAGAGCAGCAGTTCCCATTGCAAGGATTCTAGTCTATGACACAGCACTCCTGCACAGCGTGCAGAACACAAGCAGGCCCCCACAGCCCAGCTGTGAGCCCAGGCAAAAGTGCACTCACTTCCATCACTCTGACCTGTGTGCCAGCAATCTCTAGGGCAGCTTGGATGGCTTTCACTCCTGCAAAGTGACCGACTCACCATCTCCTTCGGTGGCTTCAAAGACTCAACAAACTGCTTGGGTTTTTTCTCCTCAAACGTAACATCTTTGACCAGGTTACAATCATGTCTTTTAATAATTGTCAGCAGCCAATCTCCTGGAACAACACACACAAGGAAGCTGTGAGCAGAGGAGTGTGTGTAAGCAATCCACTGTCTGTTTTGTGAAAAGAATGAGGTCATGCAATGTCCCAGAGAGACTCCAAAAGCGTAAGTTAGCATCAGCACTGTTTATGCTACTGTGCTGAAATTTTCAATTAATTTTTATAAATTTTAGGAGTATAAATTATTTCAAAATATGTAAGGTTTTTTTGCATTTCCTTTTGAAACAGCCCCAGGGTGGATCAAGATTCCTTGCTGACAACCAGAAGGATTTTCCACTCAGGAAAGTCATGATTTATGGAAAAATAATTACATAGCTAATATGGGTATAAACAAACCCACCAAACCCCTTAAGTACAGGAAACTGCTTGTGGAAGAGATGTGCAAACCTCTTATATCACGCCCTAAGAGGAAGCATTTTACTTTCCAAGTCAGTTTTATCCAAATTAGAGAGTTTGAATTGCAGCAGTCCCTGACTATTGTCCACTCTGGTCACAGGGAGCTCCTTCTCCACCCATCAGGTCTGACAACCTGCAGTCTGCTCTTAACTTCAGCCCCCAGCTCTCTACACTGTTTGAAACTTTCTGTCTAGCCAGTCCCTGTTATATCCCAGGGCAAGAATGATCTCCCTTTTCCTTGAAGAGGGTCTACCCAGTCAAGTCACCTGAGAAATAAGAAAACTGTGAATGACAGTGGATTAAATAAATGTTGCACTTCTGTATATAAAATGGTTCTGAAAAAAACTATGTTTATTTTAAATACAATATCAATGCAATATTCAAGGACAAGAGTTCAAGCTAAACTGAAAAATTAGCAAACTTTTAGCTT
Source organism: Leptocoma aspasia (assembly GCA_013399835.1). NCBI lineage: Eukaryota > Metazoa > Chordata > Aves > Passeriformes > Nectariniidae > Leptocoma > Leptocoma aspasia. Next base: position 288,797 of record VXAX01001742.1, on the reverse strand, counting down.
TATTTCTTACTTCTTTGGATCTTCATAATGGTTTAGTGTATCAATTAAAATATGTAAACTCATTGTGTAGTGAGTGTGTTCCATTTTTTTTTATCATTAGGAAATTTGTTTAAGGCCTAATTTGGAACTAGGACGTCTGCACAGCTTATGAATAATTTAACAATCAATTTTAAAAAATAAACTTTCTGTTTAATTGATCCAATATTTTTATTTACACAGCTACATTGTTGGGTTTTTTTGGGTTTTTTAGGTTATTAGTTCTAACTAACTAATAACCTATTATTTAGGTTATTAGTTCACTTACAAATAAAGCAGAACAAAGAGCAGGGAAGTAATATATTCCATAAGGTCTTCAATCCTCACACCAAAATGACAAATAGCAGAGCTATTATAACAAAAATATGTGATCTGTTAACAAGTTTTAAGTAATTTCTTGCCTAGAGGAGATCCCAGCAGTTATTGTTGATGCTGGAAAATTTATGATCTTACTGAATTACAGAAGTTGGAGCTTTGGTTAATAAGTGAAACAGCAATTTAAGAGAAAAATTATTTGTAATCATCTTGTTTTTCTTGAGTAAACTGAACAACATTTTTAGATGAACCCTGTGATCTGAGGGCAAGGTGGAGAGAACATTGACAGTACAACAAAACCACTACCTGGAAAGGACGCACAGGAGAATATAAACTCCTCAAAACCAGAATATGAAGCATGGTGGATTCGAATTTTGCTATGGCTACTGGTGACAGCAACAAAATTTAATTAATTCATCTCTGTGAATAAATTTTAGCCCTATTTTATACTGTATCATTAGTTAATTACACTTATCATTTGTTTAAAGGTGATTTACCTTGTCTACCTGCCGGATGACCAGCCAGCCACTCACACTCCTCTCACCAAGTGGATGAGTGGAGGAAATAAGATGGAAAAACACAAGTTAAGATAAAGACAGGGACATCACTTACTGGTTGCCACAATGGGCAAACCAGACTAAACTCAGGGAAAGTTATTTTAGTTTATTGTCTATTAAAACAAATTTAAATGGTAAGAAACTACAAAAGCTAAAACACCTTTCCCAACCCTTCTCATGTCATGTGAACCTGATACAAGCTGTAACAAACAAATACAAGAACTTGGGGTGAAGTGGCATCACCCTAATTCTAAAAAACTTGTAAAACTTGTAAAGCTGGGTCCTGAGGCCTTTCCCAGCTCATGTTACATCACTAAAGCTGATGCCAAAATGGCTGAAGCACATGTAAACCTGTCACATCTCCCACTCTAATGATGAAATTAAAAACATTGCAATTTTGTCTTGTTCCTTTCTTGTGGACCTTTTTGCATCTCAGGGACAGGTGTCATCATGGTCAATCTGGCTCAGTGAGAACAGCTCAATCGCAGCTTTTCAAGGTAATCTGTAGTTTCTTGAGAAAGAGGGACTGATTGTGAATTGCAGAAGAAAATTTTCTAATCCATTGCAACCACAAAGTTTAATCTTTAGCATCTGTAAACTCAACAAAGCCAAATGCAAACCAGACTTTTTAAAATTCTCCCTGGCACCTTCACACCTTGTGTCCAGACATGTGTTTAGTGTCTCAGTCAAGGGCTTCTGCACCGACTTGACTGAAGGGGTGTCAATCAAATTTTAATATAAAATATCCTATCCTTACTTTATTCCCTCCTTGTCTAAAACTTCATTTTGCATTCATAAACCAAAACTGTTATCTTAAGAAAATGGTAGATGCTGTTATTAAGTGTTTACTCTTAGAAAGTTTTGTTAATTTATGTGTTTGCTCCTAGGACATTTCTCTTATTTATGTATTATTTGTTGAAAAGCAGTTCAAGCATGCAGGTTTCATATTTATCCCTAGTACCAGAAAAGCCCAGGAATAAGTTTTACTGATTCACCAGAGAAAATCTAAAAGTGCTGAAAGAATATGAGGCCAAATCTTCACTCTGTCTACTGAATACAGAACTGTCTTAATGCTTCTTATTGAACTTTTTATCTCACACAAACACGAGGGACAAGCAGGGAGAATTCAAAACCTGTGGGTTGTCTGTATTCTCTTTTTTTTAGTAGAAAATTTGCTTAGTGCAGAAGAATTGGATGCAAGTGTCTTCGAAGTCAGTCAGTAGTCAGTTTTAGTCATAGCTAGAGCAGATTACAAATTAAATTAAGTGTCAGAGCATTTATTACATTTTGTGTGGCATTTTTACTTCCCCTTATTAGAACAGCTTGATTTTCGCAACTATAGGTGCCCCTATAATTCTGTATATTTTTAAGCATGCACTTTTTTTTCCTCCCCATACTGAGAGTGTATTGTTTTGGGTTTACACGGCAAGATTTTGATAGCAGAATGGCTTTAGGGGTAGATTCCGTGATAAGACACCAGAAGCTGCCCCTATATCCACCAAAGCCAGTTTTAGTGGCTCCAAGAGGGATTCACTGCTGGACACAGCTGAGCCAACCTGTGATTTCAGTAGTGTGTCTATGACAGCATATTTGAGAATAGGGAAAAACCCAAACAATGCAAAACAGAGGTTGAAAGAGGGTAGTGAAAATATATGAGAGAAACAATTCTGCAGACATTCACGTCAGTGAAGGAGGATGGGGAGGAAGTGCTCCAGGCACTGGAGCAGAGATTCTTTTGCAGATCCTGAAGAAGACCAGGTTGTCCTCCTGCAGTCCCTGGAGGAGTCCACATTGGAGCAGGTGAGCACATTCTGAAGACAGCTGCAGCCCACGGATTTTAATCTTTCATGGAGAGGAGCAGGATTTCTGGTAGGAAGGATCCTTGGAGGATCCATGCTTGAGGAGACAATTCCTGAAGGACTGTAAGCTGTGGAAAGAGCCCATGTCAAAGCAGTTTTTGAAGAACCGTAACTTTTTGGAAAGGTTCTGGAGAAGGTAATGAAGGACTCTTCCCTGTGGTTGGGACCTCATTCTCCTGGAGCAGGGGAAGAGTACGAAGAGGAAGGAGCAGCAGAGGCCAAGACTTTTGAACTGAGACCAGCCTGTATCCTCTGTCCTCCTGCACCACTCAGAGAGAGAAATTGGAAGAGTTGAGGGTGAAGCTGAGCCAGGGAAGAAGAGAGCGGTAGGGATGTTTTTAGATTTGTTCCTATCCTTCATCATTTTACTATTATATTAATTAACAATAAATTAAATTAATTTTCCCGAATTGCATCTGGTTTTGTGGTACTGGTAATAGGTGAGTGATCTCTGAGTCCATGAGCTTTTTGTTTTACTTCCTCCTCCTGTCCTGTTGAATAGGGGGAGTAACAGAGTGGCTTGGTTAGCATCTGGCATTGAGACAAGGTCAATCCACAAAAGGATCTTTTTGGTCATCCAGTTCAGTCTCTGAAAATACAAAATGTTTTAACAGATACCTTTTTAATCTACCTCTAATGTCTCCAAAGATTGTGCAATAACTATTTCACAAGAGAAGTCTTGCTCCAATTGTCCTTTCTCTCAGAGAGTTCTTGTAATAACCAAGGTAAATTTATCCTTCTAACTCAGCCCATTACTCCTTGTTTTATGACTAATGTTCAGTGTGACTTGCTCTTCGTTTCTCTCCTATTATTGCCCTTTAGCTATTTATATAGAGTTATCATGTTTCTCCCTAGGTGTCACCTCTTTAAGCTAAATAAATGTAATTCCTTTAATCTTCACTTATAAATTATGTTTTATGTAGAAATAAAAGAAGACAATTATGTGCAATTTGTGTCTTTTTCCAAACACTAACACAGTTAAAGTAATTTACTCTTCTCTTCTACAGTTGACTTAAGCAAAACATCTTTCCTTCCCCAGAGTATAGGAACAATAGGAAAAGTTTATAATGGGTCAATTCTGTGTCTCTTTGAGTTGTGATGGTTTTGGAGGTAAATGAAGCAGTTTAACACAGTATCTGTAAAACCTGATCTCTAGGCTTTACATTTCATTCTCAATTATACCTTTCAACATATGTTAAGAGTGTTATATTTCAGATAACTAGATTTTCTAGGATTTGAACCAACAGACCGATAATACTGCTTTATTACATTTTATTGTTTCTGCTGTAGAAGAGGAAAAATATGTAGAGAAACAACTATTTCTCAAATTTACTTTTTTTTTATTATAGAAATAAAAGGTCATATATTTCTGTGATACCAAAGAATTTTCATGTTCCAAAAAGAGCCCCATCTCTTGCAAACATTGATTTTTTATGAACTTTCCTATTTGTAATAGTAAATATCAAGCTTTGGGCAAAACAATATGTATATATTTGCTAGTACTCAGGCCTCTAGGAACAGTTTTCTCGAGGTGCTGAGTTTTCCAGTTTTGACTTCAGGAGACCTCTGTGGCATGAGTGCACTTAGCAAGCTCCTGAAGTTCATCTCTCCTCTGGTTTTCATCCGAAAAGGATCCCGTTGACAGACTAGGAGGCTGCTCTGCAATGTGAGCTGACTTTCAGTAGCTATTGAAGGTCGAGAACTTTATTCCAACTGTGCACTCTCTGGTTCACCCAGAGAGTCCAGACTGCAGCTCAGATTTACCTGAGACCAAGTCAGGCAGTTTAGTCTGGTTTACTCTGTTAATGTTATGACTCTGGGTTTAGGCAGTGATGCAGAACCCACACTGTGCTCTCACCTTGGCACTCTCCTTCTGAAGGCAGAAGCTATGGTCTCCTTCAGGCTTGCACAATCCTTTAGCTTATGTTCATTCTTTCCTCTCCATCCTTCAAAGCCCACAAAGTCCGGGCTGTGGTGGGCGTAGCTTCCATGCTATTTCATAGGCTAGCTTAGGGTGGGCTTTCTAATGAAAAGTGTGTCATTTTTACTTTTAAAAAGAATCATTGTGAAAAGCTTTTGAAATGGTCTCAATTCCTCACATGCTGGCAGTAAAACCAGGGAGAGGAAAGAAGGACTGTGTTAATTTCTTCAGATGTTGTAGAATTTTCTGTGGTATTCTAAGACAAGCCACCTAAGGAAGAAACCTGCCTCTCTGTTTATCAATCTGCACAGTTTAAAACTTTGAGTTCTGGAAGATTGATAATAGAGTTAAAAATATATTTCCTGGCAGTACATTCTTTTATTTGTCACCCTGTATCAGCTCATGAGAAAAATAGGTTTTCCTACCTCCTTCAATACAATTATTTCTTTAATTCTCATTTTCTCAAATTCTCTTTTAAATATGTTTTAAGAGATGTGGAGCTCCTGTTAATTAGAACAATACACTAGGGTAGATTATATAGGATGATATTTTTCTTTGGTCTTGAGCCACTTAGTATAAGACTTTCAGGTATGGTGCCATTAGCTGTGTAGCTTGAAATTTGATTCTATTTTTTAAATCAGGTTAATTTATTCAGAAATAAGTTGACGTTTGCATATTTCAGTTCTCGGTTTACATCTGTTTGGCCAGGGCTAGGGTGATTTTGCAGAGCCTTTTACAAGTCACGTCATATAACAAGCCTACAACGTTCATAAAAATGCTCAGAATAGAGCTATTTTGGTTTTTGATTTTTTTTTAATTTCTCTGAAATGGTTTTATACTTCACTTTACATTATCTTATATTCTTTGGGTGACCAAGAAAAACCAGAGGATTAAAAAGAGTAAGAATTTTGGAAATGTTGTCTTGCAGTAGGGGGGAATACATATTTATAGATAATACTGTATTTAAAGAAAATTACAGTAACAAAGTTTAAATTGTAATAATTAGGGAATATTAATGTGATCTATACATAATATAGAACTTGCCATATAAAAATATGTTTTGGTTTAGGATAGTTTTGGCAGAAAAACTTTTAAAGCGGTTTCTTTTAGAAACTAAAAAGAAAAGACACTCCAGGACATTATACTATTGTAATTTCCCAAGATTCTAAAACTAAGGATTTTCAAAGGGTTTGCCTTTGAATAATTGCATTTAGAAAACCTGAAAAGTTTAAGAGAGGCAGGTAGTGGAGCATATACTTGTTTTAAAAAATTCAATAAAGAAACAAAACATTGTTTTTGTTCCTTTTTTTTGTTCCTTTCTGTCAGAAAAGACTTCAGAGCTTGTAGCTCCTTGTACCTATTTCTTTATCAATTGAAATAGTTTTTAGTAGTAGGAGTAGATTTTTATATTACTTTTTAATAAACCCTTTATTAAGACAATGTTCATTGGTGCTGCTGGGCAGAAAGAAACACCAGAGACAGAGGCTCTGGCTTTATCAGGCTGTAGCACAGCAATGGACTCTCAGACATGTTCATCGCTGCTTTGTAAAGCGTGAGCTAAAAACCTGCTCTTGGAGGATTTCATCTGACTGAGGACTTTCATCAGCAGCCATGAAAGAGTTCTCCAATGTCGGTGTCAGATTTTTCCTTTGGGTGTTGCCCTCCATTGCCCCAGATGGCTGATAGTCGATGCCCCTGATGCTATCAGTTCCCCCTCAGCATGTTTATGACATGAATTTACGCCCTGACTCTGGCTGCAATACTGCTTTTTAGAGACATCATCTCCCTGAAGTCCTGAAACTTATCTGCCTGTTTATGCTCTACCTTTCTTTTCCTTCCAGGAGATCGTTTCATTCCCTTTTGGGCAGAATGTTAATTCTGCTTCTGCAAGTTGAGATAGCTCATAGACTCTAAATAAGAGACATGCCACTAATAGGCAAAGGCAGGAAGTTTATCTTGCTGTGTTTAGGCAATGAACGAGCCTGGCAAGGGTGCCAGCCAGCAATCCCTTTCCAAACAATTATGCAGATTCCTAAGGATTCTGGACCCTTTTAGGCAGAAAGCACATATCACACATACAGAATACTCATGGAGAAAAGGGCCTTAATATGTGAGAAAAGTCCTTGGGCAAATGAATAGCTGTTAAGCACTAAGGATATATGGGAGGCACTATAGAATGGAGCAAATATATACTAATCCTTGCCTGCATGGAGGGAAAGTGCTATTTGCAAAAAAAAAGATGATGGTAAATTATATCATGCAGACATGAAGAAAAGAATCCAGGAAGTACGGAAAAAGTGGCATATTCTTTTGCCTTTCTTTGTTTGTTTGTTTCAGTAATCTGGCAGTGAAAATAACGTTAATGTTACTAATGTTTTCTAACAACCCTAAAATTGTTGGACCCTGTGCTAAGTAATCTGCAAGCAGTGTAAAAAAGTGCATGAAACCAATCTGGGAATAGAGACAGAAAACACAGAAAGGCATAAAATCCTAAGAGAAATACAGTTAAATCTGATTGAAGGAAGATATCAGGGCACAAATCAGACCTTTTTACAATGTATATTGTATATTACAATGTATAGCTTATAAAACCTCATAACAACTCTGCAGATCATGCCAAGCAGAAAAAAAACCTAATAGTCTATTTCTCTTTGTCCTTAGTACAAACATAAATGGGATATTAAGTAAGTTCCAGACACCTGACTGCTGGAAGATAGCAATAGTAAAATGTTCAGAGGGATGCTGAAAAGCACATAAAAAGTTGAAAGGATTTTAAAAATAATAAAACGTTCAAGTACAAATCATATAATGGCATTTTCCACACTCTCTTCTGGAAATCATATGCTCTGTCGTGTTTTAAATACTTGTGAGATAAGTGAGGCTTCATTCTTTTTTGTGATTTTATTAAATTTCTAAGCTATTTTTCATATATTGTCAAAAACCAGTTCCAAAATATTTTTGACTCTGTGTAAGATTCAGTTTATCTAAAATATAACCAGTATATGACCTGATATAATTTCACGGGTCTTCTTTCATCTGTAAATATCTCTGATTTTATTTTTACGATAGGGAGGATCATATTTCTGCACATCCTAGGAATGATCAAGTAACACTTGTACTCAAGTACAATGTCCTGCAAAGTGAGGAAAAAGCCTTAAACTTCTCTTTTCTAGGCTGAACAATCCCAGCTCTCTCAGCCTTTCCTCACAGCAGAGCTGCTCCATCCCTCTGATCACCTTGGTGCCTCCTCTGGCCTGGCTCCAGCAGGTCCCTGTCCTTCCTGTGCTGGGACCCCAGAGCTGGGTGCAGCCCTGCAGGTGGGGTCTCAGCAGAGCGGGGCAGAGGGGCAGAATCCCCTCCCTGCCCTGCTGCCCACGGGGCTTTGGGTGCAGCCCAGGATGTGGTTTGATTTCTCTGCCTGCTCTCATGTCTTAGAATGCTTTCATTTTTTAACTAGAATACACCAAAACCAAGGAATGCTGTACGAGGATGACAGTGACAGATTCCTGCATTCCCTCCTTTCAGCTATGTTATTCAGCTAGATGAATGCAAATTAACAACTTCTCCTTTCTTACAGCGAGGAAAATGTGTCTTTCCACAATCTTTTCATAAGCAATAAAAACATAATTAATTCAGCATGAACATTCTTCCTTAAGGCTTCCTGAATGGCTTTGGAAAGTTCTTCTTATTTCTGCCAAAGCCCTGTTTACCTCAGGGCCTGTTTATACTTGTGCTCTTTTCCTTCCTCTGCAAATAACGGGGTTTTGGCTGACAGGAACTGAAGGGAGGCAAGTTCCAGGGAAACCTGACTCTTTCATTTACTCATGCTGCCAGCCTTTTGTTCTTCACTTGCTGAAAAACAGAAATAACACTTATTTGAACACACTGACAACTTGTTTTTTATTTGAGGCAATTGCTCACTGCAGTGAGGAAGGTAGAACATTTTACATCCTGTTAACTGTTGCCAGCTCTGTGTAAAAAATTGAAAAGGAGAAATAGATTCCCATTCCACTTTTGCACCCCTTTACTGAAGACAAGCTAACAGATTCTAGGAGCCCCCATCAGGTTTTGGATTTCACAGCAGTGGACTGATGGGCTCTAAAAACTGCTTTTGCTACATAACTACTAATTATGAAAATATTTGGAGTGATAGAATAACATTGTGTGAAATCCTGAGGTTCATCCCAAGGTGTTTGAAAAACCATGGAAAAACATGTTGTTCCTGTTGTTGAAAAAATGTATATAGAATTTAAGGGGTTGTGTCTACAGCAATTAGAGGGTGATTGAAAGACTGTGATTTCACAAGCACTTTCAGGAATCCTAAACGTGGAATGTCCGAGGGGAATATTTCTGTACCCCATATATTATGTCCCTATTCCTATTGCTTTCATTTTCTTCTTTATGCCACCACTAATGCTTATTGGTGCCAACTAGGGTAGTTGGGTAATCTTTAGCTGGATGAATTTCCTAATCCACCTGAAAAAAAGAACAAACAAACAAAAACCAATCAACCAACCAAAACAAAATAAGAACAAAAAAGACCCCATCAAATTATCCCTAGAAATACCACAGCTACCACAGCTGGAAAGCAGAAACTTGCAGTTCAGTGCAAGGAAAGGCCAGAATCAGCACTTTGGTTTTAATCTAAGTGTGATGGAAAATTATAATGCTGCATAGAAATGAGGTGAAATGTCTATTTCAGCTTCTTAATAATGTCATTTTTATGCACTGTTTATACTTTTTTTTTTCTTAGAATGTCTATTTAGACCAGTCAATTTACTATTACAGCAGTTAGAAGTGAATCTACTTTATTTATCACATAGATTTGACCATGACTTATACTGCTGTTGCTTAATGTGACTCTTACCAATTACAAAAATTTATGACACAGGTAAAAAACATCAATATACATGTCTTATTGTTTTGGTGAAATATTATGTCTTAGTACTGGAAATAATTTGAAAGCAATGCTTTTATTGGCTATGAAAAAAAGGACAGGAAAAAAAATTTAGAGTAGCAGTAATATAAGAATATGGGAACATAATGTAAAACAATCAAGATGAAGCAGCCCAAAGCTATTTCCTGGTGACAGAGCTACCAGAGCTCTGTATGTACAGTTAGCTTACCACAACTGAGGCAAAACATTCAATTTGAATAGCCATAAAAGTATTTTAATGAATTCTACCTAAGAGCTGAAGAGGCCTAACAGCAACTATTTAGTTATTCATGGCAGCTCGGCAGATAGGTCATAAATTCTCACCAGCTTTTAAAAGCTGGATGTTTAAAATCATATGCGTTTGTGAAAGTGAAATGTTGTAATGGTAAGAGTCTACAAAAGTTCCTACCTTCAGTTCCTTGAAGGAAAATTGTAAAAAATTCTGCTCAAATTAGCTATTACTTCATTATTTATGAACAGACGCAGACAGTGAGCAATTTTTTTTCCACGTTCAAGGGAAACTGTGAAGCAATTTCCTTCTCTCAGAGTACTAAAAATACTTAATTTTTTTTCCCCCCAAGCTTCCCTTTCTTTATGTAGGGATAGGGAGGGATGAGATATAATAGTTCCATGAATTTTAAACACTTGGACATCACCTAACATGCAATAAACTCAGAATTGGAATCCACATATATAATCTCTGAAGCATTTTTCCTTTGATGCATTACCTCAGCTATGTAAATGACCCTGCCAAAAGTGAATGTGATACAAGATTGCTCACAATAGGCTGCTCATTATAGTTTTATGGAGGTGCAGTGTGGACTGAAAGGAAAACTTTTATTTTGAGAGGAAAACAAAGAGAAAAAGTTAAAGTGATGACCATTTGTGTACCTTGGAAACACCTGCTATTAATAAACATCTCTAGAGAAATACCCCATAGTGGGTCAAAACAGGTGAAAAAAAGGAAAAAAAAAAAACAAACAATGGAGAAAAACTCATTACCAAAAAACAAACAACAAACAACAGTCTCATCTTTATTATGAACAAAACAATACAGATATTTTCTTACTTATATGAACGTGGCGAATTCACCAACGGTGTGACAAATGAAAATATGTAATGATAAACCAGATTTTCAAATATAACAGTTTCAAATGAAAGTTATATTAAATCATATTGGGATATTCAAACATGTAAATTAAACAAAATTGGAAAAGCTGCATCAGAAATTAATTTCCAACTATAAAATTAATTGTGAAAATATGGTACTAAATATAGTCCTGTTTTTTTAAACCAGAACTCAACTTACACTGCTCAGAGCATATTTAGGATCTTATGTGAGAGACTGAAGTTGTAAGCACTGAAGACCAAAGAAGTCTTATTTGGGCTTTTTAAAATACATTTTTTTGGGGGATGAAACCTGAAATATGTATTTTGAAAACATATATATGCATATCATAAAGGTCATAGATATATAGGATCGTAATAAGAAATGTATATTTGTTCAGGTATCTGATTTGATGGTGAACTCATAATGAAGTGTCATTGTCCAAAGCTTTATTTTAACTAGGCAAAACTGATATTCAGTCTTAAGCTGTTCAAGTAAATTCTGCTGAAGAATCATTTGTTGAGCTAGTAACTTATAATAACTTAATTAACTTAATTATAATTAACTTATAATAACTAGTAACTTATTAAAATAATTTAATCACTCCTTGGATACTTTTGCAGTTTTGGAAAGAAGTGTTTTGTGATGCCAAAGTTTGTAGTAAAGTATGACAACATCTTGTTGTAGAGACAATGGGAGGAGAATATGCAAAATATTCAGCTTTTTTCTGATCAATCAGAAAAGTACCAGCTTGGTCAATCTATATTTATGAAAATAGTGTAGGAAAGGAGGCTTTCTTTCCATGAGCACCAAAACCATAAAATGGAGACAGTCGGTTGGACTAGAATAAAAAGGGCTTCTAAGTGAATTCTAATTTCACTGCTAGCTCTGCTCTGTGATGTTCAATATGAGGCCAAGAGCCAAAAGCTCTACACATTTCAACTCAGCTATTCAGTTAAGCACACAGAAAAAAGGGAAAAAGTGTTCTGTGCTGAGAGCTAAAAATCAGCTTCTTTTCCACTAAGTGTTTGCTGCTCCGTAAAATCATAGAGTGGTCTGGGTTGGATGGGCATGATACCATCCAGAATCCTTTTCCCAGTTTAATAAGAAGAAATAATTTATGATGCTTGATCATCCTCCATAGCTAATGAACTCATTAGCAGCTCCAAAATTTTTTGTCCTACCTCTAATGGCAAACTCTTTCCAAGGTATTCAAATTCAAAGGCATATGCAGACTCCTGTATTCCTTTCCTTCTTTGTCAAAATGTTGAGGAAAAAATGCCTTGGAAGTTCTAAGAATTTTTTTCCTCTTCCACCAATGTATAAGAGAAAATAAAATTGTGATAATTTTTTTGCTTGTAAGAACATTTTATTCAGGGAAAACAAGGCAAAACATCTCCTTTCTTTCCTGTGCCTAAAAAAATTTAAAAACCACCAAAAAATAATCAAACCAACAAAATAATCAAACCCCAAAAAACCCCCCCAAAATAATCAAACAAAAAAAAACCAAAAAACCACTAATTCACAGATATCTACATGTAATAAACTGCTATCCCAGGGCTCACAAAAAGAACAAATGTCATGTTATAATGACTGTGGAACCAGTCAACATAATTTATGACTGACAAAACTCAGGAAAAATGTAGGTAGTGTCATCAGGATTTTTACACCATTTTTATTGTATTTTTTGTTTGATTAAATAGATTATCTAGTTTAATAGCATTTTTTCAGTTAAGTAACTACTAATGTTTAATCTTTATTTGATTTTTCCTTTTGTTATTTACAAATTTATGTTGTGCACACTTGTAGTTATGTACCAGGACAGCATAACTTCTGGTCTCCTATAGGAATGCCACATTTAGATTGTCACTGTGTGATGCTGAAGTCCTATCTCTGGTATCCATATGGTTTTCTACAATTACAAAAAAAAAAAAAAAAAAAACCCAACAAAAAAACCAACAAAAAACATTGTAACAGCCATTCAGAGCTTTAATGATAACAGTACTGTTGAAACTGCTAAGAGTGCTTTGTATTAGACATGACAATCAGGATGGAAAACTTCAAATTACTAGTCAGGCTTTTAACATTCAGTTGGCTTGTGATTAAATAACACTTCTAGTCTAACAAATTGTTCCAAATAACTGAAAAGTCTTCCCTAAATGCATTTAAGATTAATGAAATGAAGAAGGCTTCACAGATAAACATCTAGAGAAAAATCTCTTTTATTCATTCCCACAGACACACCAAGACACCTGTTAGGGGACAGAGAGAAGGATCTCAAAAAACCACATATTTGTAGCGCCTTACATGTATGAAAAGTTCACACTGTGAGTTGCACCTGTTCCTATCAGAATGATTTGAGCTGCTCTGAGCAGATTTAACTACACTGTAATATATTCTCCGGTTTGTATCAGAAAATTGATCCTGGTTGACACTGACAGCAATTATCTGCTCATATATAATTAATACCAATAATCTCTCCTGTTTGTAGGGCTGTGATGGAAGAGAGTCAATTGCACTCCATCCTTTCTTTCAGAACATAGAGATGTCCCTCTCCACAGCAGGAAGCTGGAACTAGATGATCTTTAAGGTCCCTTCCAGCCCAAACCATTCCACAATTTTATGATCTCCCAAAAAAAGTTCTTCATGGTCTTTGGAAAAAACTGCATCATCTGCTTCTGCTTGACTTCACACTTGAAAAGCTCTTGAAAACATTACAAAACTGTTAGAAGTCCTCAAATTTCAACACGTTTATGAAACAGGGTACAGTCTTCTGCTCTAGATACGTATAATTATTATGATTGATTATTTACCTAGGACACAAAATGGTGACTATGGGTTGACCCCAGATAGCAGGTAAGCACCCACATTGTCCTTTGCTCATTGCCCTCTCAGTGGAATCAAGGAGAAAATCAGAAAAGCAAAAGGAGAAAACTACATGTGTCCCCTGAGGTCTGGTAGCAAACAGATGGGGCAGGAATCCTGTGCTTTAGGGTCTGGATGCCCCATCCTAATCCTGAGGGCTGTAGTCAGTCTGCCTTCAGTCTGTGCAAGGGAGAAAGACGGCAAAGACAAGTTTCCTTTGCTCTCTGTGGCACTAGGTCCACACTGACTTCCAGGTTACTCTAGGAGAAGGACAAAGGTGTCTTCTCAGGCTGAAGAGTTCTGGTCCTGGAACTGATTCTGGTTCTGATTGTCTGGAAAAGGAGTACAGTCTTTGGGTGCTGGTGCCTCATGGCTGGGTGTTGAAGCCCTCAATGGCTTCAAATACTTTGGCACAGGACTGTTTGCTAATTTCTGTGAAAAGCTGTCAAGGAGGTAAGTAGGGTGGATGTAATGGAACTTAAAACATCATTTGAAGGAAAAGAGAAGGATTTCTTAGACATAAAGCAAGCCCCTTTTCACTAGGAACTATGCAGTCAGCTCCTCCTGCTGCTTCCCCAGCCCTTGGGAAGGCTGCCCCCACTAAGCAGCAGCAATCACTTACAAACTCTTTTCCCATTTATCTTCTGCTATCCAGTGAAGCAGTAAATAACACCTTCCCTTGCCTGCATATTCCTTGCAACATTTCTTCCAAACTTCACACTGCAATGCTTGCCCACTATATTGTCTCCAGCAGCCTGTTCAAGTTTAGGTTTATGAGGTTTTTGGAGGGTCAGTGGAGGCAGCAGTGAAAGCCTCGTACTAATATTTAGGGGAAGTCAAAAAGAGCATAGAGGACAAAGTGTCCTGAAAGAATGCTGGTCACCTCTTGTGCTGAGAACACCCATAGCTGACCAAGGGTAAAGCAGTCCCAGTGCAAAGACTTTTTCTTTCCTTTTCTGATATTGGCATAAGGAAGAAGCAAAATAAGGCTCAGGAGCTTTAGGACCATGTGTTTCAGTCTACTGATCTACTTCTGTTGCACCAAACAACTTACTAATGGACCCATAGTTTGGATAATTAAAGCTCATGAAATCAGTCTCCCCACCACATGGCATATTTTTCAACCCCCACAGCCTCACAGCCTTTTTTTTTTTTTTTTTTTTTTTTTCCCCTGGGGGACAAAGTGCAGGAAAAATTGAAGTAAAAGAAACAAAAGTGAGATTGTCCTTTAACTAATTCAGTGTGAGTAGTTTATCACTATATATGATATATAGGGCTGACAGAGCTACCATCATTTATAACCTTGGATACTGATTCTCTGTCTGCTATCATTTTGTTAAACCAACTAATGTGTTTTTTAACTTTCTCCTGGGCTTGTAAAAATGTAAGCTCAGTTGACTTTTTATTTCACTATTGATCAGGTTAACAGTACCAGATGAATCTTCCTGTCCACAACACTGAGCAGCCTTATAGTTTTGTCCAAGACAAATGTTAAATGTAATTTGAAGGTCACTGGAAGTGATGAAGTAGTTGCTGGGAAACACTTTATATCACTTTACTTTTAAGCAGTCTGCTTCCAGATGAAACGGAAAGAGATGTAAGAAATTGATTGCAGAGATGAACAGAATATTTAATGTTAGCAGCAGCTCTGTTAACAGGCTTTGTATGAAACTTGTGCTAGTGTTCCCTCACCAAATTTAAGCAATTAGGTATATAGAGAGTAAACATCTGAAAACCTCAGTCTTCACAATTTATTGGATTAGGCATCAAATTGACAGATTTAGTCAACTTCATGGCACAATGTTGCATCTGTGACCTCTTCCATTATCTATGTAGAGTGGGCATTATCCATATATCTGGAGTAATTTTTCCTTTCATCTTTTGTAGTCTGTCATTTCTTATGAATTCTTCAGGTTTCTTTTCCCCCATTGAGACTTTTTGCTATTCCAAAATATGATGTTTTTTCCCAATGACATTTTATGTCATTGAGAGCTATTGTCATGCTCTCCTTTTATTCCTGGTGTTTTATTGATGAAATACTCTCCCACAATAAAGGAATCTTTTTAAGTACTTGACCTGTAGTTTAGAAAGCAATGAGTGCTCATCTGTGTTTTTTATTTAGATTCTGGTTCCTTGGTTTTCATTTGAGAATATTACCTTAGGGCAGTAGGAACAACCTTATTTGAGTCAGCTACATATTCAGTTTTAACCTGATACATGTTCCATCTTGGAGAAAATAAGATTTCTCTGGCACTATCTGAACTTCAACAAAACTACACTGTCTGTCTTTTTCATTTTATTCTCTTTTAACATGAATAGATTGATAAATCTTTTTGTCCTAATTCCTAAATATAGGTACCATGACCTGTGATTCTTCTGCATTCTTTCCCACTCACTTCTTAATAGCTGATACAGAATTTTATATTCTTCCCCTTTTTCAAGTCTTCTGTCTTCTATGATCTCTTGAAGAAAACCACTGAAGTTTTATAAATCTCTTTGGATTTTTTTTTTAACATTTAAAGATTAGTTTATATTCAATTCATTTATCTAAATATTCTTCACCCTACTTTTTTCAAATTCTCCCTGACATACTTATCCTTGTGATAAAACTCATTTTGTGAAGTATCTCATCAAAACTACCTTTTTGTTTCTTTCTTTTATAATAAAAAATCAAAGAAAGTATTGAGTTTAGTCTGTTGTGTATAATCTCCTTTTTGTTCTCCTTTCCTATTGAATAAAAGAGTTTTGCTTCCTTTTGATTTTATTTTCTATTGTGTTTAAAAAACTTCTTCTTGTATTTTATTTTATAGCTAGCCTTTTGATTATTTCATGTTCATTCTTCTGTCACTTCATCATACATACCCTTTGGCAACAGCATTTTTGTCAGTTGGCAATTTTTCCTTGTTTTTCCCCTTTAGCATGGATGCATGTCTGATTATATTGGTAGTTTATTGAATTAACTGTCTTTCTTTTGAATTACACTAGTCTGATTGCTGTCCTTTTAATACTCTCACTTTCAGGATCTGCCAGTTCTCCTGTAGTCCAACTTAATAGGTATAAATAGTACTCTCATGTATATAAAATACATTTATAGATTGCTCACCCACCCCCTTCAAATTAAGTTCTGTATTAGTGAAAGTTGCTGTCCTTACTCTGCAGATGTGGTGTGTCCTTTGCCTTGGAATAACAAATATAGTTGTGCAATTGCTTCCATGCAAAATATTTTCACCTGTTTTGTTTTAGAAACTAAAGACATCATAAGTGAGCTATTATTTTGCATTTGATTTTGAGTACCAGGAAGTACTGCATGAGTGTTTGTATATGTGGAGGACATGGACATGCCCTGAATGCCATGGAGAACTACCTGGAGCCAGCTCCTGGCAGGAGCTGTGGCCTCTAGACAGGAGCCCATGCTGGAGCAGGGCTTGTAAGGGACCTATGTCCTCATGAAGGCCCCACACTGGAGCAGCTTCCTTGTGGAGGACTGGACTCTGTGGAAAGGACCCATGCTGGAGAAGTGAAGAACTTGCAGAAGATCATGAAGGACTCTATGCTAAACTAATTTTCCCAAGCTGAATCTGTTTTATCCACGATAATGATTGTCGTAATGGGAGAACCATCAGCCTGTCCCTGCCACAGCCCACGAGGTGGATTCATTGTATCTCCTCTCCCTCTCCTGCTGAGGAGGTGGATGGCACAGCATTTTGGTGGGCACCTGACAGCCAGAAAGGGCTGACCCATCCCAACAGAACAACACTATAGGGACCTTTGGTCTGGAAGTTGGCTTTTTTTCTTGGAATTTCATGTCTTGCCACAGGTGTTGCTTCATGGAATGTCATGTATAAAAAGACACTGACATTTTAACTGAAATTTTAGGTTTTCATGCTTCAACCACTTACAGAGTTGCAGATTAATCATGCAGGTCCCTGCCAAATCTTGTATGCTAGAGCTGAAGGTCTAATAACCCTTTATACTCCACTTTATAGTCCTCTTCTTGACTTGCACTAGTAGATGACTGCCATCACAACAATCTCCTATAAGGAAGATAAATGACTGGCCAGAGTAATTAGAAAAGCATCTCATAGTGAAGATGAAATAAAGCCTGGCCAAAAGGCAGCTTTAGTATTGACAAAATATCTTTAAAGTCTTTGACTTAGTTCCAGTTAGGCTTCATGCTTCCTGAACTTACTGTCAGATACGATTCACTCACTCAGAAGGAGAATTTCAACCATCTCATTCTTCCTTTTCTGATGCTAGAATAACCACAAAAATCCTCTCATTATCAAGGCATAAAGACTCTCATCTGGTTGTTCTGGTCATTGTTTTTCATGTGGTCTCAGCATAACAAACAATTCTTAATCTTGAAGCACGAGGGACATGGTTGAGACTATTCAACAGTCCTCTTATTTATGAGGTAGCTGTCACCTCCTTTCCTTCCTGTAGAACTGGTGTTTTCCTCCCACAAGGCTACTAATACCCTCTTGATTTTTTTTTCCAGTCTAAATATCTCCATTTGATAAAATCCCAACTATCCTTGACACTGGAGCCTCCCCAATGATAATGGGTATCCTGTCTTCCTGACGAATTCCACCTCAAAGTATATTTCATACTGTGTTCCCATTACCCATGTATGCTCTGATATGAGTTTTTGGTTTGTGGGGATTTTTTTTAGTTCTTTAATTTATTAGGGGTTGTGGTGGTCAGGATTGGTGGGGGGTTTTTTTTTGTTGGTTTTTTTAAACCTAATAGCAATAAAAACACCCTTTGTTTCAGGTTGATCCCCCAGATCCCTGTATGAGGTGTGTCTTCAAGTTCCGGTAGAGGAAGAGCTCATAGCAGTGCTGGATGTGTTTCCACTCTACATTACTTACACAAAAGCCCATACTATCTGAGGGTTAAAGATAGAGATCAGAGGTGATTTGGTTATATATATGAAAAAATTAATGAAATGTAACAGTTCAGTCACTGATTTTTCAAAGTAAAACTTTTTTTAAACTTTCTTAAAAAACAGAATTACAGTATTTAATATGAATGTGTTGTATTTTTGTTGTTAGACAGGAAGTATTCCCTGGTTTGGTTGGGGAATTTTCTCTCAAACTTCATAGCTTTTGTGCTGTTGGAAAAAAAAAAAATCTATATTACTTATGTTATGCCATGATGCCCCTGTTTTTCTCATATTGGTGTACGATTTGAAAAACTCCCGTAGTTTTCAGTTGGAGTGACTGAGTCAGTGTTTAAATCCAACAGCTGGTACTGTATGTCAGCAGCTGAAGTAAGTAACACTCTTAGTGATGTACCTGTCTGTCCCAATAAACATGTTCATTTGAAACTGTCATTGGGAGATGCCGTGATTTATTACAGCTGGAGTTCCACTGGAATAGAATAAGCACAGCTATACAACAGAATGGCTGCAGGGAAACTGTAGTCTTCTTTCTTTAACTTATTTTTCATTACATTATTTCACTGATAAATTTTCTGATAGGTCAGACCGTTGCTTCTTTAAGTTATATTTCATAGCAACTTATAATTAGTATTCTAATTTACCAGATTAAAAAAAAAAATTGCAACTTAAGTGACTGAAACAGGGTACCTCTGAAACTTTATGAAAGTAGCAACAAATAATTTTATATTCTCTTTTTAAAACTGAAGTTTGAAGATGCACTTCAGCCGGGTTTTTTCTCAGCCCACATCTTCTAGGAGTCTTGATCCTGCAGTCAGTTCAGGATGACCTGTTATATTGAGTTTGTTTTTCAGAATAAGACATTGAAGGAATTCTCTATTTTAAGAACAAAGGTCACAGAGAGTACAGAGTAATCATCCTAAGCAAGTCTAGTTTCATTATTCAATGATTTGCCCCTATCCATCTGTTTTGAGGGTTATGATTCAAGGGATCTGTAAAAGATCTTGACTGAACTGAGGACGCAGCAGAGTGAAAAAATGGAAGAGCAAATAGTAATTACAGAGGAGGTGCTATGAAATTGTTGAGAAATAGAATAGAAAAGATCAGTGAGGAGAGGAGAAAATGGTAACAGAGCTGGGGTGGGCAAGAGCAGTGAATTTTCAAATTACATATTTTTTGAAAAAAGCCTAAACAATAAAGAAAATCATGCAGACAAAAAAAATTAACTACTGGCTGATATACATAGGTATATAAAAAACAAATGAGAATATTTTCCTGAAAAATAAATATGCCAAGACAGAAGTAGAAGAGAGACTATGAGCATTTATGTGTGCAAAGGATATCATAAGTTTAAAAACAGAACCTATCATCGATCTAGACAAAATCAATTTAACAAGTGGATATGAACAAAAGCTCCTTTTTACTTTGCAATTAAAGAAACAATTTTATTAGGCAATTCTCTAGCGTTAGTAGACCAAGTGGCCAAGTTCTTCAAGTTTTCTAGCAATTAAAATAATTGTTCTTCCTTATTAATGTTTTTCAAATATTTTCAATATCTTGAGTAATTTGGAAATTAATTAGCTTTCTTTTCTTTTCATCTTAATGTATCTTTTGATAATGCTTAGAGACTTCTTGGAATGCTGTTGTATAAATGAAAATCTCTAATTATTTTTGTGTGACCTGATGCACTGTTTGCCAGAATACAATCATAATAACTCAACAATCTAACTTGCTGAAAGCTGGGATCTATTGTCAGCAGTTCAAGAGGATATGAGAAAATTAATAAAGTCAGAAATGTACATACAAATGAAAAAAGGAACAGAAGAGAAAATGTTTGAAAAGGAGAGAGGAGGTAAACTTAAGAATTAAAAAAAAAAAAAGCACAAACCCAAAATCATTAATAAGATGATATTGTGTTAGATTATGGGGACAAGACTGAGGAAAATGTATAATCCAGGAGAAATTTGATAAACTGGTAAAAATCAAAGGAAAAAGGCTGAAGGAAAAAGACGGTACCTGCTGGTACCTGGAGCATCCTTGTCACACAGGGAGGGTGCAAATACAAAACATTCACTCCTCAAGCCAGTGCCTGTTTGTATTTAGGACAGATAATAGAAATTGTTTTACACCCCTGATCTGACCTGGAGAATCAAATTCAAGTTTTTTTTCTATTGACTTGAACTACAAGATTAAGATATCTGTGGACATAGGTCCTTATGGCCAAATCATAGAGACAATTACTGTATGAAAAACCATTTATCTTTTAATCCAATATGTATTTCCCTTTCTGCAAATGTAAAGAATTTTACATTTTTATTTTTTTTATGTATCTTTCAAATTTTGTTGTGCAAATCCATTTTAAATTCTTCTTAATTCTTCCAAACCTCTGTAGTTTCCAGAGTTGTTACTTGCCCATGATCTTTTGGCTTAAGTTCATCAGGAAAAGCAACATTAAAAACCTCTTTTCATATCTCTGTAGAATGAAAATGTCAGATTTCAGTTACACACGTTATTGATGTGTCAACTTTTTTTCACATGCGGAAGAGCTGAAGTTAAAAGAAAAGGTAATTGCTCATAATGGTGGAAATAAATTCAAAACGGAACTCTTTTACGAAGCTGCTGTGTTACCAGCTAAGAAATAAACACAGGAAGAAAGATTGATAAATATCTATAAAAGAAAATATCAAAAACCACCAGGGAAGTGAAGTTTTTCTTCAGATATTTTGATTGAGCTGGTCTTTGAACACTGATTTCTGTTAATTTTTTTGAGTCTGTTGCTCTACATAAATCAGAAGCAGAATCTAAGATAAAATGAGGTTTCTGCCAAATGACAGTAATTTTATTGTGTTCCATAATTCTGTTTAAGGAGAGTGCAATAAGGGTCAGTTACACAAAGTTCCTAGAAGAAAGAGGCAATATGATCAAAAGGAAAGAATATGATTTTATCACAAGCCTAAGTGGTGCATCACAAATATCATACACATCTACCCTTTGACAATGATGTGCAGGGGCAAAGAAACAATGTCAGATCATTTTTGAACGTGAGACCTGTGAACAAGGAGTTAGAGGGTCACACTTCGCTGCCCTGTGAAAATGGCACAGAAATCCTCCCCAGGCACTTCTAAAATGACAAGGCAAACACCCTGGAGCTTCAGTACATGGGCTTGGTGTGCAGTAGAGCTGGAAATTGGATAAAACATCATCTATTACTCCTTGTACATCCACAAAACCCCACTTTCAATGTCCAGCACCCATTTCAGCTGCAGGGAAGAGCTGCTGCATTCATTTCACAGAATCACAGGATATCCTGAGTTGGAAGGGACCCATATGGGTCATCAAGTCCGACTCTTGACCCTGAACCTCACCATTCCCAAGAAACACATCGTGTGCTCTAGAGCTTCCTGAGATCTGTCAGATTTGGTGCTGTGACCACTTCCCTGTAGGTCTCTTCCAAGTGCCATGTAGGAGTGTGCCCCTGTTGACAGGGTGACAAATTACAACGGAATTTACAAATACTCTTTGCCAACTAAAAAGTTCTGCCTGAATTTGGTGCAGGGACACCTCATAGGACCTTTTGAACTTCACCTCAAACTTGGGGCTGTCTGATTGGGCCGGGGCCAAGAGATTCCCGCCTAAGCCATTAGGTACAAAAGGACAGAACAAAAGATTTAATTGCTTTTGTGGCATGTCTTAGCATGTCTAGGGTCTCTTGCACCTGGCATGGCTTTTCTCTGTAAGGAGCTTTGTTATTTTGTTTCTTATTAAACCTTTTTCTGTTTCAAACACTGCCACGAGAGCCTCCTGCTCCCATTTATGCCATCTGGGTAGCTGGGCTAGTCGGGTATGAAGGGATTGGTAAGAGTTTATAACACCCTGGCCCTCACCGAAACCCGTCACTGCCCAGCCACCCTCTGGCTGAAGAGCCTTTGTCTAATATCCAACCAACTGTACAGCACAGCACACAACCAGGACTTCTCCATCCCAGGTGCAGGATCTGGCATCAGCACCACCTTGTGTGAGCCCACTGGTGATGTGACAGCAGTTTCACTCCAGGACAAGCCCTGGGTGCAAATGCATGGACATGCATGAAAGGAGACAACCTTCCCTCCTCTCCCTTTGTGACTTCATTTCTGAAGCATGTGCTTCAGCCCTTCCCACACGTAGCCTTTCACAAATCCCAGTTCCCAGCATACCCCACACTGATCCCACATGCTTTCCTGAAATGGAGCCTCTGGTAGCCTAAGTGCCATTGAACATAATATCTGACAGGTAATTCATATAATTTTGTAATGTCTTATTTATATTTTATTGATGAAGGTTTTTTTCCTACATTTCACATTTACTTTCAAAATGGATGAGCTTTTGTTTTCTTTCTTTCCATAACAGACATGAGGAGGAGGAGAAAATAGATGTTGGTAAGAATTTTCAAATAAAAATAACTCTTCCTCTTCAAAGACCAAATATGTACATGACAAAATGTTCTGTATGAAAAACAGCAATGCACAAAGGAGATATGCAACCAAATAAAGTAATGACATATGCTCAAGTATTACATATAACTCAAATTAATTTTATTTTAGTACATGAGCAAGGACTTTGGCTCGTGACTTACTCTTTTTTTATCTTCTTTGCTCTTCACTAAGCTGCAGAGATTTTTAATGTGCACAGCTTAGTGAGATATGTCAAAGAATGGTACATCAAGTTATCTTCCTATTATTAGATGAAAAATGTAATGTAAAATATGAGTGGAGGAAGGAGTTGTGATACATGAAAAAAGAAATCCAATGTGAAATGAAATTTATTCTCCATAAGTGCATTCATGAAGTATTGAAATTAATAAGCACCAGCAGTTTTCTTGACCCTGAAAAGGTTTGTTGCTTTTGTCTTGATAGCCTGTTTCACCTATACCATCAACAGAAATAATTGATCAGACACTAGAATCTTCAGCCCATCTGGGATGCAAGACCTCCCTCCCTCTAGTCAAGATGTTATATTTTTGACTAATGTAGCAGATTCCAGTGTTGATCTCCCACATGTCATTTAAGTGCTAAATTTTGGACATTTCCAGTGTTAAAAATGTTTTAGTCGAATATGCAGATTAAATCTAACCACTCTTGGAGGAAAAAAATAAATCAACATAAACCAGTACTGTTTGTTCTGAGTCTTAATCCTAAACTTTAATCACAGTGGTCATTACTTAGTGTTCTGTCCTTTATCTCTTTAATGTGAGCTGTCAATGCAAGTATTTTTAAGAGCTTGTACTATTTTAGCAAGAACCAACTTTTCAGGATATAGGTATCTATCTATCTATCTATCTATCTATCTATCTATCTATCTATCTATCTATCTATCTATATATATATATATCAGAAGACATATATGCAGACACTGTACTGTTGTGACCCTGGGGACAGACTGCAGTACAATTCTCTTGTTCAGACTGTTTCTTAATGTGGGACCCCATTTTGATGTGATTAATATCTGCATTCTGCCAAATCACTGGATATGCTGCTTTATTCTTTTAAAGCTTGCAATTTTGTATCCAGACCTTCTTTCTCTGGACATTGCTTTAGGAAAAGAAATAGCATGTTGGGCAATATATCTGCCTGCTTACCCATGTCAGAATTGAGATGCAAATGTTTCATCAGCTCAAGAGCTATACTAAATCAGTGCTAACTCAAAGTACACTGAAGCCTGAAACAATCCAGGATATTATGTATATATCCATTAGCTCCCTTGTGTACACAACTTTTCACTTCCCAGGCATTTCATCCTTCTGGGAGAAATGAACTGTCAGAATGAGCAGAAATCCAAAACAGTCTGCTTGGCTAACTTTGCTAACTACAGGCAGTTTACAGTGCTGCTGCAATTTGTTGGCTGTATTTTAAGGAGACAGGAATAGAACACAAGAGACAATCACGGCCCTCTTCTTTTCCCAGAAGGAAGCTGAAGCATGAGCTTAGAAGAGTTGCTCTGTGCACTACAGAAAACCATTTAGTACCCCATTTATAACACCTTACACAACAAAACAACACAACCTCAGTTTGCCAGTAGTTGAGAGCAGGAACAATCGAGGAAGAGCTATTCTTTGCCAGGACCCAAAAGGAAACTGAAATTCCTCTATGTTGGTTAGGAAGGGTGCACTTTACTGAAGTGCAAGTAAGACAAAGAGACAAAACAAAGAAGAAGAATAAAAGAGCAATTGCATCCATCCTCAATGAAAGGAAAATTCCCTCCTGGCCCTGCCCTCCTGGCAAATTCATTTATCTCCAGAAGGTGAGCAAAACCCTCTAAACAAACAGCTGAAAGAGTTCAGTGGCACTACTGCACAAGGACATTTGATTTCTAGCTGCTGTAACATATAATGCTTCAGAGAAAGGTAAAGGAATATCCACTTCCAATAAAACAATAAAAAACCTCAGAGGTGAAATTTTACAGTGCTTTTCCATCTAGAACAAGTGAAAGAAAGCCAAAACTATAGCAGTAGTTGAAATTATTTGGAACTCTTAAATGAATCTCGTTGCACAGATTTCATTTAATTAAATCTTCTGTATTCTTCCTGCTTTTGAAAACCAAAAGTGCAACAGAAGTATAGATATGTTGTAGTATGTTGGAGTGCAACAGAAGTATAGATAGAATTAGTTCTATATCAGTGCTAAAGATGAAAAATTACCCTAGTAAAGCTACTGTAATTTTTTCAGTGCCAATTTTGCCATGTCATATACCATGTATCACATTTTTTCTTTATTAGCAATTGAATGGCTTTTCTGTGACTTCCTTGAGAAAAATTGTTCAGTGATTTAATAACTGTTACTGTTGGTCAGTTTTGATATTTATTGAATTTTCCTTTTCAACGTTTGTGGGGTTTTTACCTTTTTTTATTGTACCTAATATTTCTTGTGGGTTTCTGTGGGTTTCTGTATGACTTCCTTACTTCTCAGTCTTTTCATATTAGACTTCTTGCTGAATGTTTCTTTGAATGTTATTTAGCTTTTAACATTTATATGTGCTTTGTTCCCTTTTTCCATAAGTCAGCCACTCCAACCACCTAAAACCCATTTTGTGTTGTTCTCTGTTTCATATGTCTCTATAACTACTAAATAACAAATCTTCTGAATTAAATACAAATGTGGTCACTGGTCATTTACTAATTCATCCATCTCCCAATACACAGAAGGAAGTTTCTTGATCAGTTAATTGGATTTGGCTTAACTATAGAGTTGGTTCTTTCCTCTATTATCCATGCAATAAAATTCCAATGACAACAGCATTAAAAAGGTTACAAATATATATCTATATATCTATATATCTATATATAGATATAGTAGACAATCAGCTTAATCTATTATGTTCGGTTTAAGAGACTACATATATGTCATACTTTCTGTCATCTTTCTCAGCTGCTCACTATATGTTTTGTCACTTCTTGTCAGGTTGCTTCTCTTTTTGCACAGTGCCATTTAATGAGGACACAGTAAGACCTAGAAGCCTTACATTTGCAGACATTAAATACATTCCAACCATCATTTTGGTTTGAACACCATTTTTAATTCCTCAGCCGAGTCCTTATCATGGGATTTTGTTTACATAATAGTCACATAACGATGATTAACACTACAGGTGCTTCAGTACTTACATCTAGATAGATAATGGCCAGAGTTTTTTGTTCAATGGATCGTTTTCTATTACTATCATTAAAAAAAAAAAAAAAAAACCAAAAAAACTGGTAGCTTGCTGTGCAAGGTGTATCATCAGTTTTATTGGAAACAGGAAACAGAGAGGAACTGTCCATTCTGGGCACTGACCTGCTTCTTTTCTGATGAATGGTTATCCTTGGGAAAATGATGGTGTACCATCATTGCCTAGAGAAGAAACATAAATTCAAACCTTAATGAGAAATTGTAAATCTCAGCAATTCCTGGTGTATCTTCAAGGGCAAATGGACTGACTTTTGATGGTAACCAAATTCTACCACACCATGTAGATAAAATATGTTACCAGGGCAATAGCAAAGCTGTTTGCCAGTTTGCTGCTTTACTTCACAAGTTATTGTCCTGGAACAGCTGTATATTCAGTCAGCGACTTCTCCCAACGTGTTCTAAGTTTGAAACTCCTTCAGAGAAACAAATACAAAGTGACTAAGAACACTTAGAGGTGTAATCCAAGCCAAATGTTAACATCATTTGCCATGGAAGGTAACTTCATATTGCAGAAATTTTCCAATACCCCCTCCTAATTTGCAGCCTGATAACAAATTATGTAGCACAACTGAATGCAAAAACCACATTCCAGTTTGCTTCAAATTCTGACTAAGATGAAAAACAACAAAGAAGTAATAGAAAAAGTTGTGGAGTTGTAGTAAATACCTGTATCTGTCAATCCAGAATGGGTCCAGAAATCCTTTTCCTTGTGATCTTACTTTCATGTAGCTAAGAGGATTTATAACTCTGAAAGTGTAGAAAGCAATAGCAAGAGTTAGGAAACTAGACACTGTTGTTGTTGTTATTAATATTATTATTTTTTAAAATACTTTTTTTCTCCCTAGAGAAAAAAAGTATTTTGAAAAGTATTTATTGACTTATTGACAATAGGTCAATTATTGACCTATTGACAATAAAACATTCATTGAACAGATAAACTGAAAGAAGTTGCAATGTAATAAATATCTTTAAATATTTGATTTGGTTTGAGTTTTTATCTATTCTACTAGTAAAAAAAGAGGTTTTTTTATTTTGTTAAAATGACATAATAAACTTTTTATTTCCTGATGTAATTCAACAGAATTATTTGTCTTTAGACAATCAATGTCTACTCAAATTGGATTCAAAGCTTGAATTAAACCCCTCTTACAAGCTGTACTATTTCTTGATTTAATAGAAAAAATCTCCATGTGACATACTTCAGATGAAAGAAAGATATTCCTAGGCTAGTTCTAAAGTGTTAGGAAGAGGCAGGTATAATAGTACCACTCTCTGCACATAAAGTACCAAGAGGAGCTGCTGTAATAGTGGTAGTAAAAATCGAAAGAAAACAGAATGTAGGGAAAAGGCAGTTTGGGTGTTTGGCTGATTTAAAATTACACTTAGCAGAGGTACTGACCCTTTGACTTCAGTTATGGATCTTTCCTACAATGCTCTTCTCTTTGAAAGGTTAATAGATAAAGACTATGCAGTGTTGTCTCTTTAAAACCCCTTTTAATGTCTCGTCAGGTAGAGTAATTTTAACATACAGAAGTAGCAGGCATTACTCCTGCAGTTGAGAAACATGCTGATGAAAAGTAGGCAACAGTTCAGGGCCAATAGACTTTGTTAAGATTCACAGCCAGCACATCTTTGCTGCACTTCCCCTGCTAGAGGCTCTTATGTGGTGGTTTCATTCCTTTAGTGTTTCTATGGAAATGCCCATTTCCCCAGCAGACTCAGGCTTTTAGAACTTAGATTGTGCAAAATGTGTTCAAGAACACATTGAATGACTTTTTCCTTTTATGCTGTTTTTATTTTTTCTATTTCAGTTTTAAATGTAGATTTAAAATTCAGCCTCAGCTACACTAAATACCTCAACGCTTCAAAACCTGTGACTATCTCTGAACATAGCTGACTTCTAAAAGGTGAATATGTAAGTAGTATGAAACTCACACCCTCCTTTGAGTAAATTTGAAGATAGAAAAAAATCCATAATTCTTATTATTGCTTTCTGTTTGTAAGTTTTGGCAAAGAACAAAACAACATTTTTCAGTCACCTTAATAAAATAATTTAAAAAATAATTAAAACCTTTTCAATATAATTTTTTCTGATGCAACAGGTTATTGTTCCTATTTTTTTTCCATTGGTCAGCTGCTGACTATGCCAATAAAAATTATGCACAAAAGCAAAAAGAATTTTTTTAAAAACTGCTGCTGCTGCTGGAAGAATCTGCCAGGCACAGAGTATAGCATCACAGATAAATAGACTAAGCATGTTCTAATGGACTAGATATATATATGGTGTTGTTTGGCCAGTGGCTGCCACCCAGCACTTTCTCTTGGCATGGAGAAAGGAAAAGTGGGATAGAGAAAAGGAAATGAGGAAATCCTCTGTGTATGTCTTTTAAAAATGCAAAAAAAAACACATTTTAGCAAAATACAACTGATAAAGTACAAAATATGCCTATATTGGCAGAGATTGTTTAGAAGAAAGCAAGAAATAAGGATAAATTCTGTAGCTATATGTAACAGTAACTCCACTAATGGGAATGCAGAGAAAAATAAAACAGATTATACTTTAAGCTGTTTTGAAATCTTGTACAAAGTCTGTTAAATTACTTGTAAGAGGTATTAAGATGAAAGACAAACAAGCATTAATATACACTGAAATTATATAATTTATCTGTTTCACAACAAATATTTAATTGTGTGAGTCCATTAGGGGTAGCATTTGAAAAACTCCTGTTAAGTGTTTCCTTCAACAGTAACTAAAACAATTACAATGCCTGTTCCCGGTGAAACTTGACTGAACTCCATCTTTCCTGGATTAGTTATTTTGTATCATGAAGCTGATGTCCAACAGCTATTCTGGAGGAAGGAAGAGTACCCTGAGTCTCAGCACATATGGATGTCCAGCCACAAGAGATGAAAGGATTTAAAGTCCTCTTATCAGGCAGTTGTAAAGAATTTTAGTGCAAAAGCATTTAAAACCTTGCTTCTGTGTTGAGGAATTCATAGGCAAGAAATGGCTGAAAATAAGATGTACAAATTTCTCCAGCAGTGGCAGCAATAGCAACATGAATGGAGTTTATATCTGCAATCAGGATCTGTATATCTATTTTAAAATGTCAGTTGTATTCAGTAAAGCAGCTGAGAGCTGCCTTGCATAAAAATGTGTATGTGACAATTTAAGTTAACAGGTTAATCTAGTATAACTGCCTGATTCCCATTCCTAAAAGCCTTTGAGCAGCAAATATTTTCTCTTGGTATCAATAAATTATTTCTTGTTAGTGATATGAAGACAAAATTAGAAATAAGTATTCATTATGATTCCTCAAAAGCTATTTGAGCTAGCTGTACTCTATTTTCCTCAGGAATGTGCAGTCTACAGATGTATATGAAACATAATCAGAATATTTTCACGAGATTTTTTCCATTGTTTCCTCTTTAGACTAAATCTAAAGTAAACTAAAACTACATAGGCATTTAATATGCTAAACATTCAGTTCAAAATTTTCTCTTTTCAAAAGCATTCTAATTAATGGATTAAATTTGTGTCAAATGAAATTTTTAGGAAAAAATTAAGTTTTTCCTAATAGTTGGGCTGACATAAGGCAGAAGGACCTTCATGAAAGAGAACAGTTGCAAGGGAAAATAAGAATTCCTATAGCAAATATATAAAGGTGAGGACAAACCATTGTGGGATTTCTTTCTTCTTTTTATTTGGCTCTTTCCTGCCTTCTAGCACAGAGGAGATTCAGAAGTTCTGTCTATAATATATTATTTAATATATTTCCTTACTTTTCTGTAGCGTTTCAAAAGCACCAAGTGTGTCTGGTCCATGTTGAAATTCTGGGAATGTCATATCATGAGGAAAAGTTGCACTGGGACTTTGTTCTAGAGATTTTTGCCTAATTGGTCCCTGAGGTGACCAGGCATATAATATAGTTGCTAACATAAGGCAATACCAGGAGAATATTGAAAAAACACTAAGGATTATTATTGTCTTCCCTTTCTTTCCCAGCAGCGACTGTGAAATTTTTAAAGAACCGTGGGGTGTCTGAGAGGTTGAGGTGAGAGTGCAAGAGCACCTTCCTTGCCCTCATCCTCCTTCTTCTCACCTGTATAATTTAATAGTTACCTTAATCAAGTCCTGTTTGAGTGATTTAACCTCGTGGTGCAAATGTGCAGCAGGAAGTTTGGGGAGGCCATCCATACCCAGGTTAGTACAAGTGGCTGTAGAGGCCAAGCTCCTCCACAGTCACTTTTGGGAGCATCTCTCCTGGCTCAGGCCAAGGAAGGGTCTGTGTCATACCAAAACCTTCCTTCTGCAGCAGCTGCATGCAGGTGTGTAAGGAGGAGAGAAAATAGATCCAGTGATACTGAGAAATGATCCTTCACCCAGCAAGTTCTGCTGGCCACTGCTTTAGCTTTGGGGGTTTCTTGAACCTGCTGTGCTTTTTCTGCTTAAAAACATTGAATGCTTGTCCAGTCTTCCATCAAATCTGTGTGAACTGTCAGGATCTACAGCAGGGGTTCACACAGGTGTGTTTCTGTGAGAAAAGCTGTCTTACTGTTTTCAGCCTTGTTCCCCCTACTTTCATCCTTTCACTAGTAGGCTCCTAGTGCCTGCGTTGGAAGACCTGACAATTAATCCGTGCACCTGAATTTTATAGATCTCTCACATCATACTAAGCTTAGTTTTCTGATTAAGCATTCCTAATTTTTTCCCCAATTTATTAATCCACCTTAAGTCAGGGAAATCAGTGCTTCAAAGAAAAATGAACCATGGACTTACGTGGTAGTTTAATGTTTTCAGAGGTGTTTTTATTGTTTCTTAGTAGCTTCTAACAGTCAATTTAGTTTTGTCAGCTAATGAGTTTTGAGATTAAGTTTTCATAGAACTATCACAGATGCTGTTACATCTTCCATTAATTATGTAGCTTAGGAATGATTATTTCTGCACCTTTAATTTATGTGTATATCTATGACAAATTTTATTAGTTGTTTTACTTGCATTTAGGACTAAAGTTTTCTTTTGGAGTTTATTTCTTTCTGTCATCTTCATCAGTCACTTGATACGACTAGAAATCTTTCCTTCTTATTAACACTCCTACATGTTTTGTTTTATTTTGATAAATGAGTATATAATATTATCGGTTTCTCATTTGATTTAAAACAATTATTTAGCTGTATCAAAACATTTCTCTCATCCCCTGATTACTTGCTTTCTTTAAAGCTTTTACATTTGTTTTAGGGAAAGCCTCTTGAAAAGTAAGTCTACTCAGTTTTTTAACCTTGTAAAGAGACTTTTTCCAACAATCCAACATATACTGACTTCTTTTTATCCAAGATTTTCATTGATATGTTTTTCATTTTCATAGCTATTTGGTTTATTTACCTAAAGTTACCCGGATAGTACAAGAAACTTTTGTTCCTTTTGTTTTTTTTTGGTATAACCTTTGTCACTTCACACAAAAGCGGTGCTAAGTACAATGTTAAATATCCTTCAAATAAAACCTCATTTTCTAACCTAATTCATACTCACTGCAGCTTCAGGCAGACCTGCTGAGCCTCCCACAGGCTGTTCCAGCATGGATCTCTGTATTTTTCTCCTCCATGAACACAAATTTTAAAAAAATTACTGCATTTGTTCAGTAATCTTGCCTCTTTGAAGGCTCGTTTTATACTGTTCATCAGCTGACTATGTGTGCAGTCTGCATTATTTTTACTCCAGGTAGATTTGGAAACAGTTTATCCCCCCCTTTTTTTTTTAATTTATCCCATCAGAATTTGATTTCATATTATTTGTCTAAGTGAAACTTACGTATTTCTGGAATATACTGCTTCTTTCTAATACTTTCCTTTACTATTCTGCTTAATCACATCAATTACTGATTCTGTCTTAATAAGCAATATGCACTGAGGCCTCACTAAGAGTGGGGTGCTCTGCAGTGTTCTCCTCATGCCTAAAAGGATTAAATTTCAGTTAACCCTCTTATCTTTTTTAACATTTTCATAATTCCATCTTTAAGATTAGGTGCAGTCACAGAGGTTTTAGTTTGATTCGATGGGGATATCAAATTATAATACACTGTATTTTGTATTACAGGTTAATTAATATGAATTATTTTGTTTCAGATCCTGCATGCTATTTGTGATGAAGTAGTGAGTTTTGTATTTTCTCTTGGGCTACATAACTGCTGTGCTTGAAATAATCAGGGGTATTGTAGAAAAAGACCTTTCTGGACAGTGTCTATCAGTGCTGTCTGGGCACTGATAAAACAGATCTGCCAAAAATGGTTCAAAGGTGTGCCTAGGGAAGATCAGTCTGGACATGAGGAAGCATTTTTTTTTACTGAGAGGGAGGCTAAACCCTGGAACAGACTTCCTGGAGAGGTGGTCCATGACCCAGACCTGTCTGTGCTCAAGAGGCATTTGGACAATGCCCTTTCATGATGTCCTTGAATTTTTGGCCACACCTGGAGTGATCAGGCAGTTGGAATTAGTGATCATCGTGCACCCTTCCAATTGAAACAGTCTTTCCTCTTTCTCCCACATCATACCCCAGACTGGGGGAAAAGAAAGGGTTTCGAAGTTGAATGCAAACCTTTGTCCTCTTTTGGAGAAGAAATGGCATATTCTAAAGACAAAAAAGGCAACATAAAAGGGTGTAGTGATGTTAGACTGTACTATGCAGACCAAAGCATCAATCTAATTTTCTAATGTGATAAATATATTATAATGGTCAGTTTGGTTACAGCTGTAAGAAATGTTAAGATATCTGCACTTTTATTTTCAAAGATATTTATGTTATGTGTTGCTTTTTCCTTGGAAACAGTTAATTCGCTTCACATTAGCTACCGTGGGGGTATGTTTTGGATCTGTGCATGAAAAAAGAGTGTTGATAATACAGGAATTTCTTCATTTTTTGCTGAGCAGAACTTCTACAGTGAGGAGGCCTTTCCTGCCACAATGTAATAGATGCCAGCCTTCAAAACAAGGGTAACTGGCACAATTATAGTAGTAAATAGATGATAATAATTAGGTACAAATAGTCTGCAACACTTAACTTTACAATAGCATAATTCTTTAGATTAGTTCTCAATATGTTTAATATGTTTAATAGTTTGTTTAATACATACAAAAACCGGTATGATTGGTGTTCATACTTCTGAAATCAGTTAATTTTTAAAAAATCAACATTTGAGTTCAAAACCAATGAATCAAACAAAAAATCCAAACAAGAAATCTTAATCACCAACTGCTTCTGATATGCCAAGATATTTATGCATGTTTGGGCTGCCTTTAGATGGTGACTACTTTTGAGCCACATCTGTCTGAGCTTGAAAGAAGCTGGGTGACCCAGGTTTGTAGAGTTATTCATTACTGTGCTCTTGACACATTTAGTTTCTCTGATATGATGCAAGTGTGATGTCTCCCACTCTGTGTGTGTATACAAGATATTTATCACATGTTTGAAACATTCATAAAGACTTTTGGAAGTGACATTTGGAGATAGAGAAAGGAAGGTATTTAAAATTGTGCTGCACTAGTTCTGATGTGAATAAGAACTGATTAAAGCATTGAAAAAGCTGTATAACAATTTAGTTTTTGACAGTTTTGTACAGCAAACAATAAAAAGTAGTGATTTTTCTCCTCACTGGACTAGCACTTATAAGATCAAATGTAATTGCTTTGTGTTTTGGTCCTGAGCTATGTAAAGTCTCCATGAAAATTAGAGATTAGTAAAAAGAATCACAAATCTAGCACAAATGCACAGTTGTGCTGTGAGTCACAGTTAGTCACTGTGGGATCTTGAGAGCTGCACAGATGTCCTGACTCCTTCCCTTAAAATTGATGGGGAAGAAAATAAGAAGTAAAAGCTTATGGATTGAGACAAAAATGGGGAGATCACATACCAATAACCATGACTGGCACAACCTCAATGTAGCGAATATTAATAAAAATAGCTTTGAATAATGAGAAACAAAGGCAAATCAAAACAACTTCTCCTCCTGCATCTTTCCCAGCATTCCTTCATCCCTTCAGACACCCCTCATGGCACAGTTGGGGATGGAGGGTGGAGGGCTGTGTTTAGTCCATGAAAGTTGGTTTCTGACACCCCTGACACGCCATCCCTGATGCCCTGTGAAGGCTGGCCTACAAGAGAGACTAGACGGAGTTAAAGAATAAAGTGGTTATTTATTAAAAGGCCTCAATAAATACACCTTGGGCAGTACAAGAACCCAGGCAGGGCTACACCCAAGATGAACCCAAAATGGTCACAAAGTGGATGACCAGTCATGAGGTCTCACACTTTTATAAGTTCTGGTCTATTAGCATATTGGAGTTAATTGTCCAATTACAGCTTTAGCTTATGAAGTCCCATCCTTCTTGTTTTTCTCTGTTCAGTCCACCATTGTTCATGCTCTTGGGCCTGAAATTTGGATCATTTGTCCTTGGTCCCCAGCTAGAGAAGACTTGCTTTGTCTGCCTACTCCATGAAGAGAGCTTGTTGTCGCCTAATTTGTATCGCCCAATGAAGCTCAGACCTACACACTAAAGCAGAACAGAATCTGAAAAATATAAAAAGCTGAAACCTGGGGCATCATCCCAACAGGGGCCACTCTGCAGCCCCCACTGCCAACACCTTGGTGTCCATTCCAGTAGGTACAGCCACCTAAAAACTGAGAGCATCGTGACAGTCAGAAATCTGCCCAGTTGTCCAGCTGCATGAACCATCACTTCTGATTTCCTGACCTTACTGTCACGTGTCTGAGAGAAAATAACTACAGACTTAATATCTCCCTGATGGGATGTCTTGTCAAATTGCTCCTTGTAAGCACTGTTGTATAGTTGTCACCACAAGGTTGTCTACATCCAATCAGCTTAAGCAAATATATGTTTGGCTACTTACAGGTGGGCAGCAGCTAAATGGGCACAAGCTCAGTTTTGAAATGGCAACTGATTTTCAGTTTGATAGGGCAACAACTATTTTTATTTTAATGGAGCAATTTGGATGTTGTAATAACTTTTAAAGAAGAGAGAAATCTTTCAGAAAACTTTAAAGACTCCAATCATTAATTTATTTAGCTGTAACAATCAGGTTGGTAGCTCAGCCCTCCATAGAGGGGCATATAATCAGAGCTTGACCATCAGCCTTGAATAATCACCACTATCAAAATCCCTCAGTAACCTGAAAATATCTTATCTATTGCACATATTAAAATGGTATTTCCTAAAAAGGCAATCAACCTGAAATAATGATTAGCATTCTCTCTGGCAAATTACTTATATAGACTGATATTCAGTTGCTGTTTTCTTCTGTTTTCTTCTTTTTCTTCCACTGTTCTCTGGTTTTGTAGAGCTTAAAACAAAGAATATAAAAGAACACTGTAAAAAGAGGGATCTTTTTATTCTGCTTTCACTTGCATGGCAGCTTTTATTTTTACCTCTGAAGGCATTAATATCTTTTTCATTACATTTTTGTTGGAATATTTTGAAATATAGTCGTTAACTTGACTGGTTGTTGGAGGTCACACATTGCTTGAAGCAGACCCCTATTAACATGTAAATTGCAGTTTCACACCAGTGGCCTCTTTAAAGTCGAAGGGGGAATAAAGTTTTTAGATTGGAGTTGGACAGTCAGCATACCAAGAAGGAGTGTGTTTAGAACACTAGGGGTTCAAGTGAAAATTCCAAATGGATTTATGTATTTAAAAACATCCAAAATACTATATTAGTTAAGGATTTATTCTTCCAAGTGGTAATGCTTTCTGCAATAACCTTTTTTTTTCGTATTTTTCGTTGCCATTGTTTTGCCCTCTCTTGCCCCATAGAAATACAGGTTTGGAAGGACTGAGTCAGGGTTTTGATATCTTTGTTGTTAAAGCAGCTGTGTCATGTAATCAATGATTAATGTTAAACCATGTCTTGATGAATTTGAGTTTGAATCGTATTCACGGAGTGGACATTCTCACTCCAATTTCTGGTATTGGGAGTAATTGTATTGACATTTGTCCTTGGTCCAGCAGTGCCTTAACTTTACATCTTTATTCCCACCGGTGACTTTGGGTTTTTGCTTTGTATATGGAGAATGCAATCACATACATCTTCAGCCTCTGCATTTTTAGCTGAAACATGCCAAACTGCCCTAGTAACATCATGTGTGGTAGGATGGCTAACATCTTTGCTTTTCTAGGAGGGATTTTTTGAGTTCAACCTATTTAAATATCTCACTGCATGCAGTATTCCTCATGATTTTATGTTCAGGGCTTTTTTTCTGGTAATTGTTCTGCTTGTGGTGTTAATGCATATTCAAGATGGTTTCTTTAAAGAAAAAAACTATGGGAGGGAAGAGCCCTGGGGAATAACTACTTTAGTTACTGGACACCATCACCCCTGAGGTGATAAAGAACCTAAAAAAAGAAAAAATTAGTTTATTTAGACAAGGGTTCAGATTCCTTTAAAACTACTGGATAACACAGTATAATTATATGCAATATTATAGTAAATCTCTCTTAAAATTTAAATCTATGGGAGGCACTAGATAAAAAAGCCCAATCAAAGACTGAAAACCAACAAACCACTCCACAGAATATGACTTTTGAACTTATGTATTGATATTTTAATAACCGGGGTCTCTGATTTTCCCTATTCATGATAATACCAACCTCCACACTTCAAAACTAGTTGTTTGGGTTTTTTCAAATCTTTTTTTTTATGAAAAGGTACAGCAATTTGCTTAATTTATTGTAAGGAAAGAAAACATAAAATATTTTTTTTTAAAGAACAGAAACTTGTACCATGAAAAGTAAGATATGAGTTTAAGTTGTGCTTTCTATGCAAGGACTTATTTTTTTATATATTTATCCATTAGATCAGTGTATGCCTCTTTCACTAACTTTACTTTTCACAGCAAAATATCCATTCTACATGACATTTTATTAATTATATTATTGTATTATTTATTTCTTGTATTAAATTACATTAGAATGGATGGTAGGTATGCTTTTATCAATTATTGATATTCTGTGAAGGTGCAAAACATCAAAATCTCTTTTAAGTTTGTGTTAGGTATGTGTTTTCCTATTGTAGGGGGAGATTTGTGGGTTTGGGTTGCCAAATTGGTTTTTTTTTTGGCTGCTCACAATTCCAGCAGCCTATGCAACAATTAAACACTGGCACTGTGTGTGTTATGTTTCCCTGATCAGGAGCTGATATGTGCATCTGCAGCCTCCAAATACCTGGACTTAATGTGCAGGTCATCCTACAGCTGTAGCAGAGGATTTCATATAGAAACCCCCTGCAAAAACCATATAGATTTAAAAAATCTCCAGATCAAAACCAAATAAACAAAACCAAACAGAAAAACCCCAGGCAAGCAGCTGTTGTGAATGAAACTCCAAATTGAACCTTTTCTGTCTCAAAGGTAACTCAGCACTTGAGAACATTAAAAACAATGGAAATCTAGGGTGGGATGGATTGGGCACCTAAAACGTGGCTGTAGAAATTGGCCTTGAGCTGGGTAAAATGTAGATAAGTGTAGCTGCAAATAATTAACTGGGAGAGCAAGAGGTTTCACAATGGAATATGGATATGTGGGGAGATGCAATACTGCAAAGAAAAACCCCTGAAACCATAGGATCCAGTTTGTTATGAGCACAGGGTACATTCAGGCAGGTCTGAAGAACCTGCCAGGAATATCAATGGAGTGAAGGTGATTTCTCAAAGCCAGCCTAGCACTGAAATGCAATGAAATAGCGTGGCCTTGTGAAAAGGGGAGATTTCCCCAGCCCTTAGTTTGCCTGTCAGCGCCCCAGGAAAGCTGAGTCCCTTGTGTCTGACCAGTCTGTCAGTGTCCAGTTGTGGGCACCCTCCACTGAACAGTCCTGCTGGACTGGAGGTGGTTTGACTGACTTGTTTAGGGACACACACCCCACAGCATAAGGGAGACAGACCCCTGTGAGAGTATTCCCACTCTGTGACTTCTCAGCAGGTTCTCCTCTTTATCTATGTTCCCCTCTGCTGGTGGCTGCCAGCCCCCAGGAAGGACTCACACCACCAGCTTGCAGAATGCCACCCTTTATTAACATAAAATTGTGACAGGTTAAGGCCAGTGATAGTACCTGACTGCAAAAAAAGCAATAAAGACAAGCTCTAATCCCAAATAAAAGTATTCAGCACTATTGACTACATTTTTTTCCCAACAGGTGTCCCTATGGGGGAGAAGATGCATTTAGCCCTTTGATTGATCCCAGTAGTTACAGTGGAGCCTTCCCTAAGTTTTCTCCATTCTCAAGCTACTTTTACACTGTTTCTTTGTGTTTAGGTGGAAGGCTGAGTGACTGGAGTCGTATGTAACTTTGTTACTGACTGGTGTAAAATTCTCCCACTTCACTCTGAAAGCTGCAGTCAATAAAGTCTAGAGCACATGCCCAGAGAGGTGTGGTTACACTTTGAGGGTACAGAAAACTTGGGTCTAATTTTACAGTGCTCCCTAATTCTTTGAACATAGAATCACAGAATATCCTGAGTTGGATGTGACTTGCATCAAAGCCCAGCTCCTGGCCCTGCATAGGAATCCTTCCATGTGCTTCCCTCCTTTGGACACTCTCTAATAGCTTTATTATATTATTATATTTATTATAGCTTATACTGTGGTGCCCAAAATTGTACACATGTAAGGATCTTATTGCTTTAGTTTTGTGTTTGTGCTAAAAAGAAAAAATAAATCTGCAGAAGAAATTCTGTTGTGCCATTTGAAAGTTACTAAATAATGTTTTGATGAAATACACCTGGTTCTGTAGAAATTGGATTTTGACATAGCAAATAAAAGATGAATTAATTAACCTTTCCTACATTATTTGTCTGTTAAGAATTCCTAATGAGAATATAGTTATAATAGACTTGTTTTCATAAATAATTTCACCATTTCTTGCTGGCAAATTCAGTTCTCAAAAAAAACAAAAGTATTCATTTTCATATTTTGAGTGCAAATTGCACCTCAGTGAACCACCATTCCTTCCGGGAAAAAAAAAAAAGGACTGGACTACCAATGTTTCTGATACAAATCAATTTTTTTAAAGCCAGGCTAACTAGTAAATGGATGTGTTTTCTATTTTATTTTTCTTTCAGTCAGTCACTGCCTAATGAATAGATTATTAACTCTTTCAGTTTATATTCATGCCCTTAACATATTTATGTCTGGATTCTTAAATTGTTACTGGAATCCTACTGGCCAACTGTCTGAAACACAGGGGTTCAGTAGCAGACATAGGTAATAAATATAACTTAAGAAATCATTCTATGTACTAGGAAAATGATGCAAAAGAAGTTCTATGCTTTGCAATTTCCATGTGTAATCTAATAGTAATTACATCTCAATTCAAATATGTGAACTATAACTCTCACTCTCCCCTGAAACAAGTGGAGAGAATCTATTTTTGCATATACTGATACAATAATTCCTAAATTCTTTTTCTGTAGTACCTTGACAATGAGATGTGTGGTAATGCAAGTTGATCAACCTTTTAAAAACCATTATGAATTATGTTAGCTCGATTTCCATTGCATAACAACAGATCATAGGGTTTGAATATCATTATTATAAGTGAAAATTATAAAATTGTAATAATGCATATGGACTTATCAAAACAAGGCATATATTATTAGCCCTTTAGAAATTCTGTGTGATCAGCATGTTTGGTTTTGTGTTTGGAGTTTTGTAATTGATGTTACTGGTTCCTTAGTAGCCACACTTTAGGTCAATTTTAATCTTAGTTGATTTTAAAATATATTTACAGCTTGCATGTACAATTTTAAAGGGCACAGACACTCTTCCATTTCTAAAGATAGGTACTAAAGCAGATATACTCTCTGATTGTTTTTTTCCTTGCAAGTAGTGCAGAATTATTACTTATAATAAGAGGAACACAGGCTTAGCCTAAATTATTTTCATATGAAGAAAAAAAAGTTTTTTGATATATTTTATTGAACTTCACATGAGATCATCATAAAAAATCAATACTGAACTGCTATTAAAAAAACAATCCTTTTGCCTCACATCCTTCATTTCCAAAATAAACTTATATCTTTGGATAAACAGCTCAACTCGAACAAAGAGATAGATTGTTTCCAAAAGCAACTAGAAGTTTTCATTTCAAGTATGGATTTTCTCATTTCTCAGAATAAAAGATTTGGGTAAAAAACATAAAGTACCAGTATATTAATTTCACTTTCTTCTTTCCATATCTGAGAAGCAGCAATTTTGTTAGAACCAAAGTTCCCAGCTGTATACATTCATCTTTTTGCCTGTTAGACCACTTTAAATAACAAGTTGGGTAGAGATACTGCTATGGATTGATTGTAGCTCGTAAACTGCTTTTAACACCTCAAAAGTTTATCAGTAATTGAAGTAGGAAAATTATTTTGGTGACAACAAATGTAGTCAAAAACTAATACTGTTCTTCCTCTTTTTCATTCTCGGTAGTTCTGCAATGTTTTTGTATTTTAAATCTATCAAATTATATCTTCACTTTATTTTCTGTTTTTTTCAAACACTAATTTAAGATGCTTTTGTAAAATGCAAGATAATAATTTTTCCTGAGTAAAATGTAAAGATAGCTTGATGTGAGAAAATTTGACCTGTAGCAGTTTAATTATTTGATATGAGCTTTTGGGCACAATTTTTATGCCAAAGTGTGGAAATGTAGCTATCAGAAACTTTGACAATTTTTCACAAAATAATACTCAAAAATTGGGTGCTTACACAGGAATTCATGTGGTCCTATTCTGAATTTATGGCATTTTTTGGATCCAGCTCAAATCTAGATCCAAACACTATTTCCTTGGCTACAGTTTTCATAACATCGTCTAAAGGCTGTCTTGAATATATGTAATTGAGATTGTCACTTGTGTTCTTTGGATGACCTGAAAAAAAACCCAAAAGTTAATTCAGTGAATAGAAACCAGTGTGATATGTGCCTGCCCTGTTTGCGACTAGATGTATTCACTGAGGCTTTTGCTCAGAAAAGTCTCAAACTGATTCCTGGTCAAGCAGAAACCCCTTGCATCAGCTATTGTGAGAAGTCATGTTAACCAGAGAGTCTGCTCATCCATGCTGCATCAACAGCATTTTTATCTCTTGATATACTGGCTACTACAGGGACTTTTTCTGGACTTTAGTGTCACTCCTATGATTTTAAGCACCATGTTATTATATAGAGAGATTATGATGAGTCCTTCATGAAAAAATTGACTGCTTCTAAATACCTGCCATGTTGTTATATTTTAAGGATGATCGTAACCTGGGATTTAATCCTGGAATTGACAAGATTAAAAGTTCTTCTTTCTAAAGTTCTGGAGGAGTTTTGCACTGGTAGATCTGCAGAAGGGTAGATAGTGCAAAACAGTTAATTCATCTCAGTACTTTGAAAGTAGCTGGCAAAACATAAAAATGAAACCCTAGTCTGCAAGTTAAAGCTGAAGTTTTAGTCAGTGTGTGGAAAGCAAATAATAACATCAGGATGCTTCTATATATATAAAGTTCAAAAACTTGATGATAAGTTCTACACTTTTAAGTTGCCTAATATTCAAAGTTAATATTAGATTCTTAAAAAATTGTTAATATGTTCTAAGAAAAAGAGCCAAGGGCATTTTATAAAGCTTTTGGAAATAAAAATGCCTTCCCCTTTTGAGCTTAAACATTTCTCTGTCATTGTGAAGCCATTCCCCCTTGCCCTTTCACAACAGGTCCTGATGAAAATTTCTGGTGTTCAAGAGTTTTTTCTTTCACAGCAGACACTTCAGTTGTTTGAAAGCAAATTTTGGTCTATGGTTTCATGGCTCCTTATCATTCCTTGCATGTCTTTTATTTTCAGATAGTCCTAAGTTTTATTGCTTTTTCACATGTTATTTTTTATATTTTGTCTAAATTTGGGCAAATCTGTTTGGTTTCACGTCATTCATGCCTCATGAGGTT
Source organism: Leptocoma aspasia (assembly GCA_013399835.1). Taxonomy (NCBI): domain Eukaryota; kingdom Metazoa; phylum Chordata; class Aves; order Passeriformes; family Nectariniidae; genus Leptocoma; species Leptocoma aspasia. The sequence goes on along the minus strand of VXAX01001742.1, from coordinate 246,633 downwards.
ATGACTATTATTAGGGAATAATGTCAGAAGCCAGATGGTAGGAAAACACCTGTGCCATTTCTCATTACAATGAGATAGAAAGACTGTCTGGTCCTGCCATGCCCTTGGTGAGCATGGCCTCAGTGAATCACTGCGCATCAAAAGAGCCTGTTTTCAGAGAGGCAATATTTAATCTTCTCATTACCATATAAGACTATATATACCATATTCCACTTAATTAGACGAGCTGTTTTATTGGGGTGTCTCCCAGGGAGTCCAGTGAGTGATAGGGAATAGCAGTGGCCGAGGCTTAATTGGAATGCTATTATCATAAATCCCTCACTTCGTTTTTATTTTTAGCTGGGACCACTATGACTAATACCATCTAATTAAACAGTGCTTAATTGGGTGGTAAAATCATGTAGATTTTATATGTGATAATATAGTAGGTGCCAAGTAATAATGATAAGAACCCCTATCAAGCAAAGAGCTTGAAACTGCTGAGAACAACCTCTGTTCACAATATTTTAATTACACCAAACTTCTTGAAATTAAAAGTTCTGACCAGGTGTTGGATGTGACAGTATTAAAGATTAGCAGGCAAGGCTCCAGGTTCATATTTTGAGATAACAGATTCAGGGTACAGAAAGTATGGTTGGGTTGTTTTTTTTCCTTATGTCTGGAGCAGGAGACACGATAACTAAGAAGGGAGGGTGTGGATGTCTCATTTCTGGAAGTGTTCAAGACCAGGTTGGATAAGGCCCTGAGCAACCAGGTCTAGTGGGAGGTGCTCCTGCCCATCGCAGGAGTGTTGGTACTAGAGGATTTTTAAGGTCCCTTCCAAGCCTTAAAACTCCATGATTCTATGAAGTTTCAGCATATTTCAATTTGACCAGAATATAATAATTAAGCACAATTTTTTGAATGCACTTTTGTGAAAACTTGAAGGTTTTATACTGGTGCTGAAAGTAATGTCTACTACTGATCATTTTGATGATTAGATCTAGAAAATAACAGTAGGAAAATAATTTTCTCTATTAAAAGAAAAAAATATTTTCTTTATATGTCCTCTGAAGTATTTGTGTGAAAAAGTTGTCTGTGAGGGTTGAGGTGTTATTAAACTATTTTAAAAAACATATCAGACTGTTCTTTTAAAGTGGAAAACACACTGAAAATTAAGATTGATCTCACTAGTTATGTCAGTTCTAGTCACAGTGTCACTGCTAAGGAAGTAGTTTTTAGCTGCTGGATGCTATCAAGTCAGTATGCACCCTTCAGCACCTGCATCTATAGGTTTTCTGACCAACAAAAAAATAAATCCTGAGATAAATAGGAAAATACATGCTGATTATCAATGTGTAAATCTCTTACAAAATAATTTTGAAAGTTGATGGTAGTAAAGTTAAGAAAAATGTTTCAGATGCTTTTCTATATTGCTTGTCACAGAAAATCACAAATTTTGTCAGGAGACTGGTTAGACTGATGTTGTGCTAAGCTAAAGCTGTCCCAATGAAGTGGGAGAATACAACTTTTGGACTCACAAGAGTCTCATGACTGTGGATGTATGCATGTTTACACAAGTCATAGATTCGTTCACATGATCATTTTAAAGATTTAGTTTATGCAACAGTTTATGAAGCATTCAAACAACACCTTGTTGTACTATTGACAATTGCTGGGTTTCTGGATTTTCCTAGCTTCAAGCTTGCTAAGGTTTTTCTTCCCAAGGGAAAGCTCACTTTCCTAGCAGAGATTCTGTAAACATATCTCTGAGCTGTGTCCTTCTCAAGGCCACAGGTGTTGTTTTTCTGTTCTGCTCCCATTAACATAGAAATATATTTTTCTCTCTCTTAACCAATGGTAAGAGGGAGCTGGTCTTGGTTACCAGCTAATCAATTCAGTATTATGGGGTGTTCCACTGGTATAGCTGTAAGCCTTCTGAAATAATGTTAAGCCTTGGTAACAAGCTATCAAACAAGCAATAAGCTTCAGCCTCCTGATATCATGGAGCCTTCATAATTAAGCTTTCTGACAATGAAGAATCTTTTAGCCTTCTGATGGTGGAGTCTTTGTAATCACTGCTCTGGCTCAGACTGCGATACTTTGTGGTGAAGTCCAAAAACTTTTGTCGCTGTATTGAAACAAAGTCTTTGTCCAGCATTACCTTTGGAGAAACTAAATATGTTATGGAATGCAGGTTTAGCTCCCTAGACCATGTGCTTTTTAAATGCATATCAAGTTTTAGTAGTCTCAAACAAAGAGAGCATTTCCTGTTAAATTTATAAATGGCAATAAGCCATTGTTATTCAGAAGGACTTTTGGCAATGACATGCAAACCCATGGCTTCTCAGAAGTGCCCTTTCAATTTCAAGATATTAGATTTTCTACATACAAAATAAGCCCCATAGAATATTTCTTCATGAGAAAAATGCATGGTTTTCTGAGGTATGTGAACTCCATGATAAAGTATTTGGGTATTACCATGAAAAACACAACTACAATGAGAACTTTTATAATGTCTGCTTAGTTTTATAATCCCTTTGGATGAGTTAATTGACACAATGTTGCAGTTATCTCTGCCAGCAGTACGAACATATTGGAAAGGCATTTGAGAACCTGGGAGCAGGCAAAGTGGCTGGAGAGGTGACAAAGCTGTTTGTCAGCATGGTGGTAACCTCCCAGATGTGACACTGCCCTCAGGGTCTGTGACAGGTCCTGTCGCCCTGGATTAACAGTTTTATTAGAAATGGAGTGTTCATTATGTTTCTGGGTTTGGATATAGGATTTGAGAGATAGTTTCAGTTAATATTGATTTTTTTTTTCAAGAGGCTAAATGAAGAAAGCAAATTTCAGAAAGGGGGAGCACAACTCTCCTCCACTTTTCTATGAGAACTATAATGAAAGGTACTTTCCTATATGTGTCTGAGGCTACAACAGGACTTCTGAAGGATAAGCCATCATCCAAATTTAGAAACACAGCTATGAAAAGATGTTTCTTGAGGCTCTGAGCTGGGTTTAAAATCAAGTGTCACCTATTTCATTAACTCCAAATTAAAAAGTACATCTGCAACATCTGCAACAAGCATGAAGTTTCTCTTCATGTGAAGAAATAAATAATTCATAAGTATCACTACTACCAATATAATTATTCCATATAAACAAACAGAGAGTTCAGGCAATAGAATATGAGAAGTATAATCTGTCCAAACACACATAGCAATTATAGACAGGCCAAAGCAACTTCCAGTATACTAGGAGCTCACAGTGATTCAGCTAGGTGTTATGTAAGTATTCAGAATAATTTCCATACTCAGTGAACAGCATATTGTCTAAACATTATTGAATAATTGCAAAAATCTCAGTGTTCACTTCTCTTTTTTTCCCACTAGACAAAGGGAATGGTGAAAGTCTATTCATATTTTACAGCTGGAATGTTTATTACTGAAAGCCTCCTTAAATTACAAATTTTAATGAGGATTATTGCAATAGTTTTCCAAATGTTTCATTGACACACTTTTTGATAAAAAGCTCCTATTGCATAATACTCTTTACAATCATGCTTGTCTTCTGTCAATATCCTAAAGTTCATGTCAAAGGCCATTCTGAAGATCTCCACTTTAATCTGCAACTGGTGAAAACAAACCACATGTATTAGTACACAGCTGGTGTGGAATTACTGCAGTAGTTGGGAAGACATGCACAAGAGTCTGTGGGCACACCACAAGAGTCTGTGGATACCAGACCAACATTTGAATTTAAGCAGGCAAGGATCTCAAGACAATTCCAGGTTCGTCTGTGGTGAATGCTTTATGTATATATGATTCTTTCAAAAGTTCCAAGGAAAGATTCACTAGTGGTAAGAAACACGTGGATAAGAGTCTACACATACAAAGAAAAGTGAGATTCATGCTATTTCTAACATATCCTACTCAGTTAATGTGAAAATACACAAGTTTGGTCATTATTGCAAAGAAACCCCATTGCTTAGTCTCAATGTTTCTAATATCTAGTAAATCCACAGGGAAAAAAACAAACCAAACCAAAAAACCACCCACAAACAAAAACAAAAAATCAAACAAGCAAAACAAACTGACCAAACCAATCAATCAAGCAAACAGAAAAACCCACAAAAAATCCAAAACCCCTAAAAAACAACAAAAACCATCATTAGTATGGAAAAGTATGGAAGTTTTTACATCAGTGAAATTTAAAGTTCTTACTTCACTAAACAATCCACTCACAAAAATGGTGAGGTTTCTGGAAAAAATAATGTGATAGAAGTTGAGGTGATACATACTATAACCATTATTAGATTAAGATTATATCAGAATAATGCAACCAATAATGAGGTCACCGAGCATTGGCATGTTCCATAACATATGAATTCAATAACAGATAAAAATAGAACGTGGAAGATACACAATCGTTTTCCAAATAAACACTGTGTGTTTCCTGTATAAACAATAGCTCAAGCAGTTGGATCAGAGAGTCTTATGAATCTAAAATGCTTCAGATTTTTAGCTGGGATCAGATGGGAGATACAGATCATCCGAGACTATAATGTAATGTGAAAAAAGGTTACTGAGAAGGTGAGGTGCCAGGAGGTTCCCAAGCAGAGCTGACAGGCAGAATTTCCAAGGGTTGTGAAGAGACAGCCAGCCAAAGGAAGGGGCAATCAGATGGAAGATGTCTTCTGTCTGGAGACTCAGGGTAGCTGCAGGATTCTTGGCTTTCTTTTGAAGTTATCCTTTCCTAGATTATTGATGTTCCTTTTTTCATCTGTTACCTCACTGAGAAAGATATACTTACATGTTCTGACATATTTGGGAAAGAAGATAGCACCAGTCTACTGAGAGGGTTGGGAAAAATGTTTATTACTTTTTTCAACTTTTGTAGTAATAAAGATAAGTTGACCTGTGTATGTGTATCAGGGTGTAAGATTTATTTGAATATGTAAAATAATCCAAACAACTAAGAGACAATGTATTCTCATCAAAGCTTTCAGCCAAATTCAGACATATAGAGTCAGACACAGATTTAAGTGATAACAAAAATGAAGAGATGGAGTTTATTAATCATTAATTTTGTCCAGTTCCTCTCCAAGTACAGTTTGCCTGAAACACAAAGTGTAAAATCTTATAGAGATGGAAAATCAATTGAAATTGACTGATGATTTGACCTCCACATTTTAATTTAACTCAAAAATCACCCCAAATACTACTGAATGACTTGGTTTGCTAAAATAGTTTAATCTACTTTCCACTTACATTTTGTATTAGACATTATACACAAATGCTGATGTGAAATTATAATTAAAAATGTCTTGTAGATGAAGGAATTGCAAAAGTGATGCATATCCTTCATCAGCTTTCAGATGTAAAGCATTAGAAGAGATTTATCCCTTGATAAACAAAATACTTCAGCCTCCAGCACCACTAAACACAGAACATATGGTTCTTTATTAATTAATGAACTAGAGCTTACAGGCTCCTGCACCACAGTCATACATACACAAAATAATGTTGTTTATCCTGAAATTCTAATTACTTTAGAACCATAATTCAATTAGTATTATGAGTTCTTGAGCACTATGCTTCACATTAAAACAGACTCTAAAAGCTGTAGTAAATTTGAATTAATAATTTGCTGCAATTGCTACTAACATAGCTATTCTCTGTGGCTGACCTTTAGGTTATTGCACTTTAAAATGGAATTCTCATGAAATGAAAAAGCTGACTAGATCTATGACATGCTGTTTTATCAACTATATGTATTCATTAAGTCCTACCAAATGCAAAACACAACTCAATGAATTTCAAAAATTCATATTACCATAGTACATAATCCTATGCTGTAAATCTTTGGGTTACACCAAAACTAGCTTTGAACTTTTAATACATCTTTTTTTTATCATCCATTTAGGTTTCAATTATTTTTATTACAGCTGCAAAGATATTATGTGAATTAATTTCAGCTGATGGAAGCTCACAGTGTTTTTGACTGAAAGACCAACTTTGGTAAGAATCTGCATAAGAATTTTGAGATAATGAATCTTCCAGAAGGGAAAGATTGAAAGCTACTGAAAGTTAAAAGGATTCTTCAGTGAATATTCTGGCCTACACCTACTCAGTCAGGAAGTTGAATGGTTTGGCTCCTGTGGAAACTTAAGCACCTGCATGCATACAGCATGAAGAATCCCAGATAATGCTTTTGCTGAAAAAGGGACCAAGAACCTCTCCATTCCCTAGAATCCCAGAATCACAGGGAGGTTTGGTTGCATAGTACCACTGAAGATCATGCAGCCCAACTTCCCTGTCAAGGCAGAGTCAGCTAGAGCAGAGGAACAGGAACATGTCCAGGGGGACTTGAAATGTCTCCAGAGAGGGGAAGTCAGGACCTCCCTGAGAAGCTCTTACAGTTCTCTGCCACCCTTAATATAAAGAAGTTCTTCCTCATGTTGAGGTGGAATTTCCTGTGTTTTAGTTTAAGGCCATTGCTCCTCATCTGTTTGCTGGTCACCACTGAAAGGAGTCTGACACCAACCTCTTGGTACCCACCTTGGAGATCTTTGTATGCATTGATGAGCTCCCCTCTCAGCCTTTTCTTCTCCAGACTGAACAGGCCCAGCTCTAGCAGTCTCTGCTCATAAGAGAGATGCTCCAGACTCCTCATCACCTTTGGAGCCTCTGCCGGACCCTTTCCAGTAACTTCTTGACTTTCTAGTATTGAGGAGCCCAGAACTGGACACAGGACACCAGATGTAGCCACTCTAGGGCTGAGGAGCAGAATCACCTCCCTTGCCCTGCTGACCACATTCTTCCTGATCCACCCCAGAATCCCATTGGCCTTCCTGGACACAAGGACACACTGCTGGCTCACTGTCAAGCTGTCATCCATGAAGAATGCCAGGTTCTTCCCAACAGAGTGGCTGTCTCTACACTGAACAGTGTGGATACAGACAGTCTGGTCAGAAGAGAAAAACAGATAACTTTCCCCAGGCATTGTCCTGGGGAAAGTGTGAGAAAGAGAGAGAGAGAGAATTAAAACAATCCTTAATCTCTGCAGCTGGTGGTTTGAACATGTTGAACGTGCTGAACATGTTGTTTATTGTAAGATGTTTACAAGAAGGTATTGTTCCTAATTAACAAGTGTTGTGAGGGGGGTTGATTAAGGACCAGTCAGGTCTGGGGCAAACAATGCCTATAAAAGTGTGTGATGCTTAATAAAACTTGCTCTTTTGCCTTCTGAGACCTTGGAGTCAATGTCACCTTATTCAGCTGTTCCCTAATACAACAGCGACAGACAGAGTACAGAGACCTCCAGGCTGATGTCAGTGGGCACAAATTCCATCTGATCTAAGAGCAGGCTGGCAGCTACCTGTTCCCACTGCTGTTCACCATGGCTACATCAGCTTTATATGGGAGGGAGCAAGTCAGCACTTTGCCTTTGTAGTGCACTTCTGGGGCTTGGGACTGACTCACGAGTAACCCACGGGCACAGGTCTGTACTCACACTGCTGAGATGTGCCAAGACACTCTCTAAAACCTCTGAGCTCCCCTAAAAGTGGTGGAACTGCTTTTTACATGATCTCTTCCTTAGTTCAAAAATTGTTAGTTTTCAAACCTTTTCTCAAGCTGAATGCTGTGTATTCAGTGTATTTTCACCTGTGTAAAATTTTTTATTTTCAGCCAAATGTCTTACTAAAATGATTTATCATCAGCATGAATCCATCGGTGCAGAATCACTAATATTAAAAACAGAAAAATAAATTGTTGGCAGGGAGAATTTTTGTGGCAGCAGCAAGTAGAGAAGATAGAACGGTCAAAACAATAAGTAATGAGCAGGCAAGGATAAATAAATAATACAGTATTACCTTTCAAATCTGCCACCCATTTGTTACAGCATTTTATGGTATAGATAATATAAGGTTTAATTTTTTGTGATACATTAATCTGACAAACATTTCTTGAAGTCTACATTGTTTCTTTCAGTGGTGAAATCTGGTCCTGATTTTTCCTGGTTTTGTTTGTTTTGTTTTGTTGTGTTTTGTTTTGTTTTATTGTGTTTTTAAAGGAAAAATAAAATAATCAGAAAAATAAATGAGGGCTTTGAAGAAAAGTAAATAATCCTTATTAAAAAGTGTACATTTAAACAAGTACAAAGACCTTTGCCCAATACAAGCTATTTATTGTATATTAACATATTTTTAGAGTATTTTTCAAGTTCATAGAAGCATAGAATTGTTTGGGTAGGAAGGGGCCTCAAAGACCATCTCCTTCCTACTGCCCTACCATGGGCAGGGACACCTTCACTAGACCAGGTTGCTCAGAGCCCCATCCAACCCTTGAACACTTCCAGGGACGGGGCAGCCACAGCTTCTCTGAGCAACCCGTGCTGGGCCTCACCACCCTCACAGGAAATAATTACTTTCTAGCATCCAATCTAAATCTGACTTTTTTTTTTCCTTTCCAATTAAATTTGTTTCTCCTTGTCATATCACTATGTGCCTATGTAAAAAAGTCTCTCTGTTTTAGAAGCCCTATTCCAAGTACTGAAAGCTTTCAATGAGGTCTCCCCAGAATCGTTTCAAGATGTTTTTATGGTTTATTTTTTCCCCTTAATACCTCAAGTCTTTCTAGAAAAAAAAATCATACTCTCTTAAGGCTCTGTGGTGTTTTCTTGCTAATTTTATAATTTTCTTCTTCTTGTTTGTTCTATTTAACATCATATATTATTCAAGGTAACTGCATGCCAGCTATTTCCTTTATCACCTGGCCTTTTTTTTTATTGCCAGATGGATGTGATGATGACAAAACAGAACACTGGGAGATTGCAGTAAAAGCATTTGAGGGATATTATTATTGAAGTGTTTTGTTCACTCTTTCTTAGCTTGAAGCTAAAATGAACCCCCTCTGAGACACATTTGCCAGTTGTGGTCACACTACATCTTCTTGAAAGATTATAATCATGGGTTATCATTAATATTCTGTCAGCTTTTCCAAGGTTTTTATATCAGTCATTGGAAATGAGACATCCTAAATTTCTCTGAAGTCAAATTTCACAGTTTATGCATTAAGAAATAATAGCAGTAAAATCTCTCCCTGTACCCTTTGCCCACTGCTGCATGCAGGCTATTAATGTAGATGAAACTTGTTTCACTCTCAGAGACCTTGGTGAATAATTACCTTTCAGACCAAAGTTGCCCTTTATAATCTTTTTTATTTTACTTTTTTTTTTTTTAAATTAGTCTCAAATTACTTTTGAAGCATATTTTGTTTCTTCTGGTCACTTCTGTAAACAGGAGTTGCATGGATCAAAGAGGCTTGACATCAAACTGGTTGAGGTCAGTATCAAATAACTAATCTTGGTGCAGCAAACAACACATTCCCAGATGTGATGGAAAAGGCTTCTGCACACTGCTGTGGTGAAATGTATTTTATTACAAGCATATATATAAATACAACAATCTGCTGTATTCTACGGAGTTTTAAAACTGTCAATATGAAGACATTCTCTGTCATCACTTGTTCTCTGATCATTTTATACAAATATAGATATGGCAGGGGGAACTAGAGGGAGCTAACCATAAGGACAGAGATGTACTACTCAGAGATTTAACATTTTTAATGCATCTGTGAAGGAGGATGGGAACATCAGGTAAACAACAAATATTATCTTGCAACATGCTTGCATGTCCTGTATTTAGCATATACTGACAGGAATGGGATCCTCTGTTCCAGTTGTCATTTATGCTACAGACTCAAGGAAAGAGGCATTGCTGTCCTTTGGTCTGCCCAAGCTTCCACACATTAATATCTCTCCAAAGGCTCAGACTCCCTACCATGACAAGCCCTGGGAATCGATATTCCCCCGCCAAAATGCTGTCACCATCACTATTGCTCTCTGCTTAGATGGCTGAAACTTGCTCCATTTCCAAAGCCAATTAGTAGTTATTGACTAGGTACTGTTTACCTCCTGGTTCACCTTCATTGCCACAAATTTATTTGTGGAGGGTAAGGAACCAGTCACCAGTTCAGTTGTGGTTTTTTTTTCCTGTTTGCACTTAACATCTTAGAGCAGGGCACATATCGGCCAGAAATTTTGTGTGAATAGCCTCCAAAGTAACCATCCATGTCTGACTTGTTTCCTCAGCACATATCAGTGTCTTCTATTAAATCAGAGCTGAGCAGACACTTGAAGAGGTGTTAGGGTGGAGGAGTACATACACAAAAAAAGAAATTTCCCATTTTACCCCCTATGTCTTGAGCTACCTGTCTGCTGTAGATGAGAAGATGTAAACCTAACCACTTAATACAGGTTTACAGCTTTACATCCCTAAATAATTTGTAAAGTAGTTGGGATTGTGTGGTCAATAAAGTCAATATATTTGTTTTATAGAAATAAACCTGTTAGAAGTGGTCTATGTAGCAGGCTATTATTTTTCTGAAAAGACACATCAAAGGGAATACAGTTTATAAGTTTATAAACCATAAACTTTGCCTCAAGGTCCCTTCTGCTCTGTCATGTTGCAGCTCTCAAGGTTGCAGGTAGGCTGCTTTGCCTTCTTCCAGCCTGCTTCTCCTGTCTGCATCTGGAAGACAACAGAGCCTTCAAGTTTTCATAGAGCCAATAATCTCTGAGTTAATGATAATGGCAGTCAGTTCTGTTTGGAGTAACATGCATTCAGTTCAGTAAGGTTTGGGTATGAAAATGAACACATACAGTTTCTGTCTTGCCCATTTTTTGCTTGCTTGTTGTTTTTGTTACAATATTTTCCTGCCTTTGTAAATCTATGATTCCTTCATTCCCCCCGCTCCCTGTCTCCCTACCCCACTCATTCTCTCTTTCCTTTGTTGATAGTTTTGATTCTACAGTTTTCTGTCTCATGTCTGCTGTTTAAACAAAGCATCTCCTTTCTTCTCATTCAGAGATTCTACCTTCTGCTTACCTCAGAAGTCTTCAATTCCCACTGCGTTCTCCTGCCCACCTTCTTTCCTTTCATACACATGGTTTTGTTGTTCCACTCACATTATGACTCTGTCACCAAACACAACTTCTCCACCCTTTCAACTTCCCTGAATTTGTTTCCCCTGTTCTTTCTGCTTCTTCCAGAATGCTCTGTGTCATCTTTTACAAGATCGCTAAATCTTAATTTCATATTTTCCTTTTCAGCTCCTGTCTTCTGCAGTGTAGATAAAGGGAGAAAAATTTACTCTCAGAAGGTGAAGTTTAAATCTGGAGAACAGAAACATTTGCAGGAGAGAAAATTTTCAATGGTGCAAACTGAAATGTCACATACTCTGATAATGTCACTTAGCTGTCCTCATTTTAGAAGGTGTTTTAACAGGTATTTTCTACTTTGTTGCTTATTCAGATGGTTAAATCCAGATTCATGAATTCTCTCATAATTTGAATTGCCCATAGTATACTCCTTCTCTTAGCTTTCAGTACAAGTTTTTTATCGTATCTACATACACATTCTATTTTATTGCATTTTCTGTGGCTTTGCTGCAAAGAGAAAGGGAGAAATTTATTCTCTGTCTTCTGAGTATAGTATTCTTAGGAGGATCTACGTGACTTCTGCTTTCATTTTTTCTCTTTTTGACTCAGAAATACAGTTTTCTTTTTACCATTTAAACAGCAGGACACAAAGATATGCAGTAAGTTTAGATTTTCAATGTCTCCTTAAATGGTCTCGTTCAAAAGTCTGTGAGAGAAAGCACTTATCCACTTTCATGGATACTTTACTAGTCAAAATGTCCATATATTGAGATCAAAGAAGAAAGTTTATTATGCCCTGAGGATGCCTTACTAAAGATTACCAGTATTTTGTTGGCTTCTTCTTGTTGAAATAAAGTGCACCTTGGGTTATGTGTTTCAGTATATCTTTACTACTACAGAAGAAATGAAGCTTTAGACTTAGCAATAGTCCACAGAAAGAGATATTTGAACTGTAAAATGAGTGTCTTGAACTGTACCGAGAAAGATGGTAGAAACCAGTGGACCCTTGACACCAGGAGTGATATTGTCACAGCTGTACGATGGATTTAAGTAGAGAAGAGGCTGTGGAAACTCTCAAAGAACAGATATTATACAATTCTTGTAGTGGAGGGTTCTACATCATAAAAAACATCTAAAAATATAGGTGGCCAGGTGATGCTTGTTTATAGCTTTTATTCACTGTGCAGTGACTCACAGATTGAAAGATAAATACTGAAACTGTCAGCATGTGTTAGGAGATGAAACAATTATAAGCACTTCCTTTTTTCAGTGAAACCCTTTGAAAACCACTGAAACATTCCTTTTATATTTTTTTTTTCTGTTTTGCATTTTAGTTATATCAGGTAATGAAGGTAGAAAAGGCAGGCTTGAATTTTGAGTCTGAAGTAAGCTAGAATCTCATTTGGAAAGGCATAGAAATTACAAGATGAAGCTAAAAAAAAAAAGACATGTTTTCTGTGAATTTAAAGACAATCTTCACAACATTTCAAACTACTTACAAACACTGACTTTTGTTTATCAGGGTCCTGAATAAAGTATCTGGCACTGTTAATGTGCAATGTACATTCAAAATGGATATTAACGTTAAACTTCTTGTTACTGTGGATGGAAAATACTGATAGAGAAAGAAGATAAAAATTATTGAAATGCAAATTCTACCTTTGAAATGAAGGGAAAAGTTAGTTAGAGTCATTATTTGGGAGCAGTAAACACACCCTCTGCACCCTCTGTCTCTCACATATTTTTTGGTTATTTTGAGCAATGTTTTGCTGGGAAAGGATGGAACTGGGACCAAAGGTTCCCAATATCGTTTTTGTTCTGTGATGGGAAGTCCAGAAGTCTTTTTTTTGTACCTGGGCAGTGGTCACCCTCTTTCTGCAACCCCAAGCCACCACTGCAGGACCCTTTGCTCACAGATAGAGCTGTTTCTGCTGCCATTTACCTCTCCCCTTCCCAGGGGTTTGTCCTCTGCAAAAACAAATATCTTCTATCAGACATTTTAAGTACCCCAGAACTCAAAATACCCCAGAATTTCTTGCCAAAATGTTGCAGTAAATTTTTGACTCACTGTAGGATGGCAGAGTGGGGACTGAGGATGGATGTAAATTTCAGTGTAATTCTCTATCATATCTTTGTTATACTCTGATCTTCTGCATAGATTTTTTAATTAATTTTTTAAAAAGTTGTTCATCTGACATTTTCTTCCAGTGGTTACCAATGCTTCGAGACTATTAATTATGGATTATGTCTAGTATTTTGATAGGGGCTTATTGAGAAGGATAATTTTTTTTTTGATCATACAAAACTAAAAATTATGTAGCCCAAATAAAATACATGCAATTTTCTGTGAAAAGTCTTGTGCTTTTGAAATGCAAAAATTTTCATGTTTTTTCTCCTGCAAATACCTTTTTTTAGCTACCTTAGACACAAAATCAGAGCAACTCACCTTTAAAATGCAAAAATCAAATGTTTTGCATTTCATTTTCCTTTCTGAAAACCCCTTTTTGTTATGTTTGCCCCAAAGTTTTGGAAATGAACTCTGTATTTTTATGCAAAAAAATTACTATTTAGAAACACACCATATTTATTTCCTTATGTACCTTTTTTTGGCAGACTTTCAAATTCTCAGGTGGGCTCTGGATTGAGCATGGAAAATGTCTATTTACAGGTTTTTGTCAGTCTGCATTCCTATCATCTGCAAACTCTTTCAATCTTAGCGTTTGATCAGCAGAAATGTTATGGTTTGGGGTTTTTTCCTCAAAGCATTTTTGGGAAGAGGAGCCTGCTTTGGCAGATGTGCAAAGGCAATCATTCCTCATTCCCATCCCATTTCACCTCTGGAATGCTGCCTCTCCCCCACACATTTTGGACTGTGCAATCACATTATGTGGAATGCCTATAAAATGCTAATTTTATTATTATAAGAAACCGAGAAGCAGTGATGATGACTGGTTCAATGACAGTAAACTGACTCATATTTAAAATACCTGCAATAATGGACAATTTTTCAGGACAAAAAGTATAATTCATTGCTAAGTTCAAAGTTTATTAACATAACATTATTACCTACATGGTAAGAATAACAAAAATAATATTTATAAAGTAAATTTAAATATAACTTAAGAATTAAGAGACAAAATAAAACCTAAAATTGCACTTATACATGATATACATGAATTAAATTCCTTCAGTGTTTTCTAATATTATTCCAATGAAGGAACACTGTTCTTTCTTTTTACTGGTTTAACAGATTTTATCTGACTTAGTGAAATACTACTACAAATACAGTTTACCTTATAAGTGTGCTAAATTTTTTCCCTTTTTGTAATCTGAACATTTCTATAATATTTTTTTATATATTTTTAACTTTTGCATTTAATGTGGCCTCTTAGCTTTTAAAATGTTGTTGATTGTCAAGTTTAGATTTTTTTTGCTAAATATGGTTTTTATCATATTCTTCTCACATGTATGGATAGGAAAATTATTTCCAGTCCGTTTAGTCAAAAGAATTGTAGTCCACTCTTAAATAGCTTTGAAACATCATAATTGTTTTAGCCTGTGTATTTGCTTAATTGGGGAGATTTGCTTTATTTCTGGACTGTTTTAATAACTATTATTATCAAAATTACCCAGACAAATCATTCTATTCATGTATTGAGCTGATGTGGCAGTAATGATATGCTTGTCTGCTTTGGTTATATTGTGTGAATGTTCACTTCTCTCTGAAAAGTCAACAGAGCAAAGGTAGGCAAGAAAGTGAAAAGAACTGACTGTGTAACTTAGGTCTTAAGAAACTGCAATATATCTTGTAGTACATGTGTTATTTACTTAAGTCATAGAATCATAGAATGGTTTGGGTTGGAATGAACCTTAAAAATCATCTTATACCAACACCTTCAACTGGACCTGGTTGCTCAGAGCCCATTCAACCTGGCCTTGGACACTTCCAGGGATGGGGCATCCACAGCTTCTTTGGGTAACCTGGCCCCACCACCCTCACAGGGAAGAATTTCTTCCTACTCCTCCTGTTTATTCCCATCCTACATGTATTCATATTTAAGCTGGGCCCTGATGGAGCTGACTTGCTGGCTGGAGTGGCCATAGTTCCTTTGTAATGTTCTTCAGGTGTTCTGCTGCTGACCCGTGATCTCTCTCTAGGGAGGGCCTGGGCACCTCTTGCTGTCCCTGACATCAAATTCCTAAAAGAGGGAGGGATTGAGTTTCCCGTTCCCCAGTAATTTTAGTTTAAAACCCTCTTCACCTGTTGGCAAACCTGATTTTTTTTTTTAATTTTATGAATACAAATATTTCATACTTACAGTAGCAAGAAACTCCTTCTACTTTCAAATTTTTTTCTGTTCTATTTTGAGCATTTCTTTATCTTCAGATACAGGACCAGATGGGTGGGAACTTGTGACTTGACAACCAGAGGCGGCCTTTTTGGTCAATTATCTGACAGACAGGAAGTAACCAAAGCTAACTGAGGTAAAAGGGAATTTTTAAGTGAAGCATAAAAAGAAATTTTGCTTTGTTATGTTTATACTATAAAAATACAAAAAATTACTCATGATAATGAAGAACTGTCATCTTATTTTATGTATTCAATACCTTGTCAGTAAATCAGGAAAAAAAACAAACCCACAACTTTCTGTTCTGTCAATAATTGCATCCTTCTTTTTCAGACCACATGTCACCTATCACCTGCTACAAAGCAGCTGCTCTGAGAATCTCTGTTGCCTACAATCAGACTCTTTCTTTAATGAGCTAACATCTCTTTCAGGAGTTTCTTTAGGCTACCTTTTACCAATCTGATTTAATATCCTTTAAACTACACACTGAAATCAGGGGGGGAAAAACTCTTCAGACAGCTTGATAGCTCAGTTAATGTAATTTTAGTAATTGGGAGTGCCTATTTGAAGTCAAACCTGGAAAGTGAGCAACTCCATGGGATGTGAGAGATGTTGCACAGATAAGGATGTGTGCAAGTGTGCATTCCTCTTTATGGCACTCTGCATGTGATATCTATAAAATACAAAGAGTTTCTCTGTAATCTATCTCTCTCTTTTGACAGACTGTCACTTTGTTTTACAATCAAAATGACAGAAACTTTGCAATTAGATAGTGATGTTCCCTGGTTCTTCAGAAATCTAAGGCACTAGGATGACCCCTACCTTCCTTGGAAATGCTGGAGATGTGGCTTTGGTTATGAATTTTATCTGTGTTAAAGGGTGTTGGGAAGTAATTTGTGGCATGTGGTGAGTTGAGGTGTGGGGTAGATGCTCCTTGAAAAATACCTGCTGTCTGTAAAATGCTTCCCTTCACAGTTTGCTTCAGGCTAAATTGAGCCACATGTTTCTTATCTCCAGGCTTTGATTATATAAATTCATATTATTTCATAGAGAATTTCTTGAAAAAACTAGACAGGAAAGGATATCTCTTCTGCTGCAGAGAAACATGTTGAGTCACTAAGGTCAGTTCTTCTATATAGAAATCTCTAGGAAACCTCATTAATTGGACAAAAGAATAAACACTTCACTAGGCATATGTGTGGAGCAAAAACTCCAAAAGAGGATATTTTTAGTATTCCAAGTATTTAGTATGTATCATCTCCAGTTTTTGTGGGGGTTTTTTTGTTGGTTTTCTTTTGGGTGGGTTTTGTTTGTTTTTCTTTTTTTTTTTATTGTGCTGCTTAGGAAAAAAAAATGAGGTATTAAGAGATGATTCATGTAAACTACATTTTATTAATGTATCTTGAGGATTTAATCAGCAAGAAATCAAGCATTGCAGACTGTCATTCCTTTTTTATCACTTCTACTTGTTTGAAGGTTGCCATTAAATTTTCTTGCTCAAGCTGTGTATTTGTTAGCCAGTGGTTTTCTATGTGCTATGCTTGGTGCATACACCTCTGCCTTACCTCTGTATTTGAAATTCACCCAGCAAGAACTGCTTTCCAGCGCTTTCTATTTTTAGCCCAATTTTCCATCTGCCCTGTCAAGCTGAGTGGTTGTATAAACAATGATATGTTTTCCCAGCTTGGCTTTGATTCTCAATTAAAACACAAATACAAGGCAAAAAGAATGCTTAATCATTTTTATGTATCCTCAATGTTCATGCACTCAAAGTATAAATTTTCTGTACAGTTCCCTGCAAGTAGGCAAATATAAAATAGCAGTTCCTGTAGTTTCTGAAGGAGCATAACTTCATAAATCTGAAATTTGCTTGTAGAATGCAGATCTTGATAAAGGTTGGAAAGACTAGCCAACCAATAAATGTATGCTTTTCCTCTTCTCCCTAATCTTTCAACGGGAAGGAAGATCCAGGGGAGTAGCAGAATTGCTAAAACCTGCAGTGGATTGACTTATTTTAGCATTTTAAAAGCTTTTGTTTTATCTGGTGTGTTGTTATAAAAGGAAGAGATCCTTAAGAGAACTATAAATATTAACTAAGTTTTTACTGCTTTTCCTACTGTCCTTGGCTGTTTGAAAATATGGAGCAAAATTAAAATGTAAGATGAATTCAAGCATGAAGGTGTGCCTGCTTTTTCTGTTTGGCAAGTTAAGGCCAAACATCATTATCTCCTTGGTTGCTTTTGAATATTGCACATATTCTTAATAGCTCATGAGTTATAAATTCTCGTGGTTTTGATTCTCTATTCACCTCAGGAGTCTGAGCTGGAAACCACTTGAGAAAATCTACCTTAGAGTCAGTGGGTGGGAAAGGTGGTGCTGTGAGGACCATGCAGAGCATTGAAAGGGCTGTTTGAGAGGTGACCATGACTGCCAGAGGACTCATCACAAATACTGATAGCAGCAACACCTCTGTGTTACCAACACTGCTTCCAGCACAAACCCAAAACACAGCCCCATACCAGCCAAAACCTAAACATGTAAATGAAAACAACTGTCTTTAAAAAAAAGTACAAATATGAGAACATTTCTTACAGCTGTAATCAATCTCACCATTATAATATTTTATCAGAGTATTAGATTATATATTACATAGGAAAAAACAAACCTTGTCAGTTCAACTTTCATTTCAGAGTTCAGAGCTCCTCTTGCCTGTAGGAAGGAGGGGGGGGGAAAGTGTAAAGGTGTTAAGTAAACTAAAATCATAACACATAATCATTTAATTCCTCTCTTTGGTGTGTTGCTGTCTAGAGTGAGAAGCCATAATGCGAGGCATCGTCATTAAAGGTTGTCATTAAAGCTTATGGCAATGATCAGCGAAATATCTGTAAGTAGAAGTAGCCACCTGAATGATGTTCTCTTTAAATATATAGAAGAGGAGAAACCTATTTTTTCCTTTTTTAAAAATGTTTTTATTATTCTGCTATGAAAACTCACTCTGTGACAATAATTTTTTAGTCTTTAAATATTCTACTTTAAGCATTTTTAAGCTCAAAATTTAAGTTAAAAAAGTGGGAAAAGCAGTTTGTGTAGTGCTAGCAAATCAGAGGACTAAAATATAGCACTAAATTATATTAAAAATTCATTAATGGTATTTTAAAAAGGATTTAAAAATCTCTTACAATAGGCATTTAAAAAATAATTGATTTCCATTACCTACAGGTACTTAGCTCTCCTTGTTATGTCACCCTTTAGTGTGAAAGCCACATGAGCGACTCAGATTTTATTTTAAAAATTTGAAGTAATAACAGTCACCAGAAAGGTCTCTTCTATCATCCTGCATCTGATGGGCATTAGAGGAACTTCTTTCTAAAGACCCTCCCGGCTTCTGGCTCTGATTCTAATTGTTGAATGAGACTAGACTATGAACCTTCAGGTTTCTTAAAACAGATTTTTTAGATTTAATGAAGTAGATTAATACATCAATCAGAACTTAATTAGGCTGTTTTATGTATATGTTGGTAAGCTTCTTTTGCTTTATTAGGCTGCAGTTTGGTGTTTCAACATTAGTATGCATGCAAACATTTCTAGATGCTGCTCTAGGATATTGCCATCACCAGGCCACCTGAAGCTTGAAAAGATTAGCTCTTTATTCAGAAATCATCACAAAAGGAGCAAGCAGATCTGTAGTGATGTACTTATATACTAAGTTTTATTTGATTTTAGTACTTGGTTGAATTTTGGAGATGGGCAGACAGGTTATTTATATAAAGTTATTCTGGGATTGATGACTGAGAAAATCTTAAGTGTTTTTTTCTGCATTTCTAAAACAGTGCTGTAATTTCAAACACTCTCTATTTTGATTTTTAATGGTCTGTAATAAAGCATTAGACAAGATGTTTTTACAGTGTAAAAACAGTACAGAATGGATTATGGAAGTCTCTATGTGTCTCATTGTTAGAATCTGTTATGTGGAACATGAATAACAGAGATTTATTTTTTTAATGTCACAAGATAAATAAGATAAACAGAAAGGATAGTTTTGACATTCCTCCTCTCTGATTCCTGCTCTAGGTACGTTCTTTATGCACAAAAAATAATATGCGAGATTATGTCAATAACATGGTCATTTGAATGCTTACAGGCCATTAATAAAGCAAAGTATTAAAAATTCAGTTTGATTCCCCTAGAAGAAATGCTGATTGCATGTTTTTATTAACTTAACCTTTAAAAAAAAGTTTTGAATGCAAGATAAATTGCTTTAGAAGCCAACTTAGTGACAAATCCTGAAGTAAAATAATGAACCTTCTCTAATTTCTTTATCTGAATTGACTGATCTTACAGGTAGATATTTTAATTAATGATTTATAGCATGTTAAATGTAGAAGAAGTTTCTGGTTTTCCCAAACTTTGTGATGCAAACAATGGCCTATATCCTTAAAAAATTAAGGAAATGAACCAAGCAGGTCCATATGTTTATAGCACTGGTTGATTTGTGTTAGAGGGACATAGTCTAAAGAACAACAATGTAATTACATGCACATTACTTATTTCCTACATTTGCTTAATATAACACCACCAGAAAAATTATCTTGGCAGTTTTTCCATTTCCTTTGTGAAAGCAACTTTTGAAGCACTGTGTGTATAGCCCACGGTGCAATTCACTATTTCTTCCTTTTATCCTACGTTACACAGAATTGGTGTATCTCAAACCAGTCAGGCACAACCTAATACTTTGCACAGTGAACTCAGTCACACCGGAAAAAATCTAGGGAGCAAACAACAACAATAAAAATGTGGTTGTGATCATCTGTAGCTGAGGTCCTCCTGTGTCTTATAAAGGAATATTATCTAGGTAGAGAAGAAAACGGAATGTCTCAGTGGCAGAAAAAAAAAAATTCAGATGATTCTGGCATTCAATACCCTTTCTGTTTCCTTACATGCTCTCTTCCTCACAACAGCTATTTTCTTCTCCTATGTAGGTAATAGTGTACTAAAAGCAACATTTAGACCAGGATCTGCTCTATAGATCTTCATGCTTTGCTTTTTTTTTCAAATTCTGACTTTATTATTATTGCAGTCCATTTCATACTATGAAAGTACTACTAGATTTAAGTTAGTTACTACAATTTTCCTGTGCCAGAATTTGAAGAAAAGAAAGTGGTGTAATAAATTAAAACTCTGCTGGAAATTCTCCATGACCTACAAGTATGGGTATTAGAGTGACATTACAAGTAATGAACTCTTTTTGAAATAATAATAAGATAAAAAGCAAAACCTGGATGATAAAATTGACTCAATATCGAATCATCTGTCATTGGCATACTGGTAGAAGAAGGAGGATTTATTGATTGTTTTTAATGCATACAAAAGCACTGTGATCTTGAATTTGAATATCTTATATTTGATGAAAAAGTTGAAGAAATTCTCCCGTAGAAAGTGACATTACTTTCAAAGTACCTTTTTCCCTTGCTTAGTAGAGACGATCAGATAAAGAGTTAGCAGAACTTTTATAGTGCTTTTGAGACTGTGTGCCAAAGGAGTGTACTGGAAAGTGTATGTTCCTATCTTTTCATTGAGATTTAGATTACCAATAAAATATGTATTCCAAGATCTAAGGCAAATTCAGAATATCTGAATACATATAATAGCTATAGATTTGAAGTCATTTGAGGCCAGGTGTACATTAAACCCAGTAAACAACCTGTAGATTCATTTTTTAAATAGAGTTCATTCTTTAAACCTAGTTTATTTGCAAGGAGATTTTACTCTGCTGAGTTATCTGACCTTGGAGAAGAACAGCTGCTGATTTTCCCAACCCACAGCTATTTCACTGAAACAGCTAAATTGCTGGCACAGTTTTGAGGGTGGACAATTCAGGATGTAAATGGAATATGGAAGAGTGCATTTTCTTGTCCCTCTCTCATGAATTTATTTCTTCAAGTTAAATAACCTTCCTCCCACCAGCATACAGATACAAACATGGACTTGATTTATCTCAGCATCTAATCATAGGTAAAAGGCATAGCTGGTTCCCATGGCAACTGCAGTTCAGTTATATTCATTAATCTTTTTCTCCTCCATAGTCCTCTTATTATTCAGCACAAAAAACTTCTTGTCGTATCAATAAGATCTCTAATATTTATAGATCTTAATGATTTTTTTCTGCCCAATCTAAAAATATTAGTTTTCAGAAGACTACTTGTTCACTATAAAACTTAATTTCAATGTAAGAATTATTGGGGCTGGCTGATATTGAGCAGTACTTTTGTATGCTGCATCTGTTACTTGAACACACAGCAAAAGGTTCTTTTTCCATCTATTTTGACAGGCTCAACTTTTCAGAGTATTTGCCTCTTAATAAGAAATGTTGATTCCACCAGCACTTCTGGTACAAACCTAAAACACAAGAGAGCCAGAATGTCGGTTCTTGTCTCAGAAACATACAATTTATTGTAGAGGGAGAAAAGAGCTACAGATATTCTCCTTCATTAAAAAATAATAAAAGGCTTTTCTAATGAAAAAGGAACTGATAATATGAGCTGCAATCCTTCCCTGTATCACCACATAGGGTCTGAGTTTGAACTTCAGAAGATACTTGCCTTTCACACATCTTGGTTCTGCTGTTTGTAAAGATGGAACTGTATTTTCCTGGTTTAATGTGTTGTAAAGTTTGAAGTATTAGGTGTCTATGACTCCATTGCCAGAGCATGAGAGTATTACACACTTTGAATGTTTTTTTCTTCAGTATTTTATATGTAGACATATATTCTCGCTGTGTGTATATACGTAGGGCAGTAATTTTTTATAGCTTTTCTGTGCCTATCCATAAACTACTGATAACTCAAGCAAAGATAGAAGTTATCAGGAGTAAACCAACAAAATAATAGGTCTGCATTTGTGTTTTAAATAGGTCTGCATTTGTGTTATAAATGGAAGAACACATATTATGAAGCAATTCCAGCATTCGATATGAGAGAGAGAATTCTGTTTAAAATGTAATTCAGGCAGCAAACAACAAGAAACACACAATGAAAAGTGATATTATTGTTAAAAAAATACAAATGAATTATTTTTTCTGGCCTTACTGTAACTTTAAAACATATAAGGGAAGTACAGAATTTTATCGATTTTTTTTTTTGAGGGAATCGAACCTTATTATCTTTCATCCTGTAAAAGCAAAGTGCAAAACTTGTATGAGATTTTAATTACTGCAATTATAATTTTAAAAGAAGGATAAGTAATAGTCGCTTCATTCAGAAATGTCATGGATATGAATTAGGCAATAAACATGCAAATAAGCATAAAGGCATTGTAAATGTATCTTAATTGTGTTTTCTGTTGGTGGAAGAAGTATCTAACATCTGTTTCAGACACTCATCTCAAAAGACCTTCCAACTTGTCTATGAAATCCCTACTACAGGGCTGGAAATATCTAGTCTACAACTCACTATTAATTAAATATACCAATTATGCCCAACTAATACCTTTTCCTCTCAAACATTTCCCTTCCACAGTACACAGCATCTCCTACTAAATGATTAAATGTAACTACTTTATGTCTGCATGTTAGCCTGTGCTATCATTGCATATAAAGCTAAGTGTCTCAATAAATTCATATTTGTTGTTATCCTAGGAGAAAAGTCAACTTCTACTTGGTAAATTCCTGAGCAATTTTCTATTATTTCATAAATTTCTGCAGCATTTTTCCTTTTTTTTTTTCCCTGTTATAAGGGGAATATTGGTAGTTCCCTGAGGAAACCTCTCCTTCCAAATATTACTGAAGTTTCATAAAACTAACTTCAATATAGCCTCAGGCACCTTTGGGTCTAAAAACTTAAAATCAAAATAAATCTGAACAAGTTTTTGAGTTTAAGTAAACAAAAGTCTCTTCGAAGGAGAAGGAGAAGGAAAATAGATGGAATATAAAATAATATAAACCACCTTTAAATTCAGAAAATGTGCTATACATTTATACAAGAGCCATCCACTAGAGAAAATAGCAATTGCCTGGTAAAGTTACATGCATTCTTTGGGTAGTTTACATATTTACTGCTATTCCAGGGAGCCTGAGATAATGTTGGCTGTGATTGTGTCCTGAGCAGGATCCTCTCAGGGTCTCTGACCAAATAAATCTGTTCTCTGTACTCGGTGGCTGCCTGACTTTGGCTGCCAGCCCTCTCTCCTCCACCTTGCACCATGTTACTGCCTGCAGCTTATCAGCACAAACCTCTGTGCCTGCTGCTCTGATAGGTTTGGTTCCCAGCTATCTCCTATCTCAGCCTGCCTGTAGAAGTTATTACGTGATTACATGCCGGCTACATTTCCAGATTTTTATCTAATATTGTATATGCATCAGTTGTCAGGAGGCAAACTGCATGTTAAGTGAATTTTAAATCAGACTAGTCACTTATGCACAATAGGAGATTTTTAAAACAGATTACACTGTCACTATGAAATGTAAGGTGTGTAGAATTTTTTTATCTAAATGAAAAGCATTCTTTATTTATTTTAGCCCGTCCTTCTCCCATATTTTTTTCTGGAAGGAAACACTTTTCCATGAATGTCTCACCTTGTGCTGGAAAATGTTTATTGCTTCTATTTAGTCATACATTCCCATATTTCAGCTCATGTTTTTGACTCTCATCTTATTTCTGTGCCATCCATTTCTGTCCTTCTCTGAAGAGGATCTGCCTCCATCTTCTCTGTATCTTCTGGTCAGATACTGATAAGGAAGGTCTGCCTGAGATTTTTCCTCTCAAGGCTGAAGAGGCCAAACTTCCTCGTCCTGAAATTATCCAGATCAAACGAATCACCCAAAAAATTCTTCTGAGCTGTAGACTTGGAGGTTTTCAGCTAGAAGAGCCTTCAACCACACACTTTTGTATCACACACCTCTTAGGTCATATCCTTTATGCTATGAATAATTTAAAGGAGAAAAATAAGAATGTGCTCTAAAAGGCGGACAAAGATGAATCAAAAATTGATAGCTCTTCCTCTCAGTTTATTAAATTCTAGGGTTCCTAGAGGAAGCACTGAGGGGAGATTACACCTCATGTATGTCTAGCTTTGCAAAGTTTATTCTTCTAGCTGTCAGTGTAAGATCAGTGGTTGATGTTAAAAAATTACAGCTCTAGATCTATTTCAAGAAAGTTTTAAATTGTAAATTTTGTTTCAAGATGTAGATTTTCTTCAAGAGCGTAAATAACTGTTGGACTCAGAAGTCTGCATCTTGAAATGTGTGCCACAATTCAAGATAGTTACTTAAATGCATTGATATAGGGAAGAAAACATTAAATTCCAGCTTTATGTCACTTTTACATGTATTGTTCAATAACTTTTTTTCATGGTACTTTTTAATTTCCTTTTAAATGTCAGCTATCTTTGGAATCAGCCTGACTCAAGGAAGTGCATTAACGTAAGAATTGTTTCTCTTCCAGGAAGAGCAGAATCTATGACAACCAAGGGTAATTCCAAATCAACAGAAATAGCTTAAACTACATATTCATAGACAGTTCCTGAGGATTGTGTGTCCCCACTGTGGCACACATGCAATGCACAGAAAGAAAACTTGGTTTTTTCCCTTCTTTCTCTCCTCATGTTATTCTTTCCTTCTTGCAAATATCATAATCAGTAATTGGAGCAGTTTTTCCTTGTTTGTTGCTGCCCTAAAGATTTGTATATCCAGGAAGAGAACTGTTATGGGAACAAACTCCTAGCTCTAGTCAGTGATCCTTCTGCTGTTTAATATCTTATCTTTTGCATCTGAATTCCCTTTAATTTCTTTAAGACAAATTTTTTAAATGAAGATTTAAGACATATTCAGCAACATTAAAGTTAGTTTCTTGTGGGAAGTTTTCTTTAAAGATAATATTTTCTTTACTTCATTTCATACTAACAGTTTTTCTTTATATTTTTTCTTGCTATATGGAAGATATATCATAAAAGACGATTTTATTTATATTACTTCAAATTAAAATAGGTCAAAATTACAGAAAAGAACCCAATTTTAAGAGTGTTAGTAATTTTCATATATTCTTCTACATGGTTTATGAAATAAAGTAATTATACTTTAGCTAAGTAGTCAGTCAAAATTAAATAGAAATTAGTGAAAAGTTCACTGGTGATGAAAATAGAACTCAATATTTAGAATGGTATGGAATTGAACAGAAAAGAATAGAAGAGACTAGTTTCAATTGGAAATTGAAATTTCAACAATCATCTTGTACAGCTCAGTGACCACTTCAGAGCTGAACAAAAGTTCAGCATGTTATTAAGGGCATCGTCCGATGCCTCTGAAACACTGACAGGCTTGGGATACCGATCATCCCTCCAGGAAGGCTGCTCCAGGGTTACACCACCTGCTGCTAAACAGAGGTTTGCTCATGTCAGTTCTGACAGTGCCCTGATGCATCTTTGAAGCCACGTCCTGTCCCTGGGTGCCTGGGAGAGGAGCTCAGCTCCTCGCTCTCCACTTCCCCGCCTTTGGAAGCTGTTGAAAGGAGCAAAGGTGTTGTTCCTCAGCATCCTTTTCCCCAGACTAGACAAACTTATAACCTTCAGCTGCTCCCATGGGACCTGCCTTCCAGCCCTTTCCCCAGCCCTCCACTGGACACATCCTTCTTAAGTGGTGGGCTCCAGAGTGCTCACAACAATCAAGGTGAATGCTAGTGCTAAATACAGCAGTTTATTTTGACAGAGATTTTGGGCAGGAAAATAAACCCAAGTTCCAGACTAAAAAAATCTACAGAAAATCGATTATAACAAACAGCTACATTATTTGATTTTCCTCCAATTTAATACCATAAACCAATATTTTCTAATGTATTGCTTGAAAGAATATATGAAGAGTGGTCTATCAACTAGGATTTATTTTTTGAGGGAAATCAGACTAGTCAATTTTCAGTATGCTCTTTAGAATATATTCTACTAGAATATATTCTAACTCTAATTGTATTTTAAATCTGTTTTTTTAAAAAAATCCCTTTAAGATAACTGGTTTTTTACTTTTAAAATTTTGGATACTAGCTTTGAATGCAAGACACGCTTTTCATTGTTAATATTATTACTCATGATTAATCATTGATGCTGCAAAGGTGAGCTAATAAAAAAAAAGCCTTGAATTAATTTTTTTTTTTTGTAAATGCAGATGAAGCCTACAACTGAAGAATTAGGGTTGTGTTCTTTGTCACAATGTAGTCTGCTAATCACCCTTGCAGGGGATGGTTCAATAAAGTGCTGAAGGAACTCACAGGGTTACAGACAAACTGTAAGAGCAGATCAATCTGTTAATAATGTTTTCTTTTTAACATTTCCCGAGTACAAAAAAAGGAATGCGGGAATATAAAATAAAAGGAATCTTTTCACCTCTCTGGTTGCTGAATGTAGAGCTTTGGAGTGAAAGATGTTTCTGTCTTGAGAACATGAGGTAATTGAGGTGACAAATGCTTCTGCTTTCAAAAATCAATTTTAAAATAAGGAAAATTTTAGGAAATATCAAATAGTTGTACTGTTATTCAGGGTCCCATCAAATCTGGCCTTGAAGATTTCTGGGGACAGGGCAGAACTTCTCTGGGCAACTTGAATGAGTTCAACACAGGATCATTAGGGTTACTAAGGGATTGAACATCTTTCATATGATGAGAAATTGAGAGAGAGATGGGATTCCAGCCTGAAGCAGTGAATGAAGGTGCTCCTCTTCTCAGCAATATCTGATGACAGGAACAAATTGCAATGGCTACAGACAGAAACACGTGAAGTTTCATGTGAATTCAAGGAAATACCTTTTTACTTGTAATGCTAATCAAACACTGGAACAGGTAGCTCAGAGAGTCTGTGAAATCTTTGTCTGTGTGGATCTTCAAAACATGACTGGACACAGTCCTGAGCATGAGGCTGGACCAGCTGATCTCAAGAGATCCCTTCAGTTTCAGTGAATCTGTGATTCTGTTTTCCCCTTCTACCTCGTCAGCCCACAATTTGGTATTAAACTTATTTTCCTTTGTATACAATCATTAAAAATAAAAAACTAAACAGAAAAACATGCAAAACAAAACCAAAGGAAAAAAAAGAATCTAAACAAAAGAACAAGAGAAAAAAAATTAAGAGACTATTGCATGAAACATAGGCAAACTAAGCCTTTCAGAAACAGACTAAATGGTTATGGGGTCTAGATCAGTACTCTTTAAATATGTTTCTTTCATCCTAGTGTGTGACCTAGATGTATCATATTCAGTTTGCTTACATTATACCCCTTGAGGGATGCTGTAGTACTTCCTTGGAGATTCTTTTGGTCCTGAGAGTAGCAGAGGAACTCTGAAAACAGTTTTTGCCTTGGTTAAATGCATGCACAGCAAATGTACAAAATTGTACCATTTTTGAAAGGTATCTTAACATGCTCGCTAGCCCAGCTGCTATCTGTAGATGTAACCAGAGGGTAGGAGAAAGAGTCTGTGGTAGTTTTAAGATAATACACTGAGACATAAAGAAGTTTTTCAAATGTTCAAGATCACCTTAAAGCTTATATAACAAATAACTTGTTAGAAAAGCTGGAATCTCATACTGAAGACATTATGTGTTGTACATGCAATGGAGCAGAATAAATGGCAACATTTTTCATAAATGAATTATATTTTCCTTTTGAGGTTAGACCACCATTCACTTTAATTTAATCAATTTAATTAAATGGAAATAGTGGCATAATCCCTCAGGGAGTGTGTGCTTTGCTTATGAAGTATTCCATCAAAAATATTTGAAATCTGAGCATTTTTTCGTTAGTGGATGTAAAGAGCACATTTAAATATGAACTCCCAGAGCTAATGTGATTTCCTGGCTGTGTCAAAATGTCAGGTTTTGTTGAGCAGAGACAGGATAAAAACAATGGCCACAGTAAATTTATTTGCATATAAAGTTCTCTTATAATTGTATATCATAATTTCAGACTGATTTACAGGATAATTTCTTGCCTAAATGACGCAGTAAGCATTACCTTTGGAAAGGATTTTAAATTTCCTTGAGATCAATTTATTGTGGAAGAGAGGATAAAGTTCTCAGAGTACCACTTGCTTGTAATTCAGGGAATTATTATGTAATTTGGCTGCTATTTTCTATAATGATACAAAAGTCTAAAAATAACATTTTCTACTTTAGAGGTTGTTGGTAGGGATGTCATAACTGTAAGTCATGATACTTACAGGCTGTTAGTAAAGAGTGCTGAAGTTTTTAATATAATATTTATAATATTT
>VXAX01001742.1:190580-218009 GCA_013399835.1 Leptocoma aspasia | reverse complement strand
ATTTTTTTTGTTTTAATTTCTATATAAAAATATTTTTTTAAAAGAAATTTTCTTAAAGCAATCATTTGGAAGACTAAGTTTTCAAATTACTTAAATTAAACACAAAGTTAGAAAAATTTTTTTGTTCTTCTCAGTTATGGTTTCCAGAACTAATGAGAGAAGCCTTGATGTGGAGAATAGAATGAGCTCTAAAGTGAATTTCAGGAATTGTGATGACTTCCTGATTGTATTTAACTAATCTTTTAACTAATAGAGAGAGGAAAATGAGGATGGAGGAGCACAAATATTCATGGGTGGAATCCAAGTGGAACAAAACATCCCTGACTTGTAACCTGATCTCGTCTCTCACACCATCAAATTTTCTTTGCCAAACTTTAAAATTTTGTTCAGAAGGACATGACAAGAATAACAGATGTGGTGGAAACATTTTAGAATCACAGAAACATTTGGGATGAAAGAAACCTTGGAAGGTTGTCAGACACAATTCCCCTCTCAGAGCAGGGTCAGTTTTGACATTACAACTGTTTTTTCAGGGTCATGTACAGTCAAATACCATGCATCTGCAAGGATGGAGATTCCACAGCTTCTCTGTGCACTTTTGGATATACCTGAATATAGTCCAAGTTACTGGGAAATTCAACCTATTTTAACACATCATTTTCAGTAATGCAGGAGCCAATATGCTGAAGACACATGAACGTAATATTTTAGAAGTACTTTGCAGAAAAGATGCATATTAATGTAAGTACACCTCAACACCTTGACATCCTGGGCATTATTACTGCTTTGGTTTGTCTTTGGCAACCTAATCCAGTGTGGGAAGTAACTAGTGTGGACTTATGGTGTCTGAAAAAAAAATAAATAGGAAGTTATATAACTGATATGAGAGAGCCTATCTGGAATCTCTCCTGCAGTATTAAGAAAAAACAAGCATTTGTCAAGCATGTGGCTTGGTTTTCTGCTTTTTGGGAAAGTTTTGTGCACTGTCCTATTAAATATGACATTTCTAATAGAAAAAAATACCTCACACCCAAAAACCCCAAGCCTTCAGTCCCAGTAATTAAGACAATAATAATTCTGTCATTGTTAGTGTAGACACTGAGCAGAAAAGAAATGCAACTAAAGAGACTAACACAAAATATTTTGATGAGTAAATCCAAAACTACACAAAAATAACATCTTTATCACTGCATGAATCTCAAACGGAGTCTCTCAACAAAGCCTGATGAAACTATGACCATATTTGACTGATGGAAATGTCTTATGATTAGTAATGATGTTTACTGTGCGTTGATTTCAGTCTGTGTTTAATCAATGCTCTAGAAAAGAAAAAGAACAGATGTTCCTTAGGGATACCAATAACTTATGGGGCTTAAGTCAGAGGCAAAGAGAATTTGGACTATGAATTACATGGATGACAGTAATTCCTTTTCCCTCTTGACTACCTAGGTACTTCTATGGCTGTTTAGCACTAGCAAGTTTTCATACTGAGCTTCCAACTCTTTAAGATGTAACAGTCAAGCAGCAGGTTGTTTGCAGAGCAATAAGCCCCTGGAGATCCAGTCCTTGCCTTTGGGTATTACTGTAACCTCTGCACTGAGATTTTAGTGAAGTATATTAAGACATTGTTGTGGTTTAACCCAAGACAGAAATTAAGTACCACACAGCCCCGCAGCCTCTGCCCATCACCACTACTCTGGCAGGGAGGAGAATTAGGATAAAACAGCAGTCAGCTCCTTTCCAGGCAATTTCTCCCAGTTTATCTATTGGACACGATATTCTGTGGTGTGGAATATCCCTTTGGCCAGTTTGGCTCTGTTGTCCTGGCTATGCTTTCTGACAGCTTTTTGTGCACTTCCTCACTAGCGGATCATGGGACACTGAGAAAAACTTGACTTAGCGTAAGCACAATGTAGCAACAGCCAAAACATCCATGTGTTATCAACATTATTCTGACACTGAATCCAAAACACAGCACTGTACCAGTTACTAAGGAAAAGCAACTCTGACCCAGCCAAATCTAGGACAGACACCTGCTCGTAATTAGGAAGGGTGTAGTTGTGAATTCACTGTTTGAACCTGAATAATATTTATTGATTTAAGAGAAATTCTAGATTAATCCTCAGGCTACAGGTCATTTTGTGATCCTGTCCTAGGTTTCTGTAAGACACAGCATTCTTCACACAGCAAGGTAGTGTTTCTTCATGGGTAATGCCTCTGGAAGACAGGATTATATGAGTGATTGTCTCTCTTCACCTGTTATTCAGTGTAGGTTTTGTTTTTCAGCACTCCTTTAGACTGTGTCCACACAATCAACTTGTTTCAATAATTTTGTGCTTACTGTTTTCAAAGAATCATTACTAATTTCTCTAGATTTGTCTACTAAAAACTTGTGTCTCTGGAAATTGCAGGGGAATGGGATCACATTTTATGTGAAAGCTCCCATACCTCATTATTAGTGCTGAGTCAGCAGCTGATCATCTCTGTACGTGCTTGGGATTGATAGATTTTCAGTGGGGTATTTATTTAAGACCTGTATGTGTTATTGAATTGAACAGACATATTCAGAAGGTTTAGATAGGATTTACTTTCCTGCTTTCATCGACAGAACCAAAACAAATTTCTTCTGCACATGTGATGCAGTTAGAAAAAATACCTTTTTATTTGTAGAAAAAAGTGTTGAAAAGAGAGGTATATTATATTAAATAGCTTCTGCTTCAAGCATATTTTACTATATTTTGACTTTTTAAATTTGTTTCCCTTACATTTACTGAAGATTTTGTTGCTCTATCAAATTATTTACCTAATATAATACACTTAGAACAACTTCTGAATGTTAGTGCCTCTAAATATGTAGCACAAAATATCTAAATATAAATTCCTCATCCAATAAGCTTAATTAAGCATAGTCTTAAATATTAGCATGAAAAAAATTGCTTAAACAATAGACCCTCACATCTTTGAATTAATTATATGCTCTGTATGTACTTAGCCTGTTCAATCTATGGAAATTAATTTTTTTCTTTACTTCGGCTTTCTGAATGATACACATATTAGTATAATGGGTGTCATACTGAGATGTTAATAGCATTCCTGCAGGTTTTCTCTTTGTGGGTAAAATATTTTTTAAATTTTGCATATTATGCCATTTTCTTACTTTGAAGTAGCATTTTTCTCACTGGGGAAGCCTTTACAATATATTGTAATTAAATAAAAATGTATTTAGTTCTTATTCATGGTTCATAATTATCAAATTATAATTTTAAAACATATCTGAAAAATAATAAATCGTCCCACGCCATTCCCCTTGCTTTAACCAGGGGGAGGGAAGAAAGAAAAACAGTTCTAAGCAAAGTTCTAAGGAGGGTTAGAAGACAAACCTGTTAGACACATCAAAGACTGTTAAATTGCATTATAAGACCAAAAAGCATAAGATGACCATTTGTTGTGGAGAAAGTTCTGTCACAGTTCTCAAGAGACATCATCTGCTCTTTCCATCTGCTCATCTTTGCACAGCTTGGCCCTTGCTCCTCTAATGTGGCTTGTGAAACCACAGACCTGTTCAGTGGTGCTTTTTTCCTCTGGTATGCAACCAGCTAAAAAGGGTGTTGAAGGAATTGCAAGGCTCTGCAGTGATGCCTGAGCTGGCTCTGAAGGGATTAACTGCAGGATTGGGAACATAATAGCTGTACATGCATTGAGGTACCCCAGCAACATATTAGCTCCTCAGCTCAAGTATGCTAAATAGCCTTGTAGAGAAGCAGTGCTAATTAGTCTGCATGGAATGACCCAGTATGACTGCTTCTGGGACCTGACATTCAATTATATGTATGGTGTGGTGTTTTGTCATACCAGGTTTTTCATACTTCTCTCTAGAGTGGCACAGACAGCCTTACAGATTTACCACATCCTCTTGGTCCTTTCTACACTTTAACTCTTTTTTTTTTTTTTCACATAACTCTCAGACACATCCTAACATGCCCTTTTCGGTTTTCACTTGGGTCAGTTATTTCATTGCAAAAAAAATCTTAATTTTATCATGATCTTGGTTGTTCTCTGTGTTTCTTCACCATGTGAATGCCATCTAATGCTCTGAAGACCACTGCTCATATTTTTCACCAATGAAAGCAGTAAATGATTGGAAAAACTAATGGGCAATATCATTGCTCTGCTGTGTTTTAAGAAGGATAGTACTGTAGGGAGAGCCTGAAGTCTTAAAAGATGAGGCAATCTAAGCTAAAATGAGGAAAAATAATTTTTACCAAATATTGAGCTCTGGTACATATTGGTATGTTCACCTTGCATACTGTGTGAAAACATTTTTTTGAATCAAGCTATTTCTGTGTGTCACCTGAACAAACAATAAACAAATAAAAACTTGGAAGCTACTATCTCGTCTAAGTCAGTAAAACAGAAATCTTTAAACATCTGGAAGTGTTTATGAAAGACAGACTCACATTTAACTTAAGTTAATGGAGACTCTTCTGCAAGATTAATAGAGGTTTTTACCATTTTGCAAAGGACTACAATGACCTTTGCAAACAAACCTGCCTGGGTTGTTTAATGAGGAGCATTGTCCCAGGTAGAGAAAGGATCATTCCCCTTTATTTGGCCATGCTGGAAGTACTGTGTCCATTCCTGGGTTTCTCATGGCAGTAGAGACCTGGACATACCGGAGAGAGTTCAGTGAAGGGCACTAAGATGGTTAAGGGCCTGGAACAGCTCACTTATGAGGAACAGCTGAGAGAGCTGGGACTGTTTATCCTAAAGGGAAGGCTCAAGGAGGGTACTATAAATGTATATAAACACCTGAAGGGAGAGGGCAAAAAAGACTCATCCTTTTCAGCAGTGCTCAGTGAGAGGACAAGAGAAAAAGAACACAAGCTTAAACACAGGAACCTCAGTCAGGACACCAGGAGAGCCTTTCTGACTGTGAGGATGACTGAACACAGGCACAGGTTGCCCAGAGAGGTTGTGATTTCCCTCCTTGGACATATTCAAAAGCCATCTGGATGTGGTCCAGGACAACTGGCTGTAGGTGGTCCTGTTTGAGCAGGGGATGAACTTCAAAGTTCACTTTCAACCTCAACCATTTTCTGATACTGCGAAATTATGACCTTATGGTAATAAACTCACATTTGCACATCTAAAAAGAAAATAGAAATGAAATCTAATTATTATTCTGCTGCCCATTAATCTTTCAGGCTGACAAAAGCTCTTATAAACTTATGAATGGCACCATAATTTTCATCAGCAATAGAGAAAAACACTTAATCGGGGTGGTGGGGAAAGGGCTGCAAGAACACAAGTTCCACATCTCAGCTGTGTTGTTGCTTTTGTCACACAGAAGAGATGAATTAAAACAAAAAGTATGAAAAGCCTCCCAGTAGAAAAAGTTTTCTCTTTAGGAAACAGTTATGAATGACAGTTTCAGACATATTGCTATGAAGAGAGCCTCAAGCCCTGTCATGAGAGATCCTATAAAGCTTTCCCTTCCAAGGTGTTTCTCTGGAAAAATATCTTCTAGTTATATTGTGTTAAAGGAAACAAACCTGAAAATAAACATGCCGTGTTGCTTTGAAACTCACATATAAAGAAATCCTTTTTCACCTCAATTTGTCATGTTTATTCAGGGTTAAATCAGTATCTGCTGTGTTGACTTCTCAAAGTTCAGTGGTTCTATTCTGTTTTACCTCTTCTTATGCCTAAAATTCCATTAAATCCATAATTTTATTGAAATTAGTCCCTGTCCTTGCCAGATGGGTTGAAACTAGATGATCTTTAAGGTCCCTCCCAACAAAGGTAATTCTTTGATTTAAGAATATGAAAGGCAAAAAAAATCTTTTCATTTTTGCTTTTTAAATCTTTGTATATTACATTTTTATGTAGAATATTATGTTCAGATTGATTTTTCCCCCAGTATAATATTAGGTTCATAATTTCTTTTGTTCAACCTTCTTAATTAACAATTAATGCTTCAAGATCCTTCTCATTTGTCAAAATTAAAATTCTACGAAAATATATTTTAAAAAATATCTTTACTACCTTTAGTACTTTTTATTCTTCTGACAAAATTTTAGTGCAGTTTTTATTATTTTTGTTACTCAGGTGATAGTCAACTAAGTTATTTTGTGGCTCAACAAAATCCATGAGTTGAGTCAATGACAGAATTTTGAACGTTGAATGGGTATTGTTTTTAGTGAATGAATCAAACTTGTTTGGCTGTCAATATATTCCAGAATTTTCTTTGTCTCCCCAGGCTGTACTTTTCTCTTTAATGTATCACTTACTCTAGTGGGCAGTTCTAACTAACACAGTTCTATGGTTTTTCTTGATTCACAGCATACAAATATCCTCATCTGGAATGTACTTAAAGCTAAAAATAGAAAATCATAAATCAGTATCAATTAACAGTTTATGCCACAGTATATAATGAGAAAAAATTGACTTCTTACTGGTAATTACTAAACATTGTGGCAAATGTGCTGCATAAAAAAAATCCTTTTATCAGCATGACATTGGCATAGCAAATCACAACAATATCATGATTTCTTCAAAATCCTCAGAAGACATTTATGGATCTTGTGCTCGTGTATAACCTGGGTTAAAGAAACTTTCCTGCATATATTTTTAGAAATACAGAGTAAAATAGATTGCTAATCTCTCTTAAGAGATAAAACTTCTGAATATAGGCTTAACTTAATGTATACCTTATGACACCTTTATGAATAGCAATTTTTTCTGAATCAGATTCTATATAGAGTATATATTTTTTCATATATTAATTCTCACCAAGCTGAAAAATAATTGCTTAGTTTAAAAAGATTATAAAATATGATCTTTGTATGTAGAACAAGGAGGTTACATAATTTCAATTTTGAATGGGAGACAGTAAATAAACATATTCTAAATCCTAAAAAAAATTGGAAAAAATATTCAAAATCATTTAACAGTAGGAGATGTGGGTGGGCACACTCTCAGACTTATTCTGTCAACTCTGCTGGTCCCAGAGGATTTATTAGTTTCAGGTTAAGAAGGCTGACTCTGAAATAGCTGTCCTTTAAATTGCTTCCCTGTGCTCTCCATTTGATACAATAACATTAATATGTATTTATCAGTAGAGTACTTTTTAATGGAATTTACATGAGTATTAGGTCATTGTTTTACTGGCTATCACTGATCCTCATGTTTTAAATAAAGAGATTTAGAGACAAATATTTATGCATTCCCTTCTCCTAACAAAATGTTCAGGGAAAGCAAAGAAATGGAAAGAAGTGCAGATTTCTTATCATCTATATTTTACAGTGTTGATAGGAAGAAAACACTGCCAAAAGAGCTGAGTAAGGGCCTGAATTCCAGGCATAGTGGTCCTCGCCTTCCAAATGGAACAGAAAATGTGATTATTCTTGTGGGAGAGAGCCACTGAATCCATTTTGCCTAGCACATCCTACCAGAAGTGAACAGAGAATGATTTGGTCCTATATATCACATTTTCAGTGTCAGGTGAGAGGACAGGAAACTGCTTAAATTTTGTGGAACATGCCCTCAAAAAACTCTGAATTCTCCATTAGGAACATTGACTGTGTTTTTGAAAAGAATTCACCATGATATATTAAAGTGAAAACACATATCACATACTAATTTAAAGAATGACTGAAACCTATGAAGTTAAAATTATGATATTTGCTAAACAATTTCCTGCAGTTTCATTAGCAGATTGCTTAAAATTTAAGTATATAAATATATAAGTATACTTAAATATAAGTGTATATGTCTACCAGCGTGTATATATATATATTTTATATATATACTCACACATGT
The DNA here is from genome assembly GCA_013399835.1 of Leptocoma aspasia. Taxonomy (NCBI): domain Eukaryota; kingdom Metazoa; phylum Chordata; class Aves; order Passeriformes; family Nectariniidae; genus Leptocoma; species Leptocoma aspasia. The sequence continues at coordinate 210,188 of VXAX01001742.1, read as the reverse complement.
AAAGTATGAAAATTTATATAAATGTAAGTATAGAAAAAAAAAGTATTTGATAAGTAAATTGCTTTAAAAGCTCCCAATTAAAACAGAGGTTGTTAGGAGATAATAAGCATATGGATTTACAACTATTTAAAAATTGTATTTGAGCCATGGAATTTTATATTTTCAAAATGAAGGAAGAGTGATCTGTTGTGAAGGATTTTACTGGATGTAGTCTTTAAATTCAGAGAAATAAATGGACTAATAAGGAAATTATTACGAAAAATTTGATGCTGTTTCCAATTTTGAACCAAGCGTGAGAACAACAATACACATTTGGGGTTTTTCCTCATTTTTGTCCTTTGCCTTTCCTGTGGTGGCATATTTGTGCCTTGTTATGTTTAATCTTTTAAATTTCTATTCAGTATTTGTATCCTGCTACTAGATTTTTATCTATCTATATTATTAAAAAGATAAATTGCTAAATCCTGACATTAAAAAAAAAAAAAAAGGCTAGCGTTTTGATGTCTATGTACAGTACACTGTAATTTAGCCCCAGAAATCAGAAAGTGGATATATGCAAGTCATGATTTATGACTGTCAAGATATACTAGGAATGTGTCTCACATGTATAGGCAGCCTGGGTTATTTTCAGGCATTTCAACATATTTTTGGAAACCTTGTACTTGTACTGATCTAAAAAAGAAATGAAGAAAATCAGTGGTGGAGGTTTTTATCATAAAGTGTTTTTGAAAGTTTTGATAATTCATAAAGATCAGTCCAAATTGCAAATTAAAATTTTGCTGCTTTTTAAGTAAAAACATTCAAGTTTTATGCTGTATAAGATAAATGTTTCTTACCCTCTGCAGTCAAGGTCCTAAGCAGAGTTTTAGAGGCATCATAAGTTGCATACACAAGGAACCTATTTTGTCCTTATGCTGCAGCACAGTTTGCTCTTGTTTGGATGTATTTTTCATTCCAGAACAAATGACTAGAGGCAAGGTAGTCTTTCAGGTTTGTTTACTCCTCTCTCACTTCCGTAGCACAGCAAACAAAGTTCCAGTGATGGGAATTGTCCATGTGAGTCAAGGTTATATACATGGTGAGTAGTGTGAGGGGCTGGGAGGAAGAAAGATAATTATAAACAGAGAAAAGGGAAACACCCTCAACTTCCCATCTGCAGTCAGTAGAACACTGCGGAAAGGGAATTAATGCTTGCACAGGAACTGAGTGGGAGGCTAATTGGGATATAACAATTCACTGGGAAATTAATTGGACTAACACTGATTTGTATTTTAGTATTTGATGTGTCACCTTGAGATTGTGTCCTCAAATAATGGTGAAACATAATCATTCCAATGAAACATGGGCTATCACCTCACCTGTGTTCTGGAAAGCACACTGGTTAGAGCAGGGTCAATTTTTTGTGCCAGTCAGGAAAGTAGCAACTGTCAAATCTTGCAACATGAAACAGTCAGCCTCAGTTAATTAACAGCAATGGCTTAAATCATGACAAATTATCACTCAAATTTTGCCAAATTCAAGCACTATAGAAGGTTAATGAAAACAGACACAATAGCATATAAGAGATATTTCTCTGGCTGCGTGCGTGTGCTTGCAGAATATGTAGGACTGCCCATATTGTCCCGTGTGCAGTCAGCCCTAGTTACCCTATGCCCATCTCTTCAAGCTTTGGACTAAAAGGCAATGACCCCATTGAGGGCCAGAGTTAAGAATTGTTTTCTTATGTATTTCTGTCCTGCTCTACTCCTGTTCTATTTTGTTCTACTCATCCCCTTCTGCTGCAGTGCTTGTGCACTGTACATAGCACAAGAAAAATGTAACACACAAACTTTATGATGGATAGAAAATTCTGGATGGATCCCACTGGGAGCATATGAAAGCCACTGCCCCTCTCTGATCAATTGAATTACTGTTTGATAAATCACATGTGCAGATTAGACATATGAGGAAAATTGAATTAATAGTCTATATTTCTGTGCAAATTCCATTAAGTTTACTTGTACACTTTTTACCCAATGCAATTCTACAGAGAGTGAGAACTATAGATGAGAAACCACACAATGTTCATTCTTTCCTCTATAGTACAAATAATTCTTTTAAGTTACTCCATGCTTTGTACCATGAAATAATTGAAGAATGAAATTGTGGCTTTAAGTCTGACATTGCAATGCAACACCACATTTCATCAGCACTTTATAAAACTGAATGTATTTTAGTATGACCATCTGTAACAGGAGGATCTCTTTTCTATCATAGCTCCTGAGCAAGGGTACAATAGAAATTCTGACACTGACTTAATTCCTGCTGAGATCAGACACAGATTTATACACTCTTTATCTTCTGTCTCCTCTACTGCAATCAGTTCAGATAAGCAACAGGTCTTCAACCTCATATGTTGATTTTTATCTTTCATGTTCACTTCCCTTCCTTCCTGTGCTCCATATCAATCCTCTTGCATCTCAAAGGTCATTTGGTAAGCCAGCCATAAAGCCTTTTGTAGTAACTAGCTAAATCAATTTTTCCCACAGGCTGTAAGTCACAGTCAGTTTTATTGCATCTCAGAATACTCTTTAATGGTATTCTTTCAAAACCACAAAATATTTAAGTTAGTTTGATTTAGTATTCACCTACCTTGTCATTTTAGCTACTTAGGCACATATGTGTCTGAGAAAACACAAAGAAAATAATGACTTTCATCTCCACTGCATGTTAAAAAAAAGTATTCTCTTTTTGTGTTTACATATAGTTAGTTATTGTCCCTAAAGGTCCAATAAGTACACAAATGGCCTTTTTAATATACAAATATGAAGAAAGCTCAAAATTGATGCTCACCAGATAGGCAAATCAGTATTTAATATGGAATTCCCTAATCAACAATAATTTCTTGATAAAAACGTGACTAAGAACATGAGTATTCACCTTGGTCCTGTTAAATCATTCTACTTTGTGAGTGTATGTAGTAAGGTTTATACAGTGATACTGCTGATGTGAGCCTGAGTTCTGCTGACCTCAGATCATCCTCTCAAAGGTCCCAGTAGATCAGGTTGGGGCTAGTGTGAGGGAGTCAGGTCAATTCTGTCAAAAAGGATTGCTTAATATTATCTTGTGAAAAGCATTGTAATAAAATAACAAATAATAATAAAACTAAAAGAAACATCCTTAATTTTATAGCTCAAACTTGTTCACAGTGATGTCTCAGCTACTTTATGGGCGAGATAGTGAAGAATGGCACTGAAAACTTCCCCATAGAACAAATGAACGTAATTAATTTTGGTGGAGAAATACTTCCTTTCTCCCCTTATGCTTCCTTCTGTCTTTCCTGGATTCAAAAAATTTCTCAAGCTTTTAAAGTCAATTCATATTTAATAAATAATGAATATGCATCCTCTATATGTAAAATTGATATGATGAAAGGACCTTGATTTCAGCAAGTAGGTACTCCCATTTCCCAAACTGCAGAAGCCATCAGTACAAAAATAATTTTCTTTTGAATTTCCTTTTGAATAAATTTAAGAGCCAAAGGATATCTTTATTTTTAAGGTACTATTTCAAGTCATATAGACAGGCATACTGACTGCGTTTTGCAGTAGAGTTGGGTACTTGGCTTTACTTTTTATGTCACTTCTTTAATTTCTCTCACTGAATAAAAAACTGTCATCTGCCAGACAAAGAATATGGTTGAGCTCAGAGATTTGCTTGAGATTCATTTTGTAGCACAGTAGTAAGTATAACTTGTCCTGTGGACTGACTGAGAGAGTTCATACTTGACGCAACTGGAAGGAAAAATAAGATGAAGAGAAAGTAGTTTGTGCTGCTGCTACACAAACAGTGTTGAGAGCTGTTGTAACTTCATGTATGATAAAAGCATAGAGATGGATATTTTGACTTGCTCTTGATGAATGTTTAATGGCAGAACCAAGGCTGTAAGATCTTCTGCTTTTTTGCCTCTAATAACAATTCTGTTTCTGCAGAGGGTTCACTATGATTGTATGGAGAGTTGGGTTTTTTGGGGGGAGGAGGTGATCTGCTTCTTATTTTATTTCATCTGGATAAGAGAGCAAAGAACATAAAAACCACGTTGACATGTTGTGCAGTAAAACTTAATCGTGACTGGAGAGTTTGAGAGATTTTTGCCTTTTAAAGAATTTAGATCTTGCTAAAATTTGCGCTCAGGCATGAGACTCGCAATCTGTAAAAAAATGCAGATTCAGCCCACTGAGGGCTGCAGATGTTCAGTGTTTGTCAAGTATGAAGTTGGCTTTGGTTTTCTACTACTTTGAACTTCCATTCTCATGCTTTGGCTATTTCCTGCCTTTCAAGTTTTCTCTTTGTTTTGGATACTTGTTCTCTGTTTAAAAACTTTCCTACTGATCCTTCTTCAGCTCTGTTTGAAAGTTCAGTAGGCCTAAGAGTGGTTTGTTTGAATCTTTTGACCAACGAAACTGAGTTTTCATCCCTACTTATCTTTAGTAAGCTATTTTTTGATAGGCTTTCACTCTGGCTCCAGAGACTGCTTCTCTCTTTTCATTCATTTCATGCTGGTGAAGAAGTTGCTTTCTGAGTGCACATTGCCTTAAGCTGTTGTGAAATGGATACAGCCAGCAAAATAGCAACCATTTGTTAAAAATCGTACTCAGTAAACCACAGTTTTCTTTTTTCCTTTTTTTTTTTTTTTAATTCCAGGCAGAATAAAGGTATACTTTCTTTTCATTTTCTGAGGAAGAGCATAAAAAAGATGCACATTCTTAGAATTTATTTTTAGATGCAATAAAAGCTCTCCTAGTCTGTCTTTTGTTGCTGTTGAAGACGTTGTTAAACATGAAACCAGCCATTAGTGCTGTTGTGTTTGTACTGTGCCTTTCCTTCAATGGTAGTAGCTGTATTTACCAGTCTAGCTTTTAGAATTAAATTTAAAGTGTTGTCACCCATTTAAAAGACTTGATTTTTCATCAGATATCCATGGGAGGAAAAAAAATACTGGATAAGGAAATAGTACAGAATGCTGCTGGAGAATATTTATAGACCTCAACATCAGGAGAATGGCATTGCTGTGCAAATAAATAACAGTTATAACTTTTCAAACTGGGTATGAGGAATTTAAGCCACTGATATATCATGTCTAATTTTAGTGTAAATCTCATCAGTGTAAGCAAGTATAAATTATGCCAGCTGTGAATTATCAAATTGATATAAAAATCACAGTATTCTGACTTTGAATGACTGATTTCAAAGTAATTTTATTATTGTTGTCTGCTTACTGGCTAACAAGTGACAAAGCATATCTTAAATTTTAAACAGTAAGTTAATTTCTATTTACACATCTGTTCTACCTTCACCAGTTCTGCTGAATAAATAGCATTATTTCTGACATACTCCATATAAACAATCAGACTCTTTTTTTTTTAATTCTATTTATCCACTTGTATTTGCAATGTCTTTCATGCTAAACCTTCCCTATAATAAGCAGGGGACATTGTGGATTAAAATCTCAACATCGTAATATTCTAAATTGTCTGTATTAAATAAAGCAAATTCTTGTAGAATATATTGCAAGAAAATGAAAAATACTTATGTATTACTTGCCCATCAATGTTCAAATATACACTGAAAAATGTATAATGTACAAGGAAAGAAAAGGAAAAATATTTTTTTTACTTATTTCTGGCTTAAACTCTCTTACTACTCAAAAAACCACCACACACAATGTAACAATAATTATTTCTTTTACAAAATTATGTAAGCAACCAGTGAACTTCTGGGATCACTGAGTTGAAGCCCCTGAATATTGTGGGCAGAAACAGTTCTGAAGCTGTCATACCCACACATTTCCTCAGTGCTGGATTTGATATGCAAAGAACAAACACAAAAACACCTGTAAATAAAATGTTGTCTCACAGAGAAACATGCCAGATGTTCCATCTCCTCTCTCCTCTATCTGTTGACAACTGATGAAATTTGGATTCAATGAAGAGCCTAGATAGTTGTGTAAAAATAGGCAAGAAAGTTCTGAGGTGTCTAAATAAGAAAAAATAAGGAATAGTCAAAAAAATCTAGGTGGGTTGGAACCCAGTGCTGGAAGAAAATGGGATGAGAGATGGGCAGATGCATGGGAGAGGGAGGACTGAAAGAGATTTAGGTGTGAAAACAAAAAAAACCAAGAAACATGCAACTAAACAGGAAAGCTGATAAAATGGAACGGATTCATGATTGTATGGATGGGAAGTTAGCTCAGAACCTCTGAGGTGAATCCACAGAGGAATGATGTGAGTGCAAAATCACCAGGAATCATATTTGACAAAAGAGTTAGAGAAGAAAATGCTCTCAAATTTTGAAGGAAAAAAATAGCTTTTGACTCCCAGCTAAATGTTGGATATAGAAACTGGCAGTGACGCCACGTGCAGTGAGCAAAGCTGTGCTCAAACAGGACAAGTTTCAGTAAAGTAACATCTACGAGCTTCATGTGGAAGACTGAGAAGCTATGAAGGTCTTCCACAGACTTATAAGGTGTCATATATTTTGTCTTTCCATTTACAGTGGAAACATCCTCACTGTTTCCTGTATCAGATGTTTAATGAGCTTTCTAGAAAAACTTTAACTAAGTTTCTAAATGCTAGCTTGATGTAATATTTCCTCTGTGGATTTGAAATATGAATTTTTTCTCATAACAAAGTTGGGTTTTTTTCTTTTTTATATTAAAAATACTTAGTTTTATTTTACCTTCCATTTGAAAATTATAAATGCATTAAAAACTGAAAGAAAAATAGAAATCTTAGAACAGTGTATAAGAATAGTAGTGATTGATGGTGATGATGATAGCGTTTGTGGGACTATAGGTCCATTTACAGTTTGAGACATCTTCCCAGAATGAGCATAAGATGATAGATTTTCTCTGTTAAATTCCACTTTTGTGTTTGAAAAAATTATCTTTTCATTTCATGGTTGCAATACAAAGGGAATGTGAGATTGAAATACACTTTTCGTTCAAAGAAATTAGTCTTCCTTCATTTGGTTGATTGGTTGGTTGGTTGGTTGGTTTTTGCTGGTTTTTTTCCAGCAAGAGAATGTCACATAGCTATAACTTCAGTGCTGGAAAACTTAAAGAAAACACTGGGACTCCCATAATACTGAAAGTAAAATAGAACAAGCATATCCCAGATCTGAGCTGTCTGGGCTAACTTCTGCACCTGTCAAGTCTGCAATAAAGTCAGCAAAACCTTCAAAAAAAGATCCATTTTCATTTAGGCACAGGAACATTCTAAGGCCATAAAGGAAGAGGAACAAATAGAAAGGACAGCCAGTAAAATCCAATATTTTTCATTTTAAAGTTCACTGCAGTTCATTTTACAGACAACCAAGAGACAAGCAGGCATAGGAATAATATACTGCAGCAAAATTTTGTTTCTTGCTCTGAAGCAACCAGAAACAAGTTTTAGATGTGCTTCTTTACTGGTATTTTCAGAGATATATATAAGAATAGCAAGTATCTTTCATACCTTATGAATGCTGAACTTATTGTAAACTTTGCAGTGTCTGCAATATTAAGAAGATGTACAAGTTCAGACAGAAATGTGCATAGTCTGCAGGTGTTTATCATAATATCTGTGTGATCATGTATGGCCTGGGAACTTTAAAAGAATCTTTTTCTCTTTGAACTCTTCAAGTAAATACATATTGTTCTTCAAAACATCTGAAACAGGCAATTTTGACTATTCATATTTAGCTGAGACTTCAAAATCACTACAGTCTCTGCTGTCTCACTCCTTTCTGGCTATGATTTTAGTTTTGACATATTGTTAAAAAAATGAGAAAATCATAGTTTTGAAAGTTCTGACTGAAGTCAAACCAATTATGTGAGAAGGGGTCACTCAGGCATAGTATTGCCATTTAAACCAAAATCAATCAGCTCAATGTCATGCAATTCTTCTTAAAATATTGCACCCACACTCGTCCTGAGGAAGGAGATACCAGATCCATGTAAGACAAAGGGTTTTTGTGGTGTTTCCATTGTGCTCTAAATCGAAGCGTCTTGAAAGTCAAATCATAGCTAAATAGGCACAAATTCACCTGAACTGGCCAATCATTATTTAAACTATTCAATCACTAATTTGATAAGAAAGGAAAGAATTTCAGTTAGTAAATTACTTAGTAAGAAGTTGTTGCATAGTTATTTGCATACATACAAATATTTGCATACATACAAAAAGGTAAAGAACATTTTATAAATCAGTTTTGAAAAAACGTTATTCACAAATTTTTTTGAGTGTTTTGGAAGCTTAAATTCATCTAAGATGCTAGAGATAACTAAAAATACCTGATTTGAAGCCAGGATTTTTTTTTCCAAATTTGATAAAGTTATTTAAATATTTGGAAATCAAAGATTTTAATCTACTCTTGGTACCATTTGAGGTTCAATTTTTTTGGTTTAAACTATGACTGTCTATAGCATTCTGTTTTCCTCTGATATTCCAAGAGATGCTTTCAGTAGAGACCATTTAATTAAGGTGCAGATGATTTACTTTATAAGGCCTTGGAGCTTGGCACAGCAGGTATTAACATGCAGCTTTTAAACAAATATTTCATAAATGTGTGTATCTAAAGAATTATTCTCTACTTATATCTGACTTCTAAAGTTAATTCATCCATGATCTTAAAAATACACTGAGAATATCTGCAGATGAGGGATATTAGGTTATCATGGAATTCTTCAGATAGCAGTAAACTGTGAAGCTTCAGTATTGCAGCTCCATATGTTAGGAATCAAGGGAACCTCTTCTAAAATAAATATGTGCAATAAGTGCATTAAAGTATTTGACAAAATATTCTGTGATTTATAATCTTATGTTGATAGGAGGGATGAGCCAATTTTCTGATTAATTTTTCTCAGGTTATTTGAAAGCCCTGTAGCAATGCAAATCTGTGCAATGCTTCATAATATATTAAGAATATGACATTTTTAATCTTCACTTTAGGGAGTCATCAAAATTTAGGACTTAGTTAATGTGACAGGATTTGTATTGCTGTTATGAAAGTATTCAAGACCAGATGTAATTATGCTTCTTCGTGATATTTACCAAGGCACATACTCACAAATTACTCTCAGTTCCTTTAGCAAAACAAATTGTGTTTTTCTGCCAGTTGGGACTGTTTTTGATAAGATGCTGTTATTCATGCAAGAAAGTATAAATAAACTAAAAATATTCTAAATTATGGGGTTTTCTTAAAACTGTTAATTTGTGAGAGAGGTATAGTAATATTAAATTTAGAAATATAGCAACCTGCTAGAGGTGGTTCAACGTAAACTGAACTTCAGCTAGCATAGGAAATTAATGTTCTATCAGTCTACTCTCTAAAATGGGGTAAAGCAATTAAATAATATAAAAATAAAAATGGACTCTTGTAATCATTGATTACCAGGTAGAAAGGACCTCAAGGATGGAGTGCCGGCAATGGGTTGTGCAAATAGGGAATGAAGAAACAAAAACGAAAGAAAAATACATTTCTAGTTCACAATGCAGATTTTTATTTGATTTTACAATAATAATTTAAAACACATTATTTTCTGCACCACGTTCTGCAGGAACAAAGTCTTCATTTCACATACTGTTAACTTTTTGATTATAAGAGGGAATCAAGCCCTCCTCACTTGTTCCAAAAATTAAAATAATTGGAGAGGGATTTGGAATTCGTTCTTGACTTCTATACTCAGGCACAAATATTATAAAAAAATCCAATCAAAGCACTCAGGTGGAATTCATCAGATCCTCCTCTAGTCAAAATCATGGAAACTGAAGAAGATGAAATGTATCAAGAGAGTACACTGGTTTTGAAATAGATTACATTTTAACATTTTTTTTTTAATCTCCCTTCTCATGTGATTAAATGTTGGCTGAATTATTCAGCATATACAAAATAAGAACCAATGAAGTGGCTACCTCATGTGTTCGCAACCAAACTTTGTTTGGTGACGTGTAGAGAATCTTAAACTATTTTACTCAGTCTCTGAATTCTGTTCCCTATTGCACTGAGATTTCTTAGTAAAACTACTCAGTCGCTGAAGAGAAAGAATAATCATAACCAATAGATTTGAGAAACATTTTCAAAATAAATGTATCTTAAGACTGGAATACTACATTATTCTGAAGCTAAAACTGAAGAAGCTCTCCCTAAAATTCTTAAGAGATTGAATCTGATATCATAAGAAAATGAACTCAGAAGAGCGAGTTGTTATGAACATGTAAATTATTTGGAAGTCTTTACTTGGGGGTTAAGATCAGCAGTATAAACATTTTTCTCCCATCTCTCATTCTTTTGTCTCTCATTAGGAAAGAGGCTTTCAGAGCATTATCAACTAAACTGATCTATTTCTCCCTTTAAATGTCTTTAGATTTCTTCCTTTGTACCTAGAACTAGAGTGCTCTGATTTTGTTTGCTCTGTAATCAAAGTTCTGAATGTGCTCCTGACTAATATTGAAAAGTTACCCTAACTAAAAAGACAGTCTAATTGCTTAATGTTTCAATCATTATTCATATATGTTGTGGTGTGTTTTTAATCCCAATGGTTTGTTCTGCTTCCCCCTGTGTTGCTGGATCGGTCCTAGGCTGTATCCTCCCACCCAGTTGTCTGTCTTGTCCTGGTTCTGCCCCTGTTCCCAGGTGTCCCTTGCTCCTCCTCCTCCCCACAGCTGTAAATCCCTCTCCCTAAATACCTTCATTGGTTTGTTCTTCCCTTGCACCTCCGCTGTTTAAAAGCCTCTGCACACCTTTGTTCTGCGTCTCTGGTCCCTGAATTTTGGATGGAATAAATCTTTGCAAAGCACACCAGAGACCTCTCCCTTGTCCTTGCCCGTGTTCTGGGCGCCTGACCATCTGTGCTGTAGAGTTTGAGCCCCACAGCTGTGTCTGGGGCTGCGCTGCTCTCCGGGAACAGCCCACTCCTGGCCCGGGGCTGACAGATAGCTGGGAGAAAAATCCAGCACTGCGTCCATATATATCTACAACCCTTTGCCCTTATCATTTGTATTTACACACACTTACTTGCACCATACTTTAATGTGTTTTTACAGAATTTTTTTCCTTGGGACAAATAATTCTGTGTTTATTTCCTAATGTGTAGTGGCGGTGATTTGCTGCAATTTACTTTGATATAATAAAAGATTTATTTGGATTCCAAGCTGAAGTAATCTTTTCTGAGAAAAGAGGTGGAAGGCTATTTTGATAGTTTTAATTGGATAAAAACTTACTTAAAATACTTGCTGCAAGTGTAAACCTTGAATTTTACTTTTGGTCTCTATTATGATAAGAATGAACTCTGTAAATTTCCACATTTTAATAGCTAATGTTTCATGCATAAATGAGACATGCTTGATTATAAACAGCAGTTTTCATATGAATTTGTCAATAAAGCAGCCAGATGACTAAAAATAATTTTTTACACTAGCAAAAGAGGCAAGGAACAAATAGTGAATTTTGATGTTGATGATGGATAAATAAGTGACAACTAATGTTTCATTCAGTAGACTGAGTTGTCATTGTAAACATAGTTATTTATCTTTGAAATATTTATTTATTCATGAAAGATCCATTATTAAAAGGATAACTATTTATGAGTTTGGACTGATTTTAGAAAACAATTTCAGATGAAATAAAATGGAAATAAGGAAATGAGATTTTTGGTTTTATATGGAGTAGACAACAGCTGTTTGCCTGATTATCATTGTGGTTTTGGAGAGTAGTTTATTCTCCATTGTTTGCAGTGAAATACTGTGTGATTTTATTCTGTGTTCTAGCCTATGATTGCAATTTAATGTATCCATTTTCAATCAATATTTATATTTTCAGATAATGGCAGGACAGAATAAGACATAAACCCATCAGAAGACAGAATTCAAACTGAGAGTTGTCTAGGCAAATGGAAGGTCATTGTGAGGAAAAATGGAATCTAGAGTTATATTTCTTCATTTTGGTAGAAATAACAAATTAAATGTGTGACAGACTAAGCTGTAATAAAAATAAAGACATTACAGTGGACACACATAAGTTATTCCACCCTCTCCCCAAATAAGTCAAGTTCCTGCTGGGACATATAAATAAGATTGTCCTACAGGAAAAATGAAAATAACCTAAACCACCAAAAAAACCACAACAATGAAATCCCAAGCCCCAATCTTTTAGCAATCTTAAATGTCCAAAGAGATACATCAAATCAACTTTTCAAAATATGATGCAATTTAGTCTAAATACAGGAAGATTTAGAGATTATCAATATAAAAGTTGCATGAGGTAATAGACACAAAAATCTCTAGAGTAAAAATAAAAATTAAGTCTAGAAAAAAAATTATCCTTTATAAGATGAAAAAAACCTCTATTTTACTTTACCAGAAGTAATTTATATTAAATACCACTTAAAATATACGTTCCAATCACATAAGGTTACATTTGAAACTTCTGAATGTACTTGAGCAACAGTTAGGACTCAACGGGGATTTTTGTTTTTACTTTTTGCCACTAAACAAAATAAATTCTTGCTTATATCCACATGCCTTTTGTTTGAATAGCTGTTTTTCTCTAGTAAATTATGAAAAATTACTTTATACTGAGTATGTTCCTAGTATTTGTATAAGATTTCATATCAATGACTGGTGGCTTGAAGGAATTTACCATTTGAGTTACTGGTCTCTTCTGACATTCATTCCTATCTGTTGCTCTTCCTGAACACTTGTTCATATATTGGTTTGTTCTTTAGTGAAAGTATTGTTTTGGTACTCTAATAATGAACTATTGTATTAGGTGTAAATAAACCCAGAGCAAATAACATTTCCTGTACCAAGGGTTCACAGTCTATAAATGTAATTCTGAGACTTTCACACATTGTTCACTCTTCTTTCTTATTGTTTTTCCTTCTGTCTTTTCTTTTTCACTTATGCTTTTCAAATGTATTCTTGGGGAGTGGAGTAGAAAAGCAGAAGATTACTGTGGGGTTTTCTTTATTCAGTTTGAACATAAAACTTTTCTCTTGGCTGATTTGTAAAAAGGGAATATATCAGTCATGAATACTATGACAACAGACCTTGACAGTGTTTAAACACTTGCAGCAAGAGCTAAATAGAGGAGTTTTATTATTTAAGAAACAAAACTTATAGGAAATCTAAGTTAACCGTCAATGCAGTAGCTAAGCAATTTTGGCGTCTGATGCAGTCAAGTTTTGGGTTTTCAAATCTGAATTGCACAATATGTGGGGTTTTTTATTATCTAATAACTCTATTACCACCAATGAAAGAACTATAAAAGTTCACCTGCATCATGGAAAACTCCTCAAATATCAGGGAACTCATTACAGCTTGACAACACTCAATTTCTCCTGAAATTTTTTCATAGGGTGGATTTTTCTTCGTAAGAAACTGAAGTTGGTCACCATCAAGCATATATTTGCTTTTATATCTGCATAAGTGGTTTCACCACACAGAGTATGTGCTTGCAAGCTCTGTAACTGTTGGAGCAAAAACTACTGAGATGCTCAGAAATGGTGTGTTTATTTATTTTTTCTCTTTTTTCCTGCTTAATCAAATCTCATCAAATTTCCTATATTTATCATGGCAAGGTAGCAAAAGGTTATTCAGTCTGTTATGGTGAAGTGCAATGTTTGATTGAAGCAGGAGAGAGGATTTAGTATCACCATCTATTTAGGCAATGACTGTGTATGATGCCAAATATGCAAGTAGATAAACAAACCATTTATCAAGATATAAGGTTTCCAGCACAAAATCTACAGCAGCCTTAAGAAATACAGTGAAGCTGTTCCAGCTGATTTGAAAAACACATAGCTCTCCATTTTAGATAGTAAATATGGTCCCTTAAAATGGTTACACTTTTAGCTCAGTGCAGTAATTTATTTTTATTTATTCATTTTTGTCATGCAAAGGAATTGACCTAAGACTACTATTTTTAATTCGTTGGAATATAATCAATGTCTGAAATTAATTCCAATTAGCTGCTGGTACTTTAAGCGTTTTTTGTGGTGAGCTTAAAAGTCCTGTGGTGGTCACCATTTGTAAATATATGTTTTCAGTTTCTGAATGATGGACTATGATGACAAGGGCACAAAAAATTGAATTTTTTAATTTTTCAGAAGTGTCCACTCCATATTGCCTGTTATTTGGATCAAAGTGAGATGTAATCTAAAAATAACGTAGAAGATGGAAAATAACATAACAGGATGCCTTGTTCATTTGCCCTTCAGGAATGTTTTTAAAATCGGATAGCCACCAAAAAAAAAAAAAAAAAAAAGAATATATGACATTGACAACAGGAAGAGTTCTAATGCATCTAGTGTATGTCAGCTTCTAAAGAAAAAAAGGTAAAAACAGTGGGTAATCTGAATTCACTTTGTATAAGAAGCTAACAGATCACAGGAAGTTTTTTAATTGAATTGCAATGAAAACAAAAGGATAGGATAAAATTCCCCAAGTTGTTCTATTTTTAAAATCCAGAAACAGAAAAAAAAGATGTTCTTCATTTACAGGAATGAATATAAAACTCAGAAAAAAAACATGCTTTCCAAACCATGGGAAATAAAATATCATGTTGGAAATTACAATATAAAATAAAGTAAGGATTTTCTCCATAACTCTAATGATTAGAAATCATAGGAGCCAACAACTTACACAAAAAAACCCCTTCCACTCAATTAAAAAAGTCATTCTTTAATCTGTTTTTGTTGTGGTTTCATCTATAGTGTCTGTGCCGGTGCAATTATTCAAATTTATGCTTCAATTTTTAACCATCTTCCTGCAAAAATAGGAATTACTGCTCTATGGATGAATCTCAGTAATTACTATTATATGTACTATTTAATGACAATTCTTTGCAATTAATTCTTTCTCATTTTTAAAACTGTTTTCTGCTGAGAATTTTTAGGAACACTAAAGTACCATTCCAAACTAAACCATTTTATAAATTTAGAAATCCTGGCCAGATATGCTGATTGATGAGGTTTTAATACTATTTTTCTTAGCAAGGAAGAGCCTGTGTTTGGTGACTACAAAGGATTTGGAACCCATTCTGATTGTAAAGGCTTTCCTGGGGGGAGCTTTAAAGGGATGTAATGAGCCTTTGAAAACTGAGAAGATGGATGAATCTTTGATGTTTGCCTACAGGGCATCCTGCTAATTTCTAAGTCAAGTGAGCATCCACTTCTGAAGCCAGCCCTGTCTGAAGAGGATGGGCCAGAAGGAGCAGGTGAACCTCAGAAAAAAGTTCGGTACTACAGATGGTGCTTGAGGAGGTTGGGTTCCTCAAGAGGAGAAATGACTCTGATGATCTTCAGGAAGACAACACTTAGATACGACATAGATACTCCTGAATTTCCAATTCTGTGGCAATTAATTTCTATACTTGATAAAACTACCTTCCTTGGCTCATCATCCTGTTTCTCCATTTCTGAACAAGGTCTGTAAGAACTTAGTTTCTTTCTCCCTGCCCTTATCTTCTACCTGTAGGCACAATCCAGCATGTGGAGTTCTGTTGGAAAGAAACCATTAAAGTTTTTAGTGTTTCATCTCTGATTAGCTTTGCAAATTCAGCTCAATTCAATACCTAGAGCTCACCCTGTCACCATCGCCTTTTACTTTCCATACACACCTGTCTTCTTTAGGAAAGATGAAGGCACTGAGAAACTTGACAACAAATAATTGTAATAATGCTTATCTGATCTTGAACATTCTAGTATTAAATGAAATTTTTTTTTTTCCTTTTTTAGCCTTACAAAACATGTCTCTTTGTTCTTACAGCCTTACATTAGCAATTGACGAAAATTTATTTTTTTCTATTTTTTCTATTCCTTCTCTGGAGTTTTTTCCTGTTTTTAATACCTCAGTTGTAACAGCATGGTGTTGTACTAATATATATCACATATAATCAAAATGCTATAGTCTAGCTCACTGATAGCAAAAGGTATATATCAAAGAAGTTTATTCTGGCTGGAGTAAAATCAGATTTTACATTAAACGTTTTCAGGACTCACCTTCAAATAATAAATCCCACATACCAACTGTAGAATATTTTTTTAAAGATAATAGCTTAGATTATTTTTTAAAGTCAGCATTTACTGTTTCCTTCCAAAATGAGTCTGTTTTAGAAAGAGTAAGAAGTGCAAAATGAAACCTTTGATTCACCTGACAACAGTGTATATCAGTATAGAGATGCAGATTCCAGGTAGAAAGAAGTTTTGTTCTTGCCAAAAAGAAGAAGAAGAAAAAAAGTAACAGTAAATAGATGATTAGAAATATGTCAGTAATTTACTTGGATGCATCTTCACTTTGAACCTTCCACACACTTTCTCTTTTCTCACTCTACTTTTTACTTTCCTCATTGTTTTTTTGGATTAACTTGCTTAGATACATCATAAGATATACCTGCTTTAAAGAATTGCACTGAAGGATTAATTCAGTCCAACTTCCAGACTCTAATTGCTCCCAGTTCAGGATTTTGAAGGCTGTTTCCCAGATTAGACAACCTGTTCCAGTGCCAAACTGATGCCTTGAAGTGGCTACCTAGAACAGAGGCTACACAAGGTTAAGAGAATAAAAGTGGGTATTTACTCACAGTCAAGAATTATTTCCTGATATATAATCTAAACCTACTCTCTGTTAGTTTGAAGCCATTCCCCTTTTTCCTGTCACTGCAGGTGTTTGTAAATAGTCTCTCTCCAGCTTACCTGTGGGCTCCCTTCAGGAACTGTAAGGCCACCATTGGGTCACCCCAAAGCCTTCTCTTTTCCAGTCAGAACAATCCCAGTTCTCTCAGCCTTTTCTCACAGCAGAGCTGCTCCATCCCTCTGATCACCTTGGTGCCTCCTCTGGCCTGGCTCCAGCAGGTCCCTGTCCTTCCTGTGCTGGGACCCCAGAGCTGGGTGCAGCCCTGCAGGTGGGGTCTCAGCAGAGCGGGGCAGAGGGGCAGAATCCCCTCCCTGCCCTGCTGCCCACGGGATTTGGATGTCTACAAGTGATTTTGAATCAGTGTCTGGCAGGAGAACCTGTCCAGACCTGTCAGAAACATGGAGCTCTGCTGTTCCTGGAAGAGGTATTCTGTCTTAAGAGGTAATTCACTACCATGAAGAAAATTAAGCCTATCCTAGCCAAAATTAGCCCAGGTGAGAATGTTCTTAATTACAGACTGCAATAGTTTGGTTGAGAAGAGGGAGAAAGGGATGGTCCAAAAATGTTAACACTTAGTAGGAGTTATGAACGCTCAGTCTCTCTTGATACACTTTCCATAAATTATAACGAGAGGGATCCTTTGAGATGGTGAAGAGTTTGGATCTTACCCCACTAAACCCTAAAGAATGATTACATTTATAGAATCATAGAATGTTTTGGCTTAGAATGGACCTAAAAGAACATCCAGTTCCAAGCTCGTTGCCATGGGTAGGGATACTTTCCCCTAGACCAGGTTCCTCAGAGGAACCATCTAACCTGGCCTTGGTTCTGTACCTTGGTGAGTTCTGTACTTCTGCTAGCAATAAAAATATTACCTGAGATCAATATTATTTTAAAATATTCACGCTGAAGCCCACCAAATGGACAGTGTTTTAGAATTAACATAAAAAAAAATTACTATAGGATCAGACTTATTCACAGTAAAACCCAGAGCACATGTTCTGGGGAAAGAAAGCTCCAGAAGGGTCTTCCATATGTCCCTCCCTTTCATATGTCCCTCCTCCTGGTGGAACTGAGATGTGGTCAAAGGTAGGCAACTCTGAAAACAGAATCAAGCTGGTAGGCATTTTAATTAGAAGTACTGCTTAAAGGAGTTTCTCTCTGTATTTTATAGTTTGCAACAGATAAAGATCCTTTACTGTGGAGAAGCCACATCACTTGTGGCCAACCTGGATATTGAAAAAGTGCTTGTCTGTGACATCTCTTGTTGTTGACCCCAGAGGACAGACATCACAGCTCAGGTGATGTCAGCTCAGGTTTGTGGGAAAAGAAGACAAATTCTGCTGCCACTGGCACAGATATATGTCTTGGGGACATGGTTTACTGGTGAATATGGAGCTGCTATTTTAGCAGCTGAACTCGATGGTTTTAGAGGTCTTTCCCAGCCTTAAGGATCCAATGATTTTAATGCATGTTTTCTATGAGTAAAATGTGGTTATTTATTTGCAAAACAAACAGAAGTATTGTTTTAAATGATCCTGATTTGGTTTCTCAATACATTTAATCCATATTGTGCTTCTTTTCTTAAACATTAAGCTGGTTTTTATACTGTGTTTAGTAATTTTCTTGTGAATGAGAAAATATTGAAGCTTCCCTCAAGGAAGTTTCCTCAAAAAACACAATAGAGGCACACAACACAAAGTGTTGCCCTTTGGGATGTACATAAAATATGAAAAGAATAGAAAACTAAAACTGAATTAAATTGAAACATCACACGTTAGAAAATAAAAGTTGGAAGTTTTGTATCTTTTCTTGGCCTTTCATTCTTTTCTTCTGAAATGGTGACAAATACTGTGTGAGGCTCCCTTTATAACATATCTTAAAGGCTCCTTCAGTATTTTCTCATGTGAAAGCAGAAAATAGAAAACAGCATCAACAAAATATGAAGCATCAAAGTTTGCATCAAGTCAGGCATTAAAAACTTGAATTCAGCCACAGATTTGAAACTTAATGCTGTTATCCAAGAAGTTTGTGTCTTATTTAGTTCTCTGTTTTTGCTCTCACCAGGTTCTGCAGCTTTTACTTTATGTTGCTCTTTTGTCTCTTGAACCAGGATCTGCTCTTCCGCATTCTCAATGGCCTTTCCTCACCAGCGATGCATCAGCAACGTCTCTTGCAAGCTGGTCTACAACTGCTTCTCCTTTCTGGCATTTGCCCAGTTCAGAGGTGCCCCAGCATGCACTGCCCTCAGCACCTCCTAAAATATGGGGTTGGAAAACCACCAGGCAAGTTCTATCTTCTCATTTGCTTTATTTTTAATATTGGAGAGACACTTTGCACCAGCGGAGATTTACTCCTTATCATATATTAAAAAGACCGAAAGATAGTTCGACTAAAAAGTCATTAAATATAGATCCTTAAAAAAAAATCAGCTGTCACATTGTGTTTCTGTTTATAAACTCTTTGAGAATTTATTGAATAAATCAAGATTCACAATTAGGCATCAGGTATTGAAAAATGGTAATTGAAATAGAAGTGGCTCAGATAAAGAGGATTCATTGAAATTCCACTCAGTACACATTGCATGATCAAAAATACAATCAAAAAGATGAGCTAAAATAAGACATACCATAGACTATAGAAAATGTTATGAAAATGCATGTTTCAAAATCTTTACCCCAAATAATAATTTTAAAAAGTAGATAGATAGACTATACAGATACAATTACCCTATCTGCCATCAAATAAATAGGAAAAAGTTTATCTTTGAGTCTTTCAAGCTGATGAATGTATACTTATGATACAGTAATTTGAAAAACGTTTGTATTAGTTGTCTGTATCCTGTGTTTTGGTTTTCAAGACCACTGAGGAAGGATTTGTTTTTCTTACTTTCACTTAAATTCACCATCTCTATTTTTTTTTTTTTTTTTTTTTTTAACCCTAAATAAAAAAATTT
>VXAX01001742.1:170703-190532 GCA_013399835.1 Leptocoma aspasia | reverse complement strand
CCATCTCTCTATTTTTTTTTTTTTTTTAATTAGAGCCCTAATAGAATAATTTTTGGCAGTCTGTCTATGGACTAAACTCAGGTTACACAAAATAAGATACAGCTGTGCTGATTCATTTATTCTGTCAGTTCCATACAGGCACTGAGTGAAGACAGATAGCTAATTTAGTTTAATCCTCCATTTGATTTCTAGATTGGTAATTTTAGATTTCAGATACCGCATGATCTAGAATATATATACTCAGGTTAATCAATCTGTTGATGATATTTTTATTTGCAATTTTGGTTCATATTAAAAAATCAATTTTCAAGGAAAACTACCTGAAATTATGGTTACATAGATTTTTCAATATGTTTTAAATTAAATTTCTTTTGTAAAGGGTCAAAGAAAATCTTGAAGATGCTGAAAGTTCATCAAATTTGGGAAAAAAAAAAACCAACAAACCAAAACAAAGTCAAACAAGCCTAGTAAAGTAAATAATTTCTTTGTAGGATAATTTCACATTCATGCCTCCGAAGAAATTGAAAGAGATTCTTAATTCCTTGTTACCACATCCAGAAGTGCAAGGATCTTCTATGTTACAAGAAAAAAATAATTTTGGCAAGCCATGATAAGGATAGTATTCAAATTATTTTCCTTGTTTATCTTCTGTCTCAACCAGTACTAAAAATCTGAATATAATCAAATGATTAGTTGTATATTAATTGGTGGCATTCACTTGCTTCTTCCAAAGCATGGACTTCAAAACAATCTTTGAGTTTGTTTTTGCAAAGTGCTTGGTATTATACAAAAGGAAATGTGTTCTTATCATAAGCAGTCAAAATAGATAGTACAAATCAGATACAAGCTGAACCAGATGACCTGCAAACTTCTATAAACAGATATATCCAGTTATTCTTTCTCATTTTAACTTAATGAATGGCTATTTTCAATAAATTTTCCTGGAGATTTTTGTGAAGAGTTCAGTTGAGCAGATCAATTTATTTTGCTTAGGGCATCAAACGCAATTGGTGTTTCACAGTTCAAAGTAAGCCAGTATGGCAGAAGGAAGTGGGTTCAGGAAGGGGAGAAGAAGCCTTGTGTAGTTGGCTTTCTCATGGGACATCAAGCAAAATGATCAAAAGCAGATGGTCTAGGGACGATTTTGAAAAACAACATTGAGAAATGAAAATCTGAACATAAAGCACATAATGCAAGAAGTTTTTTATGTGGTTTGTACATATGAATGTAGCTTTTCTAAAGCTAGTAAATGCTCCTATTAAGTTTGAGGTTATATTTTACAGTAAATAAAATGTCCCAAAATTCAGGGATATAATAAAAGCATAGTTAAGTGGTTCAGGACTCCATTGATAATAGGTGTTTGTCGTTTTTTTCATAGCTGGTCCTTGAAAAAAATACTTACCTATGAATTTTTAAATTACTGTTTGTAATTTTTTCTAGGTAGGAGGAACATCCCATGTTTTCAATAATACATATTTTCCATAAAATTACTATCCAGAATGCATTAATTAGCTTACATGAGTGTCAAATACAAGCAATATTTCACAGTGAGTTTACACCAAAACAAAACCTAGATCCATCCCATCCTTTTTTTCATTAAAGTATAGTAATAATATGACTGTTTTGTAGTATTTGTAGTACTCTCAACACCTTGCTTCTCAGGGTTCATCACCAATTACACATACAACAGAATAAAAGTCTGTTTCTCATTCCAGAAGCTCAAACCTCCTTCAAACTACACAAAAAAAACAAGCTTTTTGAATGTTGTTGGCTATTACCTCACTTCTGTCCAGGTCTGTACTTTCTCATTTCCAGCAGTACCCCAAACCAGAACTGACAAGGGAATCCAGGAAAAGCTTTGTAGCGTCACATCATATTTGATCAGGAGCAGGATATGGCACACGTAGTATGTTCTCATTCTCTATAAATTTTGCAATGGAGAAATAGCTGCTGATGCTGTGTGTAGCACACCCAGGCCTCTGGTGAAACCTGCAGAAACAGACAGGCCTGAAAAATCTCACATAATTATAAAGAGCCATTGCTCTGTGAAGAGGGTAGTTAGGGATGGACAGGTACTTAAATAGCTTGGAAAGGGGGAGAAAATCTGATCAGAGTTCTTAACTATTGGGCCCTTCTCTTTTTATCATCTAAGGGTACATTAACTTTTTTTTTTTTAAATAGAACTTTCCCCTTTGGATACTTTCCATTCTGTAAAATGAGAACAATCATATTTGTTTATCTGTGGGCAGGCATACTATAAAAAATAACAGTTTAATAAGGCCAGTGTCCTTTCAGCAAGCAAAGTCCATACAAAAGTATTGCAAAAATCTTTTACATAATATTTATTTGTTTGTTTTAAAAAGTCTCTGTGATTTATTTCCTCCCTTTCTGCTGTTAGACATTTCATTAAATCTAGTCTTACTGTTTTCTTCAGCAGTGTTATTCTATTACCTTCATTACTATACAATGAACCAGAATGTAATTTCTATATTTTTATGATATTTTAGCTAATAAACTTCTTTTTGTGAGACTTGTTGAAGATTAAATATTCTACTAATGCTTAAGAGTCCATATCTGAAATGATTTCTATAGTGAAGACTAGTAAGGAGTGCTAAGAACTCTAAAGGAATAGACTATTGTTCTTATCAGAAAAAATAAGCCAGTATTTTAGATGAGATAAATGAATGTAGTTCTACCAAAGTCAGTTAAAGTACATGAATTTTGTAGCTATGACTGAGGGTAAGACTCAAGCATCAGAGTACAAAACCAAACACAGTTGTCGGTCAAGAGGGTGACTGAAAGATAATTCTACTATAAGGTATAACCAATCTTTATTGTTCTATCAGATCTCACCCTTCGGATTGCTATACGTCATCTGAAAAGAGCAAAAAAATATTTAATTCTGACAGATTTTTTCAGAGATATGGATCTCATGTAAGGGGGGAGAAAAACCCCAAACCTACAAAAGGAAAATCATAAAACCAAAAACAGTTCAAAATGAAATTGTTCCAAGACAGGAGACATTTATTTTCATGTGTTTTATCTGTGTATATAGATACACATATGTACCAGAGAATTTGAAATTTCTGTCATGGGAATGTTTTCAAGACTGGCAAAACAGTATTTTAAACTGTAAAATGTTTTTAAATTAATTTTTATTAACATTTTTCTTGCTATTTGTCACTCTATGTTATTAGTCATCATCATGATGTGAACAATTTTTTTTTTTGCCTTTACCAGATAAGCTTTACCAGATAAACTTTAAATTTTAGTTGTCAGGGCACACCACTATCATGCCATACAGTTATCACTAGTGACTGGGGTCCTTGGTGGTTCTTTGCCAAGTTTGAGTTTGCTTGAGAGCTTCTTGGTGGGACAAGTTGAAACGTAGGTGGGATTGTCTTCCCTAAGTTTTCTTGCTGATACCTAGAGTTTGATACTATCAAAGAAACGCCATCTGCTCCTTGTATCTTCTATTATTTTTTGATCAGTCATCCTCTGCTTTCAGCAGCATTTCCTGCCCATTTGCCCTTCATGCTTATCTTCTTCTCCATCTTGCAGTTTTTGGTTCCTTAGACACCTCATTTGTGCCACAACACCCATCCTTGTTTGCTCCTTCAGGGTCACATTGCTCACGTGCTTATGTGACACTTTTATGAATGATGTTGCCATCACAGAGGTACAAAATACACAATGTGGTTTGTTCAATTTCCACAGTACTTTTAAATTCAGGTTCAGAGCAAGCTGTCCTGGTGAGTATATTTATAATTTACTGCTGTCTCTTTTGATACATATATGCTGGAAAGAGGTACAATACGTTAAGGCACCATACTGAAGAATTTTTTGGAATGGTTTTAGGTTTATTCGAAATTATTTCTGCAGCTTTGTCCAATGATTACAGTAACGTAAAAGAGGTTCTAAAAGCATGCTTCACTTTTTCTCTCTCTTGGACTCAGGAGTAAAAAGTTTTCAAGCACTTGTACACATTGATGAACTCCGAGTTTCAGAATTCAGAGCACATCCAGTTATAAGGTGCTTTATATTCAGCCAGTGCTATTCAAGAAGCGTATTTTAAATCAGTTGTATCTTATCAAGGCAATTTATAATGCCCTCCTACAAGTGTGGAAATGATTTACAGTAAGTGTCTTTACCTCATAAAATAGCTAAATGAGTTTTCTGCTTCAGAAGTGCTTAAATCACACTACTTCCTCCATTTATGAAACAATTTATGTTTTCAGACACACAAACATAATGGCATCAAAATCTGTTAATTGTGGTATCTCTTTTTACATGCTCTTTATTTATATCCCTGTTTGGTTTAATCTTTTTTATTGTCTTTCAAAACTCTTTTTCCCATTATAGCTGTATTTATTATAGGGAGGCCTATCTACATCACTGTTACTGTTAATTACTTGTGAATTGCATGGTTTGCTATGCCTTTCAAGAGTTTACTTTCTAACGACTGACCTTTCAGACAGAAACATTAGTGCAAATTGTAGCATATTTTTAACTAGTGTTTGCAATAGCAATTTTAACTTGTTATTTTGAAAAATGGCCGGCTTTATACTTTTTTTTCCTTGAGTAGTAATTAAAAGATTGTAGTCTTGGTGGGATACAGCCAAGAACAAGATCTGGTGTGGTTTTTTTTCTGCAAATATTAATCAAATACATTCTTTTCCCCAGCATACAGACAAAGATGGAAGAAATAAAGTCAAATTCTTCCCTTCCTTCCTTCTGAAGATGGAAAGCTAGAACAGAACTTCCTGTTACTTCTCTAATGCCATGTGACCCACTTTGACTTTATATGCTTTCCCTGTAATATGAGCTTGTTGACTTTACCAAGAAAAACTTGTGGCCTTATCAAACAGAGGAAACTTTTTACAACTCTAGAATACAACTCTCAAGCACAGTGCTGTCTAACTCTCCAGCTCGTTTTTCTGCATATTGATGCTTCAGAATGCCTATGTAAAAGCAAGAATCAAATCAAATAGTTTAAGCCATCTGTCTTTATCTATGTCATATACTGAACAATGTTTAGAAAAACAGTGACTTACAAGATTTCTTAAATTTACTAGATAAACTCTATGTTTGTAGGCAGCACAAGCATCTGCATGAACTCCATTATCTCAGTGGTAAGGAAAAAGCAAAATGTTCCCTGCAAGGTGTCTGTATTAAATGATCCCAGGGCTTAAAAATATTATTTGGCAATATTTAAATACTGTAATCATAATGCAGTAAAGGAATGACATAAATGTTGTGGCTTACAGAGTAAAATTTGCTACTTCGGAATACAGCCTTGCTTGTCAGTACTCTTTCATGTATTTTTAAAAGTATGACAAACATCACTACAATTTTAGTCACTGTTGATCTTATTTTCCTGCTGGTTTAGGACCTACAAGATAAGGGGAAAAGTAACTTTTACTAACTCATAGTGTATGATATTGTATTTTAAGCAAGTGAAATTATGCACCTTTATATTAACACAGAAAATATAAGTTTGATAACAACCAGCAGAGAAAATTGAGGAGCAGTGGATGAAATCACCTCAACCAAGAACAAGTATGCTACACAGCAGTCAAAACAACCTGAGAGTGCAATTTAGAGAATGCTTAAAAGCATATTCTTGTGCTACCCAGTCTAAAACATAAAACATAGGTTACTAAGCTGTCTTTGTAGAATTTATTTTAATTAGTGAATCCTGGCTTCACAGAAGCTACTTTATGGCTTCACAGAAACTGGTTTATTTAACCTTTGAGACTGAAGCAGGATAGATTCAGGACATCTATGCCAGAAATGCAAGAGTTTGACAGGTTCAGGAATAGTCTTTCAAAACCCCTGGGAGTTGTTCTAGAGAACTGAATGTTACATTAAACTTGGTTGGTGTCTGTGATATGAGACCAGCTCTTGATCTATATTACAACTAGCAGAAAGAACTCTCAGGACACTCTGCGTGGTAAAAGGAGAGAGAATGTTTTTGTAGGGAAATATTTGTGTTTTCCCTTGAATGCTAATTTACAATGTATGCATTTGCACATACCTGAAACAATATGCCATCCTGTTTGGAGGACATGTGTTGTTTAGATAGTCCTAAATGAGGGAAAGACTATCTTTTTTTAACTGATGTTGTCAACTTTGGGAGCCTATGGAAAAAAATTAAGTAGTAATCAAAACGTTATGTGCTTCCAAAATATGTACACTATTGTGGATCATCAGTGACTTAAGAAATATCTAGATTCTTCCACAAAATATACTTAAAAAATATTGGGTACCCCTGCAAATGCACGTGTAAGCTAAGGCATTGCACTTTTCAAGGTGTCTGAATGTGTAAGGCTCCTCTGGCTTTGTCACTTGTTTCATACAAACCAGACTGCCTGGGAGTTTTGACAATTAATATTTTGCACCAGTCCTAGATAAAGAAGTTATCAAAAGAGCCATCATTCCAGGAGTCATACAAGGAGACTTCAACTCCTACAATTCCTTGCATTAGAGACTTTCATGTCTGAAAGCAAGATTGGGACTTCACTCTTTGCATTTGTGGCAGACATGAAATGGTTAAGTTGAGCGAAACATCATAGCTAAACTTTTCAAAACTGTTTGATGCTTTGTCAATATTGATTCAGGCTTCTCAGTGTCAGTGAAGTAAAAAAATAATAAAGTTCTGTTGCTGCAGGGACATGAAGAAAAGAGGTTTGATTGATTCTTCCATTATCCAATGACAGTTATTATGGAGTAGGGAATAAAAATGGCAATTATATTCTTACTTTATAGAGGAAAAAGAAGGGAAAAGAAACTGTTCTAAGATTTACAGAGTTGACATATGAGAGTTGAAATATGCCAGAAACAGGAACTGCAATGATTGGTCTCACAGTCCTGTTTCTAGAAGTACAGGCATTCAGCCATAATATTTGTATTCACCAATTGAAACTAATATAAAGTGATGTTTAGCTATATTGAACAAATAAGCGTATCCAAAACCAGAATGCCCATTAGGAAATGGTATAGTTGTGTGCCTATTAGCATGGAAAGTATATTTAAAGAGAGGAAAAAAGCCTGCAGACACTTTTTAATGTTTTCTTTTTGCTTAGATCAAATTTAATTATAGTAAAATGTTTTCCAAACACTCAAACACATTATAAGGCACTTCTTATTTTTATACCTGCAGATAATAGCTGCTCAGAGAGTGCTTTTTCTTCTTCAGTATTTTCCCTTATTTTCACATGCTTATATTTCAGAGACAGAAAGCACACTTATGCAAAACTTATTTTTCAGTCTGTGAGAAAAAAGCTGCTCTGGATTTTTTTAAAATTCTGATATTATATTTAAGAAAAATAACTTTCATTGCATCAAATAGCATTTTATTTTGAGGAAAAAAAATAAGTTTTTCACTCTAGACATAAACACCACAATAATATATATATATCTCTTTAATTTGGAAAAACCCTCTCTTCCAACTCTACTAAAAAAAAAAACAACAACAAAAAACCAACCATTTCAAAGTGCTATTTATTTTTTTCTCTCTTTTTTTTAAGACAGCCTCTAGATATGCAGTGGAAAATGGAAGTGAGAATATGTTTGCTCTTCTTTTTTCTTTAGACAAAGCAAAATAATTTTGTCAAATTGTTCTTTAATTCTATTAAAACACCACCTACGGCTGCAATTTTACCAAGAAGGTTGTCTATTTCCTCATTTCAGTGGCAGAATTAATTAATTTTTATTTGCTTATCTTTCTTTTATTTGGTCTAATTTTATTTGCATATAAATGCAATGTTGAAAGCAATTTCTCAATATAGGTCTGCTGATTACACAATCTATGTCAATAAAGGATGAATTACATAAATTGCTCTTTATTTCTCAAGTGATCTAGGTGAAAATAATACAATCTTAGATATTTCTCAAGCTGAAGGGCAAGTTAGAGAAGAAAAACTGCTTCTTATTAATGATTTTTTAGTTGGCATCTGTTTTCACAAATAGCATCTGCCTTTGTTCTACAGTGCAATTGCTACTCTTGTGGGGAGCTCTTTGCTAGTTTTGGTAATTTACAATGTCTGCTGATATAATTTGCAGCAAATATATTTTTCCCTGGCAGATAGGAGAAACTTTCTCCTCTGGTAAAACCTCTCCCTTCCAAAATGCTAAAAAAAAAAAAATTGCTCCAAGGCTCTGAATCATTTTTTGGCCGCCAGGTCTTAGAATATGTGTCTGTGCTTTAGTGTCATCAAATGCTGCCCTTGCCAGGCTAACAATGGACTCTGGCCTTTGGCTCCACTTCCCATTGCAGGCTGGAGAAGTCACAGATGTGTGGACAATGTTAACTGGCCCAAAGCCATAGAGCACATACTTGCCCTCAGACAGGAAATGCATAGCCAAATGTTATCTCAAAGTGTCTCTCCTTGACCTTGCACACAGCACTTCAAAAAGAGCAATTAATTTCGTAGCACTTACCTGAGCCTTTTCCATGATTGCAGAAAGTAAATTCCTCTTTAAATGGTAGCTGTCTTTGTCTTTTTCCTCACAGAAATTCACTGCTCTGAGGAGATCTTCACTTCCTTTTGGTGGTTGAGTTGTTTGTTGACCTTCTTCAGAACAGGCTGTGACCAATCCTTTCTCACTGGTGATGCTGCAGTGGCAAATAGACACTTAACCTTTTTTTCTGGTGAAACACTTAATAGTGCACTGCACAGTTTTACAAGAGCATTGCAACTAGACTGGGAAGAATGAGGAGAAACAGGGAGCAGCTTAAGAAGTCAAAAGGTTTTTGTTTCACACAGCATATGATAGCAGCTGTCATTTGTGCTACACTTTTTACCAGGGCCTTATCAAGAGTCTAACACTATAAATACCTCTGTGTTGTGACCATTCATTCATTACATTTTATCAAGTTGAAAGTGTCATGTCCTCTTACATCACAGAAGGAAACTAAATGCTGAGATAGACATCAGTCAATAATGTACCAATAGAAAGGGAAAAACAACTAGTTCCACAAATTATTCTCTCAAGGAAATGCAGAGTGATTGTCATTTAGCAATAGGCAACGTAGTCTAATGTCTGATCTCCAGCAACATTAAATACCATGAGTACAATGAGTGTGTATGGATGATACAGTTTTTGGAATGGATACTTTTTTCCTAAATTTTCCTAGGGATGTGCCCTAGCACATTTCCTTTATTCATCAAACTGAGAAAAGTATTTATTTTATGTCAATTCTTTCCATTATAATTAGGAGCTTCCAACCACCTATAATGAAAGCTGAAGAAAATTATAATTATTTGAATTCATTAGCTATCAGCTGACCAATTCTCTGTCAGACTTTTAATGACATTTTCTTTATGGCATGGAAAAATATGTTTATCTTGTTGGGCCGTTTACTATATAGACAATCCTTTCAAGTGTATATTAGAACTGCTGAAAAACCCTCCACTTTTCCTCTTCTAATCTGTTCACTACTTTTGACCCCAAGTTCAAACATATAAAACTAGCAGGTTTGGGATTTTTTGAGGTTTTGTTTGTTTGCTTGTTTGTTTTTCTTAATGCTATACACACTTTTCAGGAGATTAACTTGCATGGTTTGGGGGTTTGGTGTGTTTGGGTTTTTTTCACAAAGTACTTGTGATGAAATATACTACAAAACTGTGAAATATTTTGAAATTACCTAAACACCAAGACTTTAACAAGAAAATAAACAAAATCAGGTCCTTTTCAGAAGAGAAAATCACTTTTGTTCCTTCTTAGCAATAAGTGGATACCTAGCATTGCTTTAAACTATTAGTGAGTTAAAACTATATGATTGTCTTAAATTTGCCAGTTGAGTAACTAATTATTTCAATTCTTCACAAATACTCTACTACAGTATAATAAAATAATTATTTTGTCTTCAAAACTAAGGATTAGTCTTAGAGAAAGATTTAAAAAGCGAAGTACCAAAACCCCAGAATGGTGGACCACAACCTCAAAAAACCCAGGGTGGTGATTCATCCCAGAATCACTGGTCACCACGTGTGATTCACTGACCACATCTGCTACAGTCTGTTGGTGTAGGAAGCAAGAACCACTCTTCAAATCTGCTATCAATTTCCTAACACAGACTAAAACATATTTAACTTGTCAGTGCAAATCACGTTCAGTGCACTACTGTGAAAGCAGGTCTTACCACTTAGTAACTGTACTAAGTTCATTCTTTGAGGGTCAGGTACTGAGCCATTCCAACCCCTTTTTTAGGTAAGCCGTAGATATTTCCCATGCCATGTACCAAGCCAGGACACATGAGAGCAGACTCAAACCTGCACATCTACTTTGAGTTTTTAGGTACTACCTAATGGAAGGAGAAGGAAGGAGAAGGTCCAATAGGGCATTCTAGAATGATTGCAGCTGTGTGGTCATGTAAGTTTCTCCTGTTAGTGGACATTTGGAATATGGACCATGGATACTGACAGGTAAAGGGATATGAGAGAGTCCCAACCCCTGGCCCTGCACAGGACACCCCAACAATCCCACTATGTGCCTGAGATCATTGTCCAAATTCTTCTTGAACTGCCAGTCTTGTTGCTGTGAGCACTGCCCTGTGAGCCTGTTCAGGACCCAACCACCCTCTGGGTGAAAACCCTTTTCTTGATATCTAGCCTATACCTCCACTGGCTCACCTTCAGGTCATTCCCTTGGGTTCTGTCATTGGTCACAGGAATGAAGAGATCAGTGCCCCCCTCCTCTTCCGCTCACGAGGAAGCTGTAACTGCAGTGAGGTCTCCCCTCAGTCTCCTCTTGTCCAGGCTGCACAGACCAAGTGCCCTCAGCTGCTCCTCATACGGCTTTGCCTCCTGACCCCTCACCATCCTTGTGACCCTACTTTGAATGCTCTGTAATCTCCTTATACCTTTTTCTATATTGTGACACCCAAAACTGCCCCCAGCACTGGAGGTGAGGCTGCCCCAGAGCAGAGCAGGACAGAGCAGGACAATCCCCTCCCTTGCCCAGCTGGCAATGCTGGGCCTGATGATGCACCCAGGACGAGAATGTCCCTCCTGGCTGCCAGGGCACTGCTGACTCATATTCATGTTTACAAGTAAAGGCCTTATTTCAGATGTAAAAAGGAGATTAGTGGGTATTAAAGTCTTCCCTGTAACAAAGGATAATGACATGACAAAATGTAGGCAGCAAAAACCCTCTAAGTCTTTCAGCAACATGCACATAAAGGGCTCTATCCCTCTTTCCTCCATGCAGCTGGAGCAAGTTGTCCTCTTTTATTAACAAGCAGAAACTACAAATGAAGTACAAGAGAGTATTCCATACTTTTGTATTTTTTTGGTTTTTTTAGGTAGCTACCTCATATCCTTTATATATGCCTGATGAAAACTTCCCATGTATTTCCTAGCCACTGTTTACATCTAAATTACATCTAAGTGCAAATTAGTATTTGAGAAGGATTCTTCATTAACTTTAAAAACAAAATTTGGATTTTAAAAAAATCATCAATATAGTCAAGGACTTGAACATTTTTTTTAAAAAAAACAAACAACCCTTTAAATTAAATAATATACATAAACTTTTCAGAATTTTTAATGTTTAAATGCAAATAGTATTTCCTGAGAAACTCTGATAGTAGTTCCATTATTTTTTTCTAACTAGTTTGGTGGAGAATTTATCTTCTTATGCTATGCGCAGCAGTGCAATTTTTCTATGAATTCTGCAAGAAAATGTAGCGTCTTCCTTATTTTCATGCCTGGAATAGCACCTAAGGTGAACATATTCCTGAATGTCTTCTCTCTTCTGTGCATTAGCATACTCAATCCTCATGGTCTGAGCATAACTCTCAGAGATTTCACCTGCCAGAATGTGACAGAAGGAATCAGAATAAGTGACAGATGACCAAAATGCTGAACAGCTGCTGTTGATGTCAGTTTTTGCTATCTAATGTGTTTTAATGCTTTGTAACTAGAAAATAAAATTTCCCACTATCTATGTTTAATGAAATCTTTTAAAAGTCCCATAAAAATGAGCAAAGAGAATCACAATTGAAAGAGACTTTTCCCATAGATACCATCAGGGTCTGATCCTGAATCTATGACATTAATGTGCAGGGTTTTGTGACTAGTACTGAAGTAGGTGTCATTTATTTTTGTTGAATTGTTATTAGATGGGGGTGGTATGTGGAGAATGGGCCAAGATACTTGACAGAGAGCAATAGCAGATTTCAAATAGGAAGCCACAGCCTCTGTAGGAGGACATAGGAAGTTGTGTGTTTGTGAAATTCAGAGCAACTGCAGTGGGAGGAGTTCAGATCACAGAACATAAAGCAAGCCAAGAAGCAGATGAGCTTTTTGTCGTTTATGACTGTCACCATCATGAATGCCTACTTTATTTTAGGCACTTCTGAATAGAAAAAAGGTAATAAAAATCATCATGTTACTACTATTAGCAAGTGAAAAAAACGAGCCTTTGACTTGTGCTGTGATGTTTTCACCTGAAAGCACTTGTCACTATGCAAAAAACATGTTTTGATAGGTAATGGGGAAAGTAGCAGGATATATTTTATCTTTGTCTTTGCAGTAAGCAATTTCTAAACAGGATGCTGAAGTAAGATGCCATGACAGTTTCTCTTCAATACAAATGGAAATTTCTGTACTGTAACTTTTGGGCTAGCAATAACAATACATACAAACATACAAAACTCAGGCCAGAAAAGATAATTAATACATTTACAGTTAATTATGATAAAATATTACATTACAAACCCAGGAAGGTTGGTATTTCTTTCTTCTGGCACTTTATAAGATAGTTATATTCTATGCACTGTTACTTTACTAGTTCCATAGCAAAGTTTAGAGGTTTACATTTTAGAGTTTAGAAAAACTCTTTAAGGAGAGAAAAAATACTTTGACATTTACATATGATCTTGTAAAACAGCAAATCAGCAATCTTTATCTCAACTTTTTCAAAAGCCGTCTCTTGACAATACTGAAGAAAAATACAGAGGAGTAATACTAAGAAAAAAACCAAACCTGCATTAACAGGAAACAGTGTCTGATGAGATGTATATATTTGTCTGCTAAGAGCTATGCCTGTTTTCCTTGGCTGAGACTCTGACCTCTGAATCTTTAGTTGGTCAATTCATCATAGATATCTGTAGCAACATATGTTGTCACACTTTTCTTATTTTTTATTCTTATTTTCTTATTGTTCCACTTATCTCTTCCCAAACACAGTCACTAAGGTGGCATATAACTGTTTCATACATCCCAGGAGAATTTTTTCAAATGCCCTCCATGAGGAGAAGGGGAGAGTGCAGACACTGCAGTGCAGACACTTCTCTCTGATGACCAGCGACAGGACCTGAGGGAATGGCTGGAGCTGTGTCAGGGGAGGTTTAGGTTGGATATTAGGAAAATCAGAGGGTGACTGGGCACTAAAACAGGCTCCCCAGGGAAGTGGTCACAACACCAAACCTGACAGAGTTTGAAAAGCATTTGGACAATGCTCTCAGGCACATGGTGAAATTTTG
Organism: Leptocoma aspasia; assembly: GCA_013399835.1. Classification (NCBI taxonomy): domain Eukaryota; kingdom Metazoa; phylum Chordata; class Aves; order Passeriformes; family Nectariniidae; genus Leptocoma; species Leptocoma aspasia. The sequence goes on along the minus strand of VXAX01001742.1, from coordinate 177,040 downwards.
GAATGTTCTCTGCAGGGCCAGGAGTCGGACTCCATGATCCTGGTGTGTCCCTTTCAGCTCAGGATATTTTATGATTCAATGCTTATAATATATGATTTTATTGTCACAGAATCACAGAATTAACTAGACTTTTGAGATCTCTCTACCGCATCAGTGACAGCACATTTCCCATCACCCTAAGAGATTAGTCACTGCAGAAGGCTAAAACTTTAAAACTTAGGAAAAAATACATCTTATGATTCTTCTATTGTTTGATATATAGTGTCCCTTATGAAGTTTAGTGTTGTTAAAATGTGTCAAAAGAAAGAAACAGGAAAATTCTGTTTAATGTCTATGGCACTACATATATAGTCTTGTCAAATTTAGAAATACAAGTGTGTTCATGGCTTTGTGACAGCCCTTTTCTATGTATTTCAGAAAGAGAAAAATGTCTGGGAATATGGAAAAACACGGAGCCCTTGTGGGGTTCATTTTGATATTTTGTAGGTTTCTTTGTGAGGCAGATGGAGCTGGTCCAAGGAATTAATGGAGTCAAGGGGACATCTGCCTGTCATTAGACAGCAGAGGGTCATGGAACTGATTGAATGCTACATTGTCACCAGGAGATAGCTGTAAGTGCTGAGAGCTGCAGCAATGAATCCAGCACAAACATTCATTTCAAGAACATAGCTGTAGGTCACACAAGAAAACAAGGATGAGAAATTTGCATAACCTTGTCTCTAATTAAAGCTTCACTGAGCTAGTAGGTTAAGAATAAGAAATTGCAGATTGGAGACATACACTACCTTTGTCCTTTCTGTCTCAAATTAGGTAATGACCACTGAAAAGAACTTGACCTTAGCAAATCACCTATTGTAGAAACAGACACAGGTGCCATTTTTCATTATTCCTGTGCATTAAATGACAGACACAAATCAGCCATAATCACTGCTGAAGGCACAGGTGTCTTTAAATTTAGCCTTGGATTAAGCAATATTCTATCTTGCTCAATGTGAGCTGGAACAAACCCAAGTCAGACTCATTGACATTAATCAAGAGCTCTTTGGGGTATGCACACACACTGTCCTGCTTGTGCCTTTCTCAAATGCATGTTTGTTATCAATTTTGTTGCCCTGGGAGAATCCTAAAACCTATGCAAATGCAATACAATGACCAACAGAACTTTTCTTGAGCTTGGAGCTCTTATCAGATCCAATTGTGAAGTTAAGGGGATGCACATGCCATCTGCCTGGCTCTGAAAGGGCAGCAGCTGATACCAGCGAGTGCTGCTGCCAGGCTCCTGTGCCAAAAGGAAGGAAACTTTGGAAGAAATTTCCTTCCACCTCTGCCATGCGAGGATTGCTCAGGCCAGAGCTAGCAGTGTGCAGACAGCTGAGTGTGAACTTGGAAGCAATCCTGCAGTGCCACTCCTTCCTCCTGGCTCAAACAAACTTTGGTGGAACAACCGGTATTAAAGAGAATTTAGACCTTCAGTGATTAATAGAACTCACCATATGCTTGGATCACCAAGGCCAAAGTTCTGCCTTGATTTATTAGGTGTTCCTGTGCCCATTTCTTGTAGAGGTGATGAAGGGCTGTGACAGTGTTATGTCATACTAACAGTGAATGGACACACATCCACACTTCCAGCCAGAACAAACCTCAGGACCGATGACAAAAAAGGGGGACAGGATACAAGCTACAAGGTAAAGAAAAGAGTAATGTATCATGTTATTCCACATGCGCAGCCTGTCTCTTCTCATGAATGTATTGTACTTGGAAAAGGACACTTCTGCTCTTTACTTAGGGTAAGTCTCCACAGTGGATGTAATTTTTTGTTTCTTGAGCTTTGAGGTTTTTTTAAAAAATCTTCAACTGAAAAATATGAACATTTTTAAAATATTTATGGTATATAAATATACTTTCCAGGTGGGAAAAGAGAAAACTTTGGAAAATTATAAGTGATACCTGCAGTTTAAATAGGCTCTGTGGCTTTCCTTTATAGCTTACAGAAAGAGATGGACCCTCTGGGGAGAATACCAAATCCTGTTCGTATGGTGAAATGCTGCTTGAGGTGCCTGTCTCCCATCAGGGATCCTAGTGAGGGCTGGTCTCTTCAAAGCGTATCCCTTTCTGTGGTGATCTGAAAGCATTAATTTACAGGTGAAATGCAGTGATGTGTGGAAGCCATGCTGACAAATTCCCCTGCACCATTAGATTTCACAATTGTGTCAGGGCAGGAGCAGCAGACAGAAAACGTAAAGCCTACACATCTCAAACTGTGGATCAGTCATGGCCTTCTGAGGTGGGATGCACCAGCGTGAGAGTTGACTTACATTGATCTCTCTGTCCTGTTACTTGTCACAACAGAATATTTTGGAGTGGGAGAGTAGCTGGTTATTAGTATGAAATTATTTCTTTAACTTGTCAGTACGATCATTTAGAACCCACAAAAAATATTTCATACCAAAGAAAATGGTCTGTTTCATCCTCTTTCATTTTTTGCTACTATGATTTCTTTTGTTGCAGATGTCAGTAGAATCTGAATAGAATATTTCAGCATGAAAGATCTGAAACTTGTTTTCATGTTCTCCTCACCTTTCTACAACTACCTGAAAGGGGGCTGTAGCCAGGTGACAGTCAGCCTCTTCTCCCAGGCAACCAGCAGCAGGACAAGAGGACATGGCCTCAAGCTGCAGGAGAGGTTCAGATTGGACACCAGGAGGAATTTCTTCACAGCAAATGTTGTTAGGCTTTGAATGGGCTGCCCAGGGAGGTGATAGAGTCACCATCCCTGGAGCTGTTCAAGAAACAATTGGATGTGGCATTTACTGCCATGGTATAGTTGACAATGATGATATAATGTTGGGCTTGGTGAACTTGGAGGTCTTTTCCAACCTTAACGATTCTGTGATTCATGAAAATTATTCAGTGAATTTGACAAAAATTTGGAAGTTGCTTGGGCCACTCTGAAGCTACCTTGATGGGGAGGAAAAAAATAGATGAGGAATTACATGTCTAGATAGCATTTTTCAGTCCTTATTTAGCGACATTTGTCATACCGTTAATGTTTGTAAAGCACATCCCACCACGCCAGGAAAAAGCAATATTGCTGCATTTACTTGTCTAATACAGAGATAAACAAAAAACGTCACTTTGTTTTTGGAAGATACTACTAAAAGCAGTGAAAAATGACAAGCTATAAATTGCCTTATTAGCTTCCTGTGCTGAGCCAGGATGGGATCTCACTGCTTGCCAGCAAACAAGGCACCAGGCCCACCTAGTCCCAGTGTCCCCAGCTGCCTGCGAGAGAGGAATGCTGAGGGGCTTCTGGTTCCCTCTCGGAGTGATGCAGCCCTGCCTGCCTGCCCCAGACACTGCCAGCCAGCCTGCAGGACCCACAGATTTTCAGGCAGAGGCTCAGAGCTTGTTTTCAATATAAAGGGCTTTCATTTCTATTTTATTTAATTGTTGTAGAAATGGAAAAAAATTCTTAGGTGTAAAAGACCATGCTGTATTTACTTCTTTTAAAATGATAAAAAGTACTGAGAAACAACAAAGCTATTATTTGTTTTGATCTAATATCCTGCAAACTACAATATATGGAATTTTTTTCCTACCCAGTGAGGAGGACATTTTTAGCTTTAAACATTTTTTTTTATATCAAAAAGACTTGAGATCAAACCTTAGGATAATTGTATTATGATTGCTTTCCGGTTTTGTTACCCTTTCTCTTCTCTTTCTGACATGATTTGGGAATAAGGTGGTTCAAAACCAACAGTAGAAACTAACTATACTTAGAAAACCATCCCAGCCTGAAGATGCATTATTTCCTGAAATGTTGAAACTAGAAAAGTCCATTTTAATTCCACAAATAAGCTTGGAATTTTATTTTCCAGGTAACATAAAGTATTAACCTTTCACTTGATTGTTTGTGAGATATCAGCTATTAAAATACATGTAGGAGAAACTTGAAAGGTAGGGGGTTTTGTAGGATGGTACAAACGATTTCAGAATTGATATGCTTTTGCGTATTGCATTTTGCATTTTGCATTTTGCAAACAGTGCTCCCAGACTACTGATCAGACAGAGGGAAAGTGTGTCCCTGTGTAATTAACCACTCCAGAGCCCACAAATATGTACACACACACACACTCACTCTCTCCTGGGATGGACCCTGACTCTTTCCACTGTTCTGTAGCAGACTGAAAAGCCACAGCAAAGTGCTGACTGACTGCCTACACAATCCAGCTACATGCTGTGTTTTCCTGATGCCTACCCTTAATTTACCTTTCAGAGAGGATAACCATGCTAATTGTACACACACTTTTTTCCCCGAGACACACAGGAGCTCAGCTATTTCATGATGCTTCTTGCTATGATGATTTTTCAAAATAACAGTGAAGTGTCTTTGTAAATTGTTTTTCACATATTAATTTTAGATATTGTCTTGGTTTGAAAAGGCAGGTGTCTGCTAAGGAAGACAGAAGCCACCCTTGAAATGGAAAATGTAAACCCCCTCCCTCTGAATTATTGTAATTTTGAAATTAAGAGGCGCTCAGGCAAAGATATGGGAATAGGAATAACAGTTCTTTACTAGGAAAATTAAAAATACAAATGCAATAGTACATACAAGAGGAAAAAAACAAACCACTGACAAAGTCAGAATATGACCTCACACCCTGTTGTCAGGGTGTTGGTAGCAATCCCATTAAATGATGGCTGCAGTCCTCCTGAAGTGGCAGATGTCGTTCTGCTGAAGCAATGATCCGGTAGAAGTGTGTAGGTTTCCTCCGAAGGTCCGGTGGTGGTGTAGATGGGCCTGGTCTTCCTCTGGGAATCCATTGGAGAAGGGCTGCTCTGGTGTCCCAAAATCTCTGATTATATCCAGATAGGAATGCTTGGCTTCTTCCCCTGGGTGGGGTCCCTCACAATGGGATGACCCTGCCACCAGTTGCCACTCATCAGTCATGCAGTGAGGTTCAATGGACCATTAACAGAAGATATCTCCCAGGAGGGAGAGACTGTTTGTGGAAGAGATAAGAAAACTGCCCAATTAAGAGAAGATAACTGCCCCACCTTTAACGGATGGGAAATAGAATACACACTTACCTTACCATCCAGGACATTATCCACCCCTTAGTCTATTTCTATCTGCATCACAATGAAACCTTACACCCAATTCTCACTTAAGACTAGGTTTTCCTATGGTACACAACAGGTTTCTCCATCTTTCTGCATTACCCACCAAGTGTAACCAGGTCCTTGAGCAAAAACAATCCCATGGATGGGTTTGTCTTTGCCTGAGATGGGATTAATTCAAACAGTTTTTCCTAAAAGACCTTTCATATGTACCACAGGGACTTTATCTCCATCTACTGTGTACAAGGGTTCAGACTGGGCAGGACCAGCTCTATTAATGGACCCTCAGGTGTTGACCATCCAGGTTGCTTTTGCCAGGTTCATTTCCCAGTTTCTAAAAGTTGCCCCACCAAGTGCCTTCAGGGTAGTCTTAAGGAGTCCATTGCACCGTTCAACTTTCCTGGCAGCTGGTGCATGGTAGGGAATATGATATATCCATTTGATACTATGTTCTCTGGCCCAGGTGTTTATAAGGCTGTTCTTGAAAGGGATGCTGTTGTCCGACTCAATTCTCTCAGGGGTGCAATGTCTCCAAAGGACTTGCTTTTCCAGGCCTAAGATGGTGTTCCGGGCAGTGGCATGAGGCACAGGGTAGGTCTCCAGCCATCCAGTGGTGGCTTGCACCATGGTCAGCACATAGCGCTTGCCTTGGCGTGTCTAGGGCAGTGTGATGTAGTCAATCTGCCAGGCCTCCCCATACTTGTACTTGGACCACCACCCACCATACCATAGGGGCTTCACTCGCCTGGCCTGTTTGATGGATATGGATCCACAGACATGGATAACCTGAGAAATACTGTCCATGGTCAAATCCACCCCTCAGTCTTGTGCCCACTTATAGGTGGCATCTCTGCCCTGATGCCCTGAGGCATCATGGGCCCATCGAGATAGGAACAACTCCCCCTTGTCTTGCCAATCTAAGTCTACTTTTGACACCTCTATCTTTGCAGCCTGGCCTACCTGGTCATTGTTTTGCTACTCCTCATTAGCCTGACTTTTGGGGACATGCGCATCTACGTGATGGACTTTCACAGGTAGCTTCTTTACCCGAGAGGCAATGTCTTCCCACTCATCAGCAGCGCAGGCAGGTTTCCTCTAAAGGTCCGGTGGGAGTAGTGGCGGTGGTGGTGGTGGTGGTGGTGGTGGTGGGCCTGGTCTTCCTCTGGGAATCCACTGGAGAAAGGCTGCTCTGGTGTCCCAAAATCTCTGATTATAT
>VXAX01001742.1:13150-170657 GCA_013399835.1 Leptocoma aspasia | reverse complement strand
TTCTCAGGGGTGCCTTAGCACAAAAGAGATTCTTTGATCTTCCATCAGTCAGTTTGGGACATGTTAGAGCTGCTGTCCTTCATATTTAGCCTACACACCCATTTTCTTCCTCTGAAAACTGGATTTTGGTACTAAATATCAGAACTGATCATTACCCAGATCTTGTCCCTTTGTCACGCTTGTGTCGTGGTTTGAAAGGGGGCTGTCTCTGGAAATGTCATACCCACACCACTGTGAAATACAAATGCTAAGCCAGGAAAAACTTTTCTCTCTCTTTTTTCCTGTGGGCAGCCTTCGAGGTAGGAGCCAGCCAGCCTGGGCCTTCTTAGGCCCCAGGCTGGGCCTGGAGGCCCTGCCGGGGGTTAGTGTGGGGGGAGGGGGGCCAGGCCCCTTTTTCCCCCCCACTTGCCAGCGACGCTGCCACCAGTTGCTGGGCAGAGAGAGAGGGAGGTGGGGGAGGGAGTTTTGCTGCTGGGCCGAGAGGAGCCAGCCTTGTTAACATCTGGCTGATCTCCACACCACACCCCCCAGGCCTCTGCCCAGCTGAGCCCTCGCCGGGCCCCTCTCCTCCCCCGGGAGCAGCCCAGGGACAGCTCCATGGGATTTTTACCCGGTGGAGTTGCCAGAAATCATCAGAGGAGGGAGAGAGAGAGAGAGAGAGAGAGACGCCTCCCTGCCCCGGCTCTCTCTCAGGGCGGGTTACATAACACCAAGAGACCATGAGCTGCAACTTTAACTCCTTCAGTGCTGCACTCCTGCAAATTTGAGAGAGAATTGGACAATCGAAAGCTATGCAAAGGGCAGAAATGGGACATTGAAGTTAGTGAAGAAGGACATCTAGCTCAGATGGGAGGGGAGAGGAGAAAATTTGAAAACTTTCTGTGAATTATGGAAACAAGACAAGATTTTATGTAACACATTTCTGAAAATTGTGGGGATGTGACACGTTCAATTCCAGAGCAAGGAAACAGGCTCCAAGGTTGGGGTCAGCAGATGATGAGTAGCTATGATAGCTATGACCCCATGAGAAGGTGGAACAGAGAAGGGGAGAGCAGACCATGAGTTTCATTGTGCCCCCAGGAGAGGGGGAGGATGGAGAAAGAAGGACCACCCTCTGAGAAGACCCATGAGAATTTTGGCTCTGTTGAACTGTCAGTTTTAAAACTAAGACCCCACAGTTTGGAAATGGTCCATCTACAGCTTTGGGAAGTCTGTGGATGGGAAGGGCTTCACGATACAGATTTTTTTCCTCCGGGCGGAGGCATGTGACAAGCCATTGTGCACCACGAGGAACTTTCTTTTTCCCCTTGTGGGGAAGTTTTCCATGAAAAGCAGAAGGGATTCTTCTTTCTGAGGGAGATGAAGACAGACTATTTTATAAGTGTTAAACTGACTGAAATGTTTTGGTTTTGTTCCTCTGCATTGATGGTGGGAGAGAAATGGTTTGTTGGGGGGAAGATGTGGGAGATGTGTCCTGAAGAGTTAATTTTTTGTCCTTTTTTTTTCTTTTTAGTTATTCTTAATAAACTTTCTTTATGCTTTCTTGAAGTTTTGAGCCTGCTTGCCTTCTCCTGATGCTATCTCAGCAGAAGATGAGTGAACTGGCAAACTGCCAGCACTGAACCCTGTGCACATAGTGGTGCATTGGCCGGGAAATCATTATAAATTGGGAAATTCTAGATTGGCTAACTCAAACCACAACACACACTTACCTTACAATCCAGGACAGGCATCTTTTATGTTTCTGTTTGTTTGTGGTTTTGGGGTTGTTGGTTTTTTTTTTGTTTGGTTTTGTTTGGTTTGGTTGGTTTTTTGCTGTTTTGTTTTGTTTAAATAAAGGAGAGTTTGTATATTTCTGAGAATGAAATAATTTTGAAACCAAAATCTTTCATTTCAAACTGTACAGTTCATAGGTTTTTTGGTGATCTAACTGTGGCCTTCAGGTACCTAAAGGCAGCCTGCAAGAAAAGTGGAGAGGGACTATTTACAATGGCCTGGAGTGACAGGACAAAGAGGAACAGCTTCAAACTGATAGAGAGTAGATTTAAATTAGATTCTAGGAAAACATTCTTTGTTGTGAGGATGGTGAGGCCCTGGCAGAGGTTGTCCAGAGAAGCTGTGGCTGCCCCATCCCTGGAAGTGTTCAAGGCCAGGTTGGATGGGGCTCTGAGCAACCTGATCTAGTGGTAGGTTCTGACCACAGCAGGGGGATTGGAACAAAATAATCTTTAAGATTCCTCCCAACTCAGGCCATAAAAAATCCCAACCAAACAGACAAAAAAATCCGGAGAAAACTTTGTATAGATACATGATTTTGTATTTTCAGGTCTATGCAGTAAAGAAGTTTTTTTATTATTCCACTTCGTGAAAAATAGTTTGGAATGTTTAATTTGCTTAATATCTATTCCCTGGGTTATGTCCATGTCACCAACTGAGGTAGACAAGTCCACACTCTAATACAGTTGTCTCCAAGAAAATTATGACTAAAAAAAAGGAAAACAGTGTAGATACTTCTGAGATCTGTCAACTTGTACATAAATTTAATTCCTAAAACACAACAAAAGAAATTAACCAGAAATTTGCAATGTTCAAAATTCATCTATCAGAATTGTTTATTGTTTCATCTGTGGTTGGTTTACTCCTATCTGGTTGATATAAGTAAAATGAAAAACAGTTTTTAATCTAATATTCAAGGAAAGTAGCATGGAATTATCTAGTCTGTACCTGCAGAATTTAAGTGATGGTTTTGATTGCACTTGTGATTAGCACAGCAAATGCAATCTCTGATTTTGAAGTAGATATGCACTTCTTTTTGACCTTACCTGAAAAAAGAGCAAGGCAGACCTTGGAATATTTCAGAAGTAAAAGAAAAGAGAAGTAAAGGGAAAAATTTGAATTAATTTTGTGTTTAGCTATAAAACTATCAGAAATAAACTGATGGTTTAGCTTCTGGATGGCTGGCTTTGGACACCATTGACTAAATGAGGCAGATTTGGTGGGAAATTTATTTAAAGTATCTTTAAATATCAAGCAATTAATTGCAAGATGTAGGCTTTGTCTAGAACTTTAGTTTTTTTAATAATACTGCAAACTTCCTGCAAAAGGTATGATGAACACCTGCTTAAAATGTAGGAGAATATCAGAAGCCTGTGTTTCTCTAAACCTCCTTTGTGGATAACAGCCTAATGATGCTAAAGAAGGAAAAAGTCAGCTGTGCTGATTCATGTTATGGCTGAATCAAGCTACAACCTAAAAAGAGCTAGGAATCTGCTACTGTGGAAAAGATGAAAAGCTCACTTCCTTTCTCCTCCTCTATTTCTCAAGCCATGCGATGCCTTCCATGTTCGCATGTTCCATGCTTGGCGGCTATTTGTCTAGGGAGACGTAAACTAGGCTGAGGGAGAAGAATGTATCCACAAGGAAAGCCAAACCCAGCAGCTGTGATAAAAACCAGCTCTGTCTGGGATTGGGGGGGGAGGCCACAGCCCCCAGACTCATTTGCTGAGGCCAGGTTTGCACACAGTCTCCCCCTCAGCTGAGGGGGAGAAAGAGGGTTTTTGACAGCGCGATGGTAAAACCTCTGGTACAGAGTGGGTGAACACCCATCACCAGGGGCTAAAAGCCAAATAAAGAAGCAGACCCTGCAGAGTCATCCCTTACACAAACAGTCTCTCCTGCCAGAAGGTCACATTCACCCTGAACATTCATGGGAGAGGCAGCTGTCATGTCTTAGAAGGTGTCATAAACCACCAAAAACTCTCAAAGAACCACTCCCTACTCATTCCTGAGGCCTTTCACCAGAGGACTGCATGTGATCCACAAGTGTTGCAACAGATGCAGAGTCTGTTGCAGAAGACAGTGTAAAACTTGCCCGCCTCCCATGAAAGATACCTGGGCATTCCCACAGATACCTGGATATATTAACCCACTAAACTCTGTGTTACACAGGACCCTCCAAGAAGACCAGAAGAAAGGGACCAGCCAGACGCTGTCAGGATCCAGAGAGTCTCTCTGTCACTCCCTTTCTCTCCCTGCCTCTCTTCTCCTTTTCCTATTTCTTCCTCTCTCTCTCCCTCTCTCTCCCTTACACTTCCTGTTAAATAAAATCCATACTATGGACTTCAGGATATGGCCTTGTTTGCACCTTAATTCAGGCAGAGGCATTTCTCTGTGGATCACAACATGGCGGCATCCTGGGACTGTACTCCCAGCTGGAGGACATCACTATGGGAAAGTACCAGGAGGAGGTCCTTGAATGACCTCTTGCCAGCCAGTTGGAAGCATATTATCAACATTTTTTGATTATCAGTTATGTATGGCACAGTCCTGGAGCACAGTCATATGAACACAAACGGGTGGAGGGCAGCACTTTGTAAGGGTCTGAGTCCAGCCCTCCACTTTGGGTGCCTCTTTGGCTACAGCACAGACACCTTTCTTCTTCTATCACCTTTAAAGCTGTTCCCTTCTGAGCAGCTAGGTAAGGACATAAAGGAGAGACAGTTTCTTGGCTCTTAAACTCTATATTTCAGGGATTCATCTGAGCAAGAGAAGGCTGGAGTGCAACTCTTCAATGTCAGTAAATACAGGCAAATATCATCCAGACAAGAGACTGGAAGAGACCTGTCCCAGAAGAACCACAGGCTGGGAAGTCACCAGTCACGCGCATTAGTGAGGGATCAAGTCCTGAGCTGAAACAGGAGGGAAAATGGGCTTTTGCACAGGTGTTCTGCTTTTCAGGTGTCTGCCTCGAGCACAGTGTGACTTGCAAGACCTTTGCAAGTGTCCACCTTTCTTACACATCTTCATCTTTCAAAAACTAGAGGGCATGAGTACAATTTCCAGCTCAGCTGTACTCAAAATCACCAAGCACTTGAGTTTTTACTGAGATTCTGCAACGCCCCATTTACTGTCATTTAAATATATGCAGGAATTGGTTTCTTTGTAACACTCTAAACAGATAAAATTTTCTTTATCTTCACCTTAGAAACAGAATTACTGAGATTTATATAAAAACATAATAACCATAACAAATCTATCTGTCTGAAGGGGTGATTTAAACTCCACTTAGTCTTCAATATAAACAAAATAGCACACCATAACCATTTACTGCATGTACTTTAACACAATTAACAGTCTGAGTGTTCAAAAGCTTCTAAAATTTCATTTTACAGAGGAACAGTGATGTTTCCAATATTTTTTGGGCCACTGCAAGAGATTAAGTGTTACTTTTATGATCATTTATGAAAGTAGTTTTAGTTATTAAAAGTAGAACGTCAAGCTGTTGCTTCTTTTTTCAGCTAAATATGCTGATCTAAGTACAGAAACCTTTTAGCCGAGCTATATGTATATTTAAGTATATATAAAAATATATATCCAATTAAAATGTGTTTTGTGTTGATTATGGAGACCAAAATTTGAACTATGTAAAAATCAAATAATGACAGTAGGTTTACAATAAAGCAGAATATATTCAGAGTTTATAGACTTACACTTTTGGGTGTTCACTCTAGATGTTTTTAATACCTATTTTCCCTTAACAGAAAATATTAAATGTGTCAGCAATAGAACAGGTTAGAAAACTGGAAGGGATTCATTCCTATTTTCTGAAATTAGATCATAAACCCCTTGTTCAAGCACATATGAGTAATATCAGAGAAAAAGATAAATATGAAACTACAGTAACAAGGCAGACAAAAAGCAGCTAAATACTTTCTTACATCTTGCCTCAGTAATAAAATCAGCTTTATAAAAATATGCCATTTCAAAGAAAATAAAAAGACAAGCATCTCTTGTAATATCAGCAATAATATTGGTTCTGTTTCTGTTATTTTCAAAGGAGAAAATTAGTTGCCTCTTTCCAAGGATGAAAAATGCAAAGTTAAAAGTAGTTAACAGCTTTCCTGGTTTTTCTTTCATTTTGGCATTTTTGAACTTTTTTTTTTTTTAATTACTATTCTAAGAAGCAATAGTATAGCTATGTACAGTCTAAAACAATCTGTTCTTTTAGTTTTTTAAATAATAAATCCATTTATTTTCTGAACCAAGTAGTACTACAGACAGTTTTATATTGTAAGATGAATTAAATCCGTGATGGCCATAAGGCAGATGTTGTACTGGACTGGGAGAGCCCCTGTTTACATGAGGTAGGGAAAAACAACCTGTTGGATTCCAGGAATCACAGCAAAGTCCTGGAAGCTTCGGAAAATGCTGCACATGAGTGAGTGGTACTGAGGGACTATGATTCCCTTAGGCATTCTTCTGGAAGAACTGAGTAGCAGAAAAGCTCAGCTTCTTGCTATCCTTTCTCCATGCCCAGAGGCCCAGAAGCTGAACAACCTCTGTCTCTTATGCAGTTCAGTCCTAATTACTTCATTCTGGAGTAAATAGCCATTTAAATCACAGGTTACTCCATGTTAATTGGAGAAGAATCTACTAAAATAGCACAGAGGCAATACAAATTTATAGATAGTTTTAAAAAAATTTAAAAGTTATAACCATGGGTAATAATGACTCTTCTTCTACATGGCAGATACTTGTGTAAACAGCATTCTTTGGCAATAAATTGCATATTTAAGAGTTCCATTCCCTGTGGTCTCTGTGAGATAGTACATCGACTTCAAACACACCAATAAAACTGACTGATACCCAAGGAAAAAACCTGAAACATCTGCTTGTTCCCAGCTCTTGCCAATGATTCATAAATAATAATAGAAGCTAAGATCTGACATCAGCAAAATTACTGGATTATCTTCCAAACGGTCTTTGTATCAGTAAATAATTTACTAGTTTAAATTCTCCTTATTTCCTAATTTTTAGGCAGCATGGAGGTAAAAACAAATTTAAAGACAAAATATGATGTAACTGAAATGTTTATGCTCTAATGCCATGTAGATTGTGCCTTTCCAAGTATATTTTACCTTTCCAAATATTTCTTTTTTTACCATTATAGGAATGCGTGAATATTCCTCTAACCAAAAGGTATTTGTTACAGCCCTGTGGTGGTAGATGTTAGATCCCTCCTGATGGTCTCTGTCAGTAAAGGTAGTGACCAAGCTCTGAGCATGATGTTCTCCTTCCCTGTGGTTCTCACTTAGCACAATTTCCTCCTCACTCAGCACAGCAGACAGGACAACCCTTTCAAGAAGGAAAACTAAAGAAAAATCACAGCAAAGCACTGCCATCATATTAATATTTCTTGCATAAAACTCTCTTCTGAGGAACTTGGAAAGAAATCTTCATTGATTTAATGGAGAAGGGTAATGAATTTTAATAACTTTGGAGCAGTGGCAGGCAAATCTTCCCCCCCAGATACTCAAAGGCAAAGTCAAAGTTTGAGCTTTAGATGAGAGAATTTCTACAGGCTGTACTTTAGGCATTGCTTTGCACAGTGGGAAACAAAACCAGATCCGTATGAAGGTTTGGCTGACATGGAGTTAATTTTCCCACTGCAGCCCTCACAGTGCTGAGCAGAGAGAAAGGTGTTGAGAACCCACCAGTGTTTGGGTACTGCTGGGCAGTGCTCCCACAATACCAAGTCCATCTGTCCAAAGCAGCCCCAAAAGGCCATTAGGATGGGTCTGGGCAGGAGCTTGGGAGGGTACACACCCAGGACAGCTGACCCAGGCAGGTGAAAGGGAAATCCCTTTCCATACAGCATTTCCTCTGCAATAAAAGCTAAGGCAGAGGTTGAAGGCACTCCTTTTTTTCTGGCATTTGTCTTCTGGGACAGCCTCTGCTGTACTGAAGCCCTGTTTCCTGGGACATGTCAGACATTGGCTGTTTGAGGGGAAGTGGAGAAATAAAATATTCTTTTCTTTTGTTTCTGCACCCATAATCTTTGCTTTTGCTTTATTAAACTGCCTTTATCTTGACCCATGAGATTTTTTTTCTATCTACTTTCTCCCCAGGCCCTGTCCTGCTGAGGAAAAAGAGATTATATAGATCTCCCTGGAGCAGGAGATCTAGGCATAGAGCACCTTGCAGACACTCCAGGTCAACCCACCACAATACAAAAAAGGGTTTTGAACAAACCCTGAGTGCTGAGAAGGTAAAGCTACAAAGCAAGTATTAAAGAAATAATTGTCAGAAGCTCTTTCCACGGATATGTTTTTCTTCTTCTCATGGCTCTCTGATTCCTTGCAAGAACAAGAACAAATACTGCTCCTGGGAGACTCAGAGTTGTATAAGGCTTGAGAGCTACACTGCTTTTAGCATTGACATAGTGTAAATTTGAGGACTCAATCCTTCTTGCAGATAAGTTGAGACATTACCTAACATTGCCATAGGCTTCTCCAAAATGTTTTTGATAGGAAAAAAAAAGAGCAGAGAATCATGGAAAATCTGCTTTTCTTGAACACAGATCAAAGAAGAAATATCAGTATAGGAAAATTAAGAGGAAACACTGAGAAGCAGTTGAGACAGACTTTAAATTGGAAAGTGACAGGCAATGGTGAATTGGCAAGGGATCATTTGAATACATAAAACCTTAATCACACAATTAGTGACTGAAAACTAAGGCAAAAAAGAAAATCAGTGCTGAGCTTGCTGTGATGGTGATGAAACTGATCACAAGACACACAGGAAAGGAGCTGTGATAACAATGGAAAGATAATGGTTTCCATTCCTTAATAAAAATAGTTCCTCCTATTGCCCTTATCTCACTTCTTACAATATATGGAGTGGGCATAATTCTCATTCTTGTATCAAAAATCAAAAGTTGTTTTGAAGGTGAAGAAATACATGAGCGAAATATGATGAAATACAAAGTGGCAAGCACATGCCAATTCTTCTTGCCTTGAAAGGTAAATCAGTACACAGACGACTTGTACTCAACCCTGTCTTGTCAAATGGATCTATTAGGAGACTTGACTGCACGTGCATTTACTTTGTGGTTGCTGTAGTGTGTATACTCTTATATAATCATAATCTTTATAATTGCTATTGCAGTAAGTCTCAATGTTTTCCTGGTAAAAGCCACTTAAGGTAGAGTTCTGATTACTTTTCTATAAGGGACCTGCACTTGAGAGAGAAGAAACCAGGAGTTTCTATTGTTATGCTTGCCACATTTAATAGACAGTGTGACAAAACACAGCTCTGATATCCTAGTGACTGTGATCTTGAATTAAATAAGCTATTTGATTACAGGCTTTTAAGGGCTATACCTGCTATAGCTGTCTTGGAAAATAGATGCTGGATACTGTATAGAAGTCTTCTCTTACAGCTCCTGTAAGATCAACTACTTTGGATCTCCTCCCACACTTTGGAGAGCAAGCAGCACTTGGAAGGTACAGTCTGTTTACTCTGTTTAGCTTTTACAGCTCTGTTGTCTCCTACACAGATGCTGCTTAAACTGCCTAAAAATGACGTTGTTGACCTTTCCATGACACAGCATCCTCCTCTGTCATAGGATGATTAAAATAAAGCAGATTCCAGAGCTGGTGCAAGGGCAATAACCCAGTATTCATGCTGGGACTTACTGAAGTATTTAATGCATACTCTCAAAGCCATTCCTGTTTCTTCACTACCTGTGTAGGTCTAGAGAGTGGCAAGAGCACCTGTATATATAAATATTTATATTTGCATTTCTATTTGTATGTTATTGGGTAAATGGCTGATGTTTCAAATTATAAGTCTTTCAGGTCTAGACTTAAATTTATTGTATTGCATAATTTACTGGTTTTGTTCCGTGGCTATTGGAATACTATACACTGAATAGGTACATTTTCTTCAAAGTATTTGATACTCTTTGGTGTTATTCATAGAGTTGTGGTATTGATTTGAATCCAGGAGCACATTATCACTCACATACTTTGACTTGGTTTGGGGTTTGGTATGGTTTGGGTTTGTTTGGGTTTTTTGGTTTTTTTTTGTGTGTGGACCAAAGAAACTTGATACAGGAGCTTTTAAAGGGCATTTTTTAGCTCTTAGAAGCAATTGTGGTTCTATCAGTTAGCATCTTTGAGATTCTTAGACATTTAAGCTTAGTACATTTTGTGTATTTGGAGGTTTGTTAGTACATTTTGTGTATTTGGAGGTTTGTTCTTTTTTTTTTTTAATTTGAATGATTTCATCTTCTGCTTTGGGCTTGTGTAGGATTGTGGTATTGTGGGGGAGAGAGAAGAAATGTGTCTACATAATCTGATTACAAAACACAGATGTTTAAAATGTAGTTATTTCTTTACTTAAGGGTGAGTAAACTAGGATTTCTTTTTTCTCATGATTATTTAGACTCAATTTCTTACCTTCATTTGTCAGCAAATAAATGGATGGCCATGAGCAGTTGAGTTACCACTGTGTTTACAGTCAACCTCACAGTTCTCTCAGAAGGAAAATCAAGGCTTAGTATTTTTCTTTCACTGACTGATATATTTCAGCAGCATGTCTTTTTCAATATTGCATCTGAGAACAAATCAAAATTACAGACTTCTTGCATGTACAAATCTTCAGGAACTTTCCACATAAATTCTACACATAAAAAATTGAGTAATTACTTTTCCTATATAGTTCAGAGTTTGTTTTATAAACATCTAAATTATTTTCTCCTAATTTTGTACTATTAAGTAAAAACTATTCTTTCATATGAAACGTTTACCTCTCTTAGAAGTATCATTACTCTCAATATTGTTCATGACTATTGGATATCTGAAAAATATATATATTTTTCAGATATCAGAAAAGATATTTATAAAAGACATTTTTTTCAGATATCAGAAAAGTTCATCTGTAATGTAAATGTAACAACTAAGAAGTTATGTATTCTAGCAAATAAATAATTTAGAATATTTACTGGGAGATTAAAATAGCTAAATAAAATACATCCAGAAGAACACATCTAAAGGCTGAAAAGAATGAGAAAAAAACCATTAAAACTGTAGGGATAGAAAAATACAGATATAGAAAGCTCTTGTACAACGCTGAAGTGCAATGCAAATCAAATAGCAAGTGGATTGTGTGTGAGCATGAAACCCCACCAGAATTCAAATATGTTCATCTCTATTCTCAGGCCACTGATTTCTATTATCATTCCTTTCATTTTCTTTCCTTTTGCACCCATATCTTTCAATTTCAAGTACTCATTCTTCTCTCACAACATTTTTTGTCTTCTTTTTTTATAAGTAGGCTTATGAGTGTTATCAATAATAAATTGTGAAGCTTTATCCTACCATGGAAAATGTAACAAGACTAATTCATTATTTCACAAATAAAGACTTGCCCAGCTGAAAAGATACACATCAGTAGAGCAGAATATCCAAACATATTGTCAGAACAGAAGTTCCTTTGAGAAAGAAAGTGTTAAAAAATATATGCGGAAAGTATAAAGGTCATGAATTTGCAGAAATATAAGATGGTGGAGATTCAACAGAGATACATGGACAAAACCAAACAGAGACCTGTAGTCTTTACAGCCAGACACTGGAAAAAACCAGCAAGTAACACAAATCCATGTAATAATCATCTTACTTCTAATATAAATTAAAGTTTATTCCAATGAAATAACAAAACCACATTGCATTAGGAAGGACTGACTGACATCAAATACACAATGTAACCCCAGCCAGACAATCATTAAGGCCAACTGACCACTTCCTTAACTTTAGCATCTTTCTAACATCATCAATCTTTCATTTTATCATCAATCTTTCTAACCTTCAGTCATTTAGGAAAATGTATTTCAATACAGAATGAAATACATTTGAAAATATATTGAAGTGAGATTTTTGATGTTATTACAAATTTCCTAGTTATTTAAAGTAGCTCATGTTTTCATTTCAGTTTATTTTGTTATGCTATCTGACTTCCTTGGAGTTTAGCATGGATTACAGGTAGATGCAATTTCTCTTTGCTTATAACCATTCCTAAAACTGTTTTATACATGTATGTTTCATTATAGGGTATTAGGTCAGAAACGATGTCCTTATGTCTTATGGCTAAATGAGTTAATTGACCCATCAGAGACCACTGATAATCAGAAATGCTAGAATGTTTTCTATAAAAATGCTATTTCCTCAGAGAATAACAAAAGTGTTATTTTGTCAAGCTCTTTTGGCAAGTAAAAATGGCTATTTCTGTGTGTTTCAGACCTTGTACAACTGTTAGTGAATTCTTGTACTACCCACTGGTACCAACAACATCACTAGGTCACTTCTAGATTCGTATGCTTGTAATAATATTGATATAAATTGTAATAAAATTTATTTTGGGTTCATTAAAATAAAGGTGTAAATAATCATCAATCCTGTGATTACTGATCTTTGAGATAATATTGACCAACATACTCCAGTTGCTTGTATAGTCTGGTGAAAAATGAGAAAATTAGGGGTTTTTCCCTAGGAGAACACTTTAGCAAAACAATAAAAAAGTTTTTTTCTGGAATAAAGCAGATGAGAAAAGTTTACCATTAAATTTAAGATGTTATTTAATGTTTGTAAAACAATTCTAAACTGTACTTTGACCAGTGATGTACAGAGAAGATAGGCACAGTTATTTCTAGGTAGGAAACATGGACCCTAATTCAGCTGCTCATTAACTGTCAGGAAAGACCCATACCACAAAAACATCATTCTGTCAGATACCATAAATGCATGCTCTAGTAAAACATCCCTAGATTCCTTTGTTTATGTTGTTAGGCTTTTCTAGCTACTTAGAAGGAGTCTTAGGCAGAAGGTTAACAGTTGTAGAAGAAGGAGAGTCAAACACTAACCTCTAGAAGTAACTGTCTGCAGCTGCATTCCCACTGAGATTTCAAGGTGGATGAATGCTGCAAATTAAAACTCAGTTTTAGGGCTTATTAGTGGAAGAATAACTTCCATAATTTTGTTTGCTTGTTTGGTTTTTTTTTTTTTTTTTGGTCAAGTTACAAAATTTCTTCTAGAACTCCAAACAATGTGAAACTGATGGACATTTCTCTAGCATGGGTGAAATGAATTGAGCTGCTGACAAAGAAATAAGTGCTGAACATGATTTTCTGAATTATTTTCGGTCTACTTTAGGAAATCATGCTATACACAAAGGTTAGTCATATAATTGTATTGTGTGCCCAGAAACTATGTGAAGGAGTGGATGCAAGAATTTTATAAAACAGAATGGAGAAAAGGTCTTATAAGCAGAAAGAACAAGTGATTGAGAATTATGAAAATTATGAAGTGACCTAGAAGGTCACTAGGTGAGCACTTTTTAAATTTGTTATCACATTATGTTAATACATTTTATATTTAACAATTCTTGCAGCTAGAGATGAAGTTCAGTTCTGGAGGAATGTAAGGGACCAATACAGACTTTGTCTGTACTCCCCAAAAGGCTGAGGGCATACATTTTTAACGGATAGCGACTTCTTATCATCAGATGACCTCATATCACAAGTATTACTGTCTCTTAATATTTCTTCCTGTATCTTGTCCTTAACTATCTTTTTGATTGAATTATAGCAAGCCTTCTGAAAATGTATGTAGCAAAAAAATGCTGTAACTGCTCTTGGTAAACTCCTACCCAGCTGAAAAATTCATGTCTTGCAGAAAGTTCTGTGATGCTAAAAAAAGAAACAATCTCATAGTGCTGTCTTTTATTCAGTCATGAAATATAGAAGGGTTTGCTCTCTTCAGCAGTCTATTTCCATGAAATTTGTGAGAATGGTGTTCTCCATCAGATCTGTGTGACAGAGTAGTGATAACTTCAGAAATTAAAAGGGAATGAAAGACAAAGTAATGTATATATATAAAATTCATTACATGTACCACACCTCCTTAGAGAAACACGTTATGATGCCTTTCAAGTGAAAAAAAAAAGGATGAAGGCACACTTTTTTCCTACAGGGGTTAGATTGTATTTACACTATATTGAAATCCGAATTTCCTGCATTCCATAGATTTGCTTCTGTTTAAACCATGCAGGAAAATGGAAGTATCTACTTCCTTATGTTGAGAGTTACCTAAATCCTTTTGTTTCAGAATTGGTTAAACAATTTGCCTTAAAACTTTTAACCCAAGTAACGGGAATGTGAAATTGCAATTTCAGGCTTTTCACTGCAGTTTGATCCTGTGTGGCTCAAATCACCTGTAAATGGCATTTCCCTGTGGTGGCATATTGGTCCATGTGGTACTTTAGTCAGCTGATGACCTTAATTACAGGATCTGTAATTTGCTACATTTTTAGATAGGAAAAGCGATTATATGGATTTTTTTTGTGTGTGTCAGTCAGTGGGTTTATAATATATGGCATTGTAACTGCTGCAAAAAACCTAATTCTTCATTGAGGTGAGAAAAGGCAACATTAAACTTTACATTATCTCAGATGAAGCTATTATGTGTGGCTGCTTTGTGTATTTTTATTACTTCTGTTGACCAGGGAACAATAGCACAGAATAATTTTGATATAGCCAGTGAAATTTTCTCAAGGCAGAAAAAAAACCAGATTCCATTTAAGGAACAGTGGTACTACTTGCAAAAAAAAAAAAAAAAAGAAAAAGAAAAAACAAGCAAACAATTTACATAAAGAATATATATTTATATTCCCTTCCTCTAAGTATGCATTTTAATATACTGAAACAGAAAGTCCATTTAGTTTTATTTTATGAACAGAAAACTCTTATACTTCATCAGACAATTAATTTCCATAGTCCAATATCTTCCTGAAATGTTTGGGCAGAATCAAGTGATTAACAAGGACACTTTAAAATGTGTGCAGGGTAATTTAGGGGAACTCATACCATAATTGCTGTCCATTGATGACTGAGTTCAATATCCTTTATTTTAGTATAATTCCTCTTCTCTTGGTTTCAGGAATTCTCTTGCCACAAGACAATCATGTACAGGCTGAATTCCCCAGCCTGATATCCAAATAGATGTATTTTATGGTAGTGGATTTATCATATATGTCAATTTTTTTTCCTGTAATCTTTTATTTAAAAATAAAAGTATAGTAAATAACAGAAAGATTTTTATTTAGAGAGCAATAACTAGTAAACTGTAGGAAAGAATGTTGTCTCCTAATATGCAAATTAACACCCATATTTTTAATGTGACATTTGAAAAATAATTAGGATATGTAAATATATGGGTTAAAAGCAGAACCTAGCTGTGAAAAGTGAGATAGAGATTATTTTTCAAAAACAGAATGAAGATATAGATACAGCCAATATATATAATGGTAATTCAAGTAAAATCATGTTGACATCGTATTTTGGTTTTTTCCCCCACCTAAACTGACACATATGAAATTTTCTTTTAATAAATAAATAGGTAATTCAAAGATGAGAAATCATTGAACTAGTCTATTCTCTGCATGAGGATTTAGTCAAGAAAACATCTTTATGAGAGTAGCATGAATTAGTAGTCGTTTTTCCTGAAGTTCCTGTCATAGCATAAGGTGTTCTCAATTGCCTGTTAAGTCATTGCTAATCTATTCCCAGCTGGACTAGTACTGCCCATTTTCCAGACCTGGTGATGGCTGCCTGAGAACTGTATGGATCTAATAAGGAGTAGATCAGAAGGCAATCCACCCTGGATTCAGGTCTCCAGTCTCTTAAAATCTTGTCATGATTAGTTTTCCTAATAAACCAAATAAAAGTTTTTGCTACTGCACTCCGCCATGAAACCATTTTTTTGCATAATAGAGTATGATTCTTACAACTTTAAACTTGTTGAAAACTGCAAATTCTTAAGAAAATGAGCTCTGCTCTGTTCCAAGAAACACTTATGAAAATGCTGTAGGTAACATCTCAAAACAAGAAATTAAAAACTTGTTTTTTCATAGCATATTTTAATATCATTCCATGTCTCACACTCCAGTGAGGCCAGATGGTGAGTGGATTTGCTTGGATATGTTGGGTTGAAAGGTGTTATTAACCATTTGCTATTAAGCTCTTTATTATCTTATACTGTCTGCCTTTCCCATGAGTGTTATTCTGTTGCTCATTTGGTTTGTAGTCTTAGTAATAGCTTGTTAGTACTTTTGTTACTGTTTCAATAATTGTTTTATGTTCTTTATTATTGTTGTGAATTAGCTGTGTTTAATTCATGTCATAATTTATATCAGAAAGGTCTGTGCTGCATGTTTTTTCCTCTTAAGTGTTCCCAATGGTGTGTTTTGATTTCTTTTTCACTTGTCTTTTGTCAGTTCAGACAAAACAAAACATATTTCCACTAATGAAAACATACTTGAATTTGTAATCTGGCTGGATGATGGGTCATGTTCTTCTTGACAGTGGAGTGTGAGCAGTGCAACAGTGGGTTAATTTCTCAGGCAAAATACTGGGATATACTGTAGCTACCACTCCATAATCATGGAATCCTAGAATGATTTAGCTTGGAAGGGACCTTAAAGGTCATCTCGTTACAACCCGTCTGCCATGGGCAGGGATACCTTTCACTGGACCAGGTTGCTCAAAGCTCCATCCAACCTAGCCTGGAACCCTTTGAGGGTTGGGCCAGCAACAGATTCTCTGGACAACATGCTCCAGTGCCTCACCACCCTCACAGTAAAGAATGATTCATAATACCCAATCTAACTCTACACCCTTTCAGTGTGAAGCCATTCCCCCTTGTCCTGGCACTGCAGGCCTTTGCAAATACTCCATCTTTCCTGTGGGCTCCCTTCAGGTACTGGAAGGCCACAGTCAGGTCACTCTGGAGCCTTCCCTGCTCCAGTCTGAACAATCCCAATTCTCTCAGCCTTTCCTCACAGCAGAGCTGCTCCATCCCTCTGATCACCTTGGTGCCTCCTCTGGACTGGTTCCTACAGGTCCATGTCCTCCCTGTGATCGTTTTGGGTTGCAGCTGCTGCACATCTGTCACAAAGGGCTGAGACCTTCTCCATAGGGTCATTTGTCATCCAGAACAGCACTGTATCTATGAGCAGATCCTGCTGGATTTGCTTGCCTGGTTCTTGTGAGCTCCATGTTGTGCCTGACAGTACAGTGAAGCGACTCACCCACCTGCATCCTCTTCCCTGATGCCACCAGGATTGGAGTGAGGGAAGGGCTGTGGCACTAGAAGGAAGGACAAAGAGAACAGGGCCACTCTGGTGACCAAGGACAGAATGGTTCTTCTGTCCGGTCTCAGCAGCTGACTTGGAAAAGTGTCTCGTCTCAGTGATTTGCTGTCCCTTGCTCACTCATTGCTGCTCTCTCCTCTCTCCCCCGGCAAGGGGAGCTCAGAGTCTGTGTTTGAGGCCATACAATAATTCCCTTTGGTGGAGTATGTCAGCTTCTACAGATATTTCTCTTTTTAAGACTTTCAGGCAATCCAGACATTTAATATTTCCCCTGGAAATTCACTGTATTATTCTCTTATCCAGAAGATGGTGTGTGGATATTACTCTTAATTGAAGAAATCTTTTAATTTTTCAGTTCCTAGATATCTGCAAATGCCTCTTTATAAGATAAGATTGTGTTTGCCTGGTCAACTCACAATTTATTGTCCCAAAACTCTCTTTTCCCCACTGGAGTGTACATTTTCTTCTAATCTGCACGTTAACAAATGTACATTTGTAAATGGAAAATATGGATATAGAATATTATTGGCTCTAGATTTTTAACAGATATGTCAATGTTCATCATTTGTGCTATTATCTAGCTTTAGTCTTAATATAGCTCAACAGAATATTAAAAAATACTCCTGTGATTCTAGTATTAGCATAGCTGGAGTTTCTCAGTCCCCTGAAGGCTGTGTGAAGAATAGGTTGATTTCAATACTAACTTATGTTAAAAATTTTTCTTTTTAAAAGGTTACCAAATACTCTCAAGTCTTCAAAAAATATGTACCTTTGTGAGAAACAATTTTCAATATATGTATATATTTAATTTCTACACATTTTATGAAAAAATATATTAATTTTTTTAATTCTCAGGTTTTGAGTTTTCATCCTTTTTATTTAATTCTTGTCACTTGAGTAAAAATGTGTTTTATTTACCTTTTTCAAGTTCATAAATATTTAAAATTTGGATTTTTCTATTTTTTGCCCTTTCCGATGACACTATTTAAAAAACTTCTCATTGCACAGGAAGTGGCAGCTGGATAAAATTGAAGGGGGAAATTTATACAGTTCTTCTAAAATGTTCTAATTAAAAATTAAACAGGAAATATTATAACTGAAAAAAACCGTATTTGTATTACTGTATTTATAGAGATAAAGGATGAACAGCTTTTTGAAGTGTTTCAACTAGCTTTGTTAATAGATCTTTTTTATCTTGGTGTCTGAATCTGAACTTTGGCATGGATTTGCCAAAAATCTGAACTCATAATAATGGTTTTCTATTAAAAGATTAGATTTTTTTTAATTGTTGTACCAATATTTGACAATAATTTTTTGTGTATATATTACCTAAATTCTCACTATTTCTGTCTTTATAAAACTTCTTTTGACTCTTTTTAAAATTTTATTGAAGAAAAACAAGATAAACTAATTTTAAAATATTTTATAAAAATGAGTATTTCTACTATTATTTGTTACATGTACTGCTCAAAAGCAGTTTGGGGGTCTTGGCAGGTTTATTACCCTGTTCTTACTGCTAATTCTCTTGTTACTCAATTTGATACAAGAATATAAATGACAGGAGTAATTAACAGTATTTTTGTGTGATGGTCCTCCATAGGAAACTGTGCCAGGTACCAACTCATGTTGCTTATGGACAAGAATTCTGGCTGCATTGGAATGTCAGTATGTAACTTTATCTGTAGATTAGGTTGTTTTGTTCCTCCTCTTTGAACCAGAGTGATCACTGCAGGTTGCTGATCATCTTTGCTTTCACATCTATCCATTCTTGTTTACTTGTTATAATTCCAACCCTTCTGTTTAGCTCTTTATAAATTAATCTTTGTATTTGATGCTCTTTTTCAGCAGAAGCTCTGGGATCTGTCACAACCAATGAAAGGATTTTTT
The DNA here is from genome assembly GCA_013399835.1 of Leptocoma aspasia. Classification (NCBI taxonomy): domain Eukaryota; kingdom Metazoa; phylum Chordata; class Aves; order Passeriformes; family Nectariniidae; genus Leptocoma; species Leptocoma aspasia. Next base: position 151,784 of record VXAX01001742.1, on the reverse strand, counting down.
GAATGGATTCATATAAATTCTTTTAAATTCTTCTTTGTTTCTTATGTCACAACTGAAATTTTCCCAATCGTTCAAATTTATACATTTGTATTTCCTGCTCAGCTAGTAATGCTGGGCTTTAACTCACCATGTTTATGAGCTACTGAGGTCGTACATCCACCATGTTTCTGTCAAGTCTCCTACATTATTTTCCCCTGTTAGTCACAGCTTCTAATTTCTCCTTGTTTGTCCTTCAAGCTTCTTGTGTTAGCATGCAGGTATTTTATTATACCTCATATATGCCTGAAAGCTCTCTGGGACTGATGTATTGGCATCTTTTTGAAGTATTTGAAAGTTCTTCATCCTCGTCTTCTGCTAGAGAGCTTTTCTCCTTTCTCCTCCTTATCATGCTGGAGAATATTATTTATTTAATATATGTAATTGATCTAGCCACTAAATCAGTAGCCCAAAACAATAAATTCATCTGCATTTATTCAGATCAACTCTTAGTTCTCATCACTGCTTAAAGGCTGCAAAACACAAACGTGTGTCACACTTAAAGAATGATAGAGAGAAGAGTGAGAGAGACTGAGAGGGATTTAGGAAGATTTAGGTTGCTGCCCTCGCATTGTACGAAACATGCTTGTCTTATTCCCTAAAGAATTATAACTTGTGTATTGCATGAAAGAGAGTTTCATGATTGGAACTTACCTCAATTATATTTATTCCAAAAACCCTCCTAAAATAACAACAGAGAGAGTCTGAATTCTGGTGTCCCAGAACATGTGAGGCTAAAAAACACCATTTACTGATGGCAGGGCCAGGTATGGCCCCTTTCCAGCCAGGCTGGGGCTGCAGATTCTGGGAGTGGGCTGGCCCTTGCCTTCCTAGTTTTCAAGCCACAGAGACCCAGACTTGACAAGAATAAAATGGGTATTACATAGCAGCAGTAAAAATTTTGCAGAGCATGAAAATAAATATTCTATTATCAAAAACCAGAAGTTTCCTTCAATTTGGACCACAATACAAAGGGGAAAAGCTAGGGTCTGACCTAATTAGTTTTTCGATAAAAATTACTTGACAATTAAGTAAGCAAAAATAACCAATAGACCACATAAAAAATAGTTATATAAAGAAATGTGGAGAAAATACTGGTGACAATTATGACCTGAAACCTACAGTCAGAAATTTCAAAAATAGAAGCCTCCTTCTTTCAGCTAATTGTGCACAGGCTTTGCAGTTACAGGTGCAAAATCTTCGCTGTAGAAATGGCATCTATCATTCACTAACACTGTAAGCTTGCAAATGCAGCCACATGACTAACCCCCATTGAAGTCAGGCATCTGCTTATCCCACGTTAGTGTAGATCTGGAACTCCAGATTGTTCTGTTTTGTCTTAGGGGAAGAAGGGGAAAATAATTAAAATTATTGTTCAATAGAATGCAAATAAGGCTGGCTCATAAAATGAGCACAAGGGCATTTATTAAAATTACCAGGCAAACAATTTCAAATTAATAAATGGAAATATTTTTAATGTAATGAATAATTACACTGTGAAATTTACTGTTAAATTATATTATTGATGCAAATGGCTGAGCAGGAATAAGAAAAGATTTATAAACTGCATATGAATAAGAACTGCATAGGCAATAAAAACAGAATAGGCAGAAAAATATTGGGTGTTATTGGCTGCCACAGAGCATGTGAGAATGCAACATTCATCAGCTGTGGTCATGAAAAAAGGGAAATGAACTTCCCTGTATCTCTATTTTCCTTTGTCACTGAACATCAGGCAGGATTTATGTGCCATTGAACATCTATTTTCTCTACCTTGGTGCATACTTTTAGCTAATAAATTTTGATCTATAATACTCTTGGAAGTCCCATGCTGTAACTCAGCAAAATTTCAAACTCTCATTTGAAATTTTGAAATGCTAAAATGCTACTTTGAAAACTCTAAACATCCATATTAAAACATTTGCCTAGTAACTGTGATCAGTTGGACAGAAATAGCCAGAAATATCAGAAAACAAGGGATGTACAAGTACTGCAATACCCAGATTGCCAGATGCTCAAAAAAGGGAACAAGAAATCCCATCAAGCCATATGATCCATAGCAGCCTTCCAAAACTGTTTTGCTGAGGTTCAAGAAGAGAGGTTTGCAGTCCAGCTTATAAATCATTTTGATGTTTTCTAAAAGACCAATGTAGTAATAAGGTTAAAATAAAGTATTTTTATTTCTCCAAGTAAACTTTATCAGAGTGAAACATGAAATCAGTTTGATTTTGTAAACAATGTTATTTACGAATTTTCTGCTTTTGCATACTAATTATCTGGTAAGCCCTACAGTTATCAATTTTTTTTTTCTATCTGGCTCTGTGGCACTTAGATTACCAAAGGATACAGCCATGCATTTTCACGGAGAAGGAACTGAGGAAAGTGTGTTAGTATTCCTGAAAAACTTGCAAAGTAAGTTTAGTGATATTTCAGGTGGGAATATATCTCTTCTTTGCCTAAGGGATTTACTATCTTTTATGAGGCTTGCTTAGTCTAACACAGATTTTTAAAGAGAGAGAGAGAGAGAGGAATAGAAAACATCTGTGAGTGATTAGCTTGAGGTAACTAGGAGGATGATGAAGTGACAAAGCAATAAAAACATACCTGTTTCTCATTCTGTTGGAAAATACTTATCACATCCTAGTGCTATGGAACATTTTAGGAAACCATTCATGCATTTAATTTGTACTTGTGGACGCATTTACTCGTGAACGTCTGTCTGGAAAATGAATGCTATAATGAAAAGGATTTCATGAAACTAATTCATTGCCCAAACTTTAATATGAATGTGTGGATGGTTCTTGCCCTCGGTTGGGGTGAATTTAAGAGTAGCATTAACCCTTACTGCAAAGTGTACAGAATGAAGCATTTCCCCCTCATAGTACCAATTGCACTGGTGAAACAAACAGGAAGAGTCAGCTTTCATCTCTGATTTCGGGGGACTTCACATGCATGAACCCACTCCGGTCAAAACTAGAAAACTTGTACCATTGGTCCAGTCTAATGCTTCCCCCACGCCCTCCCCCTGCTGAGTCATGGACCTGGTTAAGGACAGGAGATGGACCCAGCTGAGATTAATGCTACTGTGATTAATGCTACTGCTGTATAAGGGGCAGATGGCACAACACTCACTGGCTTGATAGATTTATCAATTCTGCCTCTGAAAGAGGTGGCTTGCCATATTCCTTTGAGGTCAAAAAGAAGCCTGCCTTGTTGGGGGTTGAGGCACTGTGCCCACTGAATCTGAAAATTAAAGAATCAGCTACTTGTTTGGACAAAAGCAAGAATTACTGGCATGTCTCCACAGACTTTAAAAAAAAGAGAGAAGAAGTTATTCCATCTCATTCCATTTATGAGAGTAATGAGCAGTCTTTCCAACAGAGAAGTTAAATGTTCTTCATCCTTCTCTGGAATGTGTTGTGATAACTGTTTCTGTCTTAACCTTTCTATTTGGTTGTTTAGTGCTGAACAGGAAAAAGACCTGTTTGGGATCAAACTGATTCAAAATTTGAATAGTTTCAGTAAAATAGGATTAAATAGAGAAATTTCCTGTTTCTCTTTATAATGCTATTATGTTTTCTGTTATAAATGTGTATCCTTGTACTTCCCTTTCACAGGAAGTGGAAAGTGTAGGCTCACTTTCTCAAGTAGGGACCTGAGGTAGACTATATGTTGTAATATTTAGTTGGCTGATAAAAGAGAGCTATTACAGCCTTTTCTCTCTATGTTATTTTCCCATTTCTTCTCTTTATCAGCTCAAGTATTTGACCTTTTTATGAAATCCTTAATAGATTTGGAATGAGCCAAACTTCATTTTTCATCAAATTTACTATTTGTAACACAATAGAATACCTATATTTAGCTTTAGTGCCAATGATGAGGAAAACAGCAGTGATTCCAGAGCTAACAGAAACACTGACTGGAACCATGGTAACGGGCTGTATACCACAAGTCAAAATGATTCCTCAATTCTTCTGGTGTCACCTGAAACCAGATTTTCAAAACTGGCATAACTTCTCTTCTGCCTGATGCAATTACAGGAAGAAAGTATGATAATCACACTTAAAGGTTGGGTTTCTCTGTCACAAGTGTGCACATTCTTGTTAGGCATGATCCTCATCAGGGCAAAGAAAAACCCCTCAAAACATGTAAATTTTGTTAATATCAGAGATTTTTGTCTCTCCTTCTGATCTTCCCATTTTAACCTAGACCCATGACACAGTAACTCCTTGGCCTCTGAGTAACCCCCAAGAAGGTTAACAGAGATTTAAGTAGTCACAGTGTTTTGCAGCTGGTGAGACTGAGGAAATTTCTAGGGAACTGAGAAACTCCTATGATTATCTCCAGGGAGTTGTAAAGAACGGATGAGAATTTACAGCAGGTTTTCTACTGCAGATGGTTTTCATCAGAAGTGATAAGTAGCATCAGTAGCATCAGTAGCATCAGTAGTGCTGGGAATCTGCTGTTTTGGCTGCAGTTGAAGGAAAGGTGGACTTCCCAAAACAGCAGGAGGTGTACATGGACCACATGGACCTCAGGTGTTCCATGGGGAAATTAAGAAAAACTAATTAGTTGGATTTCCCTAGCTGGTGTTTGAATGGCTGACTTAATTTCTAAATTTACTGTTTTTCACTGTCAATACTGCTCTGAGAGGAGCAGAATTACCCAGCCTGTAAAGAACTAGCTTGGCTTTCAAGCTGTAGAAAAGCGGGTCACAGGGACTACAATATCTATGCCATTTTTTAATTAAAGTTTAATACAATACTTCTAGGCACATAAACATCTTTTAGTTATTACATTTTTAAGGGTAGGAGTGCAAATGCAAATCCTGATCCACATAAAAGGGGAAGAGAGATACTCAGCTGAGTACCTGTACCATGGTTTTGCCTGCATTGAAACATCTGTTGTTGAGGATTTAAGGAAATATTTGTGTCACTTCATTCTTCTTTGCTTAAAATGAATGCATTGTTTCCCCTTAAACTTTCATACCAATAATGTTTTAAGACTATTAGGCTGCTTGTCTAGAAATAACTGTGTCAGGTACATTTTACTGAACATATTGCTGCCGTTTATCAAGTATTCTTGTCTAAAATTTGCTTCATTTGAATCCTTTCTGCCTTAATACAAATAATAGATCATCTTGTAAGCCTGGCTGGAAATCCATAACATGGGGTAGAAGGAAGAGATGTGTTTTTGCTCTGTCTATGCCCACATTGTGTAATTTATTCAACTCCATCTCAGTTTGTATTATTAAGAAAGAAAGGATTACATGTGGAAAAATCCAGACTTCATCATTTACATTTCCACTAGCAAAGCCACTGCAGAAAGCACAGTACATGTCTAAGAAGCATAAGATAAGTATTTAATAATTTATTTCATATTTTATTTCATTTTTATCCTGTAAAATATATTTACTTATTTATTAACTTCTAACATGTCTTTTACATGTTAGTTTCAGCAGATGAAACCCCCCACTAAGATTTTAAAACACAGTGTATATTTTTATCTAATGTGTAACCTATAATCTATTTTCACTAAATCTCTACCTGCCAGAAATCAGATAGGGAAATCTGCCCCACTAATTTCACAAAGTCAAATTCATATGTGAAAGTCTCTGATGTGTAGATAATGTCAACATTCAAATAGTCAGATAATAACATTAAGAAACATTTGCCCTCTCCTGCCTTCACTACACCTTCAAAATTAACAACTTTTAGAGGCATTGCACTTGTTTGAATCTGTTAAGTGGGCCTGAAATTTGGACAACAGCAACACAAGCTTTCAGCAGAAATACTGAAGTCAGCTGATATCCTACATTGATTGCTATTGCTTTCTTTTATCTTTTCTTAAATGGCTTATTTTCTTTTATATACTGTAGAATTTTGTTGATCAAGATGGCTGTTCAGTTTATCTACCCAAAATTCCTGCTCAGAAGAACTTTTTAGTCTTAATTATGTTGTTAATTAAATATTAATGTCTTCTCCCTGAAGATAGGTTTGATGTGCCTGGCCTGGTTCAGAGAGGGAGGTACTGCCCTGTATTAAGCACTGGCCCAATGGGATACTCATCACACCTCAGAGCCCATGGTACAGGAATCGCCCACAAAGCAAATCAACAGGAAACAATGAAAACTCTCCATGATCTTTCTATTTTTAGAAGGACATAGAAACAAAGAATGGTTTGGGTTAGAAGGGACATTAAAGATCATCTTGTTCCAACTCCCTGCCATGGGCATCAACACCTTCCACTAGACCAGGTTGCTCAGAGCTCCATCCAAACTGGCCTTGAACACTTCAAGGGATGGGGTATCCACAGTTTCTCAGGGAAACCTGTTCCAGTGCCTCTCCACCCTCAGAGTATAAAAAGGTTTCCTAATATCTGAACTAAACCTCCTGTCAGTTTGAAGCCATTTGCCCTTGTCCTGTCACTCCATGTTCTGTAAACAGTCTCTCTCCATCCTTCCTGTAGGCTCTACAGCCTTTATGGTGCTTTTCCTGTGGTTTCCTGTTATATGTTGTTCGCAATGTGTCTCTGCATCTCCAAGGATCTCTTCTCTTCTGTCAGATTTTAGCTTTGTCTGCTGCCAGACTTAGTAAGCACCAGCCACTGATCTTGAAAACTACTGTGTGTAATCAGATCTTAGGGGAGTGCTTTATCTGTGAGTGGATTTCCCAGTTCAGTACGTCCTAATTAACCAGCACAACCTAATCACAGAGAAGTCAACCTTGTTAAAATTAGTTGTATTTGCCAAATTCCATTAAGTCAACCTTTTTGTCTTTTAACTTAAAAGCACACAGTGTGAGAATTGATTATATTTTATTTTTGTGGTGAAAGTTTTTTCTCCTGAGGTATTTTATCATGAAGTTAGAGTCTTAAGACTAGCCCAGAGTACTTGGTATATCAATTGGATTATCTGCCACAGCATTTTATTTCTTGACAGATTCTTTTAGAAACAGCATTTGCTGTTAAAAGATTTGTTAGATTTTTCTTACCTTCCAGGACTGTCCTTTTAACCTTTCTTTTATTTCCCACATGTACAGCTAAAAATGCTGAACTTTCAAATACAGATGGCAGTAACAAGGCTTGTATGTGTCATATGTTCTGCTTATTTCAATAAATTCCTGTCATCTTGTAAATTTTAATTTTTCAAATGCTTCCTATCTAATGTGATTAGCCATGTTAATTTTTAGTGGCTTATTTTAAACAGAGAAGTGGAACTATTTCATTTCATCTTGATTCATTTGTCTAGTGGAACAAAATTATACTAAGTAAAATATTCATCTTCATTGCCAAGTTCTATAGCAATGATATTTGTCTTCAATACCATTAAAAGGATCAAGGCATTTACTCTTAAATAGTATCTTCACACTATAACAAGAACAGTTTCTTTCTTGCAGTTCTCATTCATTACAGCTGTTATGAACAATAGGTTTGTCCTTCCATTTCTAGGCTGCACAAAAATGTTCTTCTTTCTGTAAAATAAAAATTTAATAGATTAGTAAATACTCTGTAGGAAAGATGTGTTGTGTTATTCCAGAAAACCCTAATGACAGAAGATATAGAGGTATAGATATTTTATTCAATTGTGCTTTACTAATTGGGTTAAACTGCTTTTTCTCCTTAATTCATCATATGAAGATCCTTCTTTCCCAAGGAAATCTAATAACTCTTGAATGCTGCAATCAATGAATGCTTGATCGATGCATTCTCACTCTGATGCACACAGCTAATAGAGCCTATCACAATGTTCAATTGACATGTCTAAGGAAATATTAGGTCAAGATTGTATCTTCTGATAGTTAGAAAGTGCTTCTTTGTCGGAATTAGATTTTTAAAATAAGAGGAAGATGTATTTGCGGTTTGCAACATAAGACAGATCTTTCACTAAGCTTTCAGTGTATTTTAGCTGAATTGTATTCTACTAGATATAGGGTGTTTAAGTGGAAGAGACTGGTAACTAGTACAAAGTAATTCTTTAATGGGGATGATAAGTGTACATTTTTTACTTGACTGCAAGTGTATGTTGCAGGGTGGTGGACTCCTAGTTATTCAGTGCATTAAGTAAAATGCTTTCATACAGGCTTTTAATTTACAAAATTTATTTTAAAAGGTTTTAGAAACAATAGTAATGATCTACTTAAATTTGTCCAGGATTTTATGCAGCTGGTGGGGGTGAGGGGGAAACAATAAAAACATATAGGATACTTTAGTCAAAAAATAATTTTTCCATTAGAAATGATGACCAGTTCCTCATCTAGTTCCAGTTCTGCACGGGAGTGTTTGGAAGAAGTTCTGTGGCAAAATTCAGCAACTTGGTCTCTTCATCTGTAGGTTGTATGGAAAGCAGATACTCTAGATGTCTGAGTAATCCATGAGAGAGGAATGGATACTCAAGTTATCCCAAATTTCCTGTGTAAGTTGTAAGAAGTTTTGCTCCTAAATCAACCAGAAAATAGAAATATACTCACTTGCAGAGGTAGGAATTATATAATAATTGAATCTGTGTTATGCAGAACAAGCCCAATTGAAAAACATTATTATGTACAGCAGAGCATGCAATTACCCAGCACACAGAGCATGACCAATCTCGCCTTTGAAGTGGAGCACCAGATGTATCAGTTGTAATTTGCCAACATCAGAGCACAACACCAGCCCTCGCAACACTGCACACTTTGCTACGTTTGGGTTTTATTTGATCTTGGGCTTAGTGTAGGGAAGATCTAAAAACATGAATTGTTTCATGGAAACAAAAGTGAGACCTTTTTTCAAAGTTGTTTGTGAAAGAAGAAAAGGAAGTAACAATGTTACAGAGAATATAGGATTTATTTCCTTTTAATTAGTAAATACAATTTATGATACATTGTAAACCACTGAATTCTGACTCTTTCAAATAATTGCAGCCTTTGGCCAAACCTCTGGTACTGCAAGATAAATTTAGAGTCCTGGGGTTTTTTGTTGCTGTAAGGTTTTTTGTTTCTGAAAAAATTGAAACTTTTAAAAAATAATCAAACTTAGACCGACAAGACCAACATTAAGGTCCTTCCACCTTTTTTCTTATTATCTGTCCAAATCACACACATGAAAAGTGCTCATCGTTGCTAAAAATGTAGCGTATGAAGGGAAAAAATAAAATATAAAAAAACTTGTAAAGCTCAGAAGCTCTACTGATTTGAAGAGACATTTTAATTTTGTACATTAGTTCTCACATAACCAAGCATTTCCCAAAACAACCACTTTCACAGTTCAAGAGAACTACATATTTTTATCAAGTTCCCTGCTGCCTGTTTTGCTGCAGTTATGAATATTTTAAGTATGTTTCTAATAGCTTATTGCAGAAATATTCCTTCCATACAATAAGTAGGATGCACAATAAAACCATGTTTATTTCAGTCCAAGGAAGCAGCTAGACTTCTCCACTCTGTGGAGATGGACACTGCAATATAACATGATGTTGAGCTAATGATGGGGAAGATAAGCGTCCTCATGGTGGAGTTTGAAAATACTGCCAAGTCCTTAATGTTCAGAAAATGCCTGAAAACTTGCATCTGCTCTCATGGGAAGCTGCTATAGCAGTGAATTCTATCCACAGAATATTTAACATTTTTCATTGCTCTTTGATGGCATTTGTTCCCTGAGGTAGCTTACATAAAGTATCGTATTTCTAACTGGAAGCCAAATTAAGATCAGACATACAGTAATTGCTCTTTGCTGATGTTTTCAGTAATTCATCATGGATGGCACAATAATTTACTCTGCTTATATCTCTGAGAACCTAAATGAAGAACACTTTTTTTCTGAGAGTCAGGAGTTTATGTCAAGCCTAAGGGATTCTTTTTATTCTAAATATTGCAGTTTCCTGACCTGAAAATTTGCATTTTGTATAAAAATACCAAAAAAATGGGGAAAAGGGTGCCACATACCAGCTGAATGAACAGATGGGTAGGAGGAAATTTTTAGAGTCATCATCTGGCTTTGTACAAAGAGAAGGGAAAGTTTGTCATTTCTCAGAAAAACAGTTGACACTAGGTCTGAAGTCTCCCGGATGAAAAGCTTCAAGCTTTTGAATGGATGCTGGCTACTTTGGCTCTTCATTGCTTTTGTTGAGTTATATTTAATAGAGGAAAAGCCTGGCACTTTCTATTTATTTATGTATTTATTGCTGTGCTCAGTAAGACCAGTTCTAAATGTTGTCTGTATCTATGTCTAACCTTATTAGGCTAACACAAGAGAGTAATAAGGGGTTTTTTTCCTCACGTTGCTGCATTCTGGATTATGACGTATATGAAGTAACACAAGAATTTTGTGTTCTTTCATATACGTCATAAAAATGCAAACCAAATGAAGCAACAAATATGACACTGACACAAAAGAGTGCTTATGTGGGCCGGTGGCTTTGAAGTACTTTAGCATCATATTCATTGGGGAATACAGTGGAAAGGTTTGTTTGCTGGTTGTTGTGTTTTTCTTTTTTTTTTTTAACCTGCTGTGAACCCACACAAAAATGTGGCATTGTAGTCATAATCAGTAAAATAAATTTGATTTAACGATTTGAGATCTATCAAGTTTGTACCACCTGGATGAGTTTAGGACTTTTTTTCCCTAAATTATTACATCCAATTGATTCATTTATTTGCTTTATAAATCTACATTTTTTTCTGAAGAATGTTTGTGAGATGCCCTCATCAAGATTGTTGGTCCTTTTTAGTCAATGGCAAGACAGATCACACTTTCCCAGAGAGGATCTACACCATGCTATGCATAGCTCATAGCAGTGTATCTCACAAATCCCTTGAAATGTATTTGGTCACAGATTTCTACTACTAGAGTCCAAAATATTCCATCTAGTTTCCACTGAAGCACAGTAATGGTGTATGCTAACCATAACAGTTAATGTGGTATTTTGGCAGATGCCACACTGGCTCTGTTTCACTCTTTGTTCTCTATATTTTGCCACTGTGGCTGTCCTGGCCAACTTAAAACCTAAACTGTATTTGCCAAAAGTGATGCATTTTCATTTATGTTGTTGTTCATAAATTTGATAAATTCAGCTTTTGGCACATGGAAGCTTTGAAACTAAAGCTACAACCAATGTTGCAGACCCTTTCTGATGCCTTGGTTTTTTTTAATTTTAGATTTTGTTGTCTTTATTTAAATAATTCAGATATGGCTGGTGGGTAGCAATCACTACACCTGCTTTGTTTTTGACACAAGCAGTATTTCACAGAATGGTTGGTTCTGTGGTCTACTCATTCAGATAAACAAGGTCACCATAACATTGCACACCAGATGGCATCAGCTTCTATCTCTCACATCCAAGCACTCCCATTAGACTTTTCAGTATTCAGGGTGGGAATCATAGAATGGTTTGAGCTGAAGAAGACCTTAAAAATCATCTCATTCTGACTCCCTTGCCATGGGCAGTGAACCTTTCACTAGACCAGGTTGCGCAGAGCTCCATCCAATGTGGTCTTGAACACTTCCAGTCATGGGGCAGCCAGAGCTACTCTGGGCAACCTGTGCCTCATCACCCCCATGGCAAATAATTTCTTCTTTATCCTTAACATAAATGCTCCTCTCTCAGTCTGAAGCCGGTCCTCCTTGTCCTATCACCACAGTTCCTGACAAGGAGTCCCTCTCCAGGTTACCTGTAGCCCCTTCAGATACGGGGAGGTGCTCTGAGGTCTCCATTCAACCTTCTCCAGGCTGATCAGCCTCCACTTTCTCAGCCTGTCTTTGTAGTGGACGTGAAATATCCTTCAGCATTTTGCCTGTTCAGAAATAACCACCCATGGACCATTCCCTGAAGAATCAGATTCTTTTTCATTAAGGCATTCCAGAAGCAAGCCGCTTTGCTCTTCTCATGAACAGAAACACAGGAATCCTTTGTTTCCAATTCCTGAAAATGAAATTCTAACTGTAACCCAATCTAAGCCAAGGAAAAAGGAAACAACGTATATGGAAAAATTATTTTGAACAAATCTCAAAAAAAAAAAAAAGAGTTCTATGAACAATTTCCAATTTGCAAGGTGCCTAAGCTTGTGAAAAATAAAGTATGGTTATTATTTAAAACCTGGACACCTAATTTGTCTCATGCTAGATGAAGAAATGAGGTTGGCAGAGAAGTGTGGCATTTTCTTTGATTCTGTTTCTGATTTAGTTCCCCAAAAGCTGATTATACAGAAAGATCTGTTTTCCCAAGAAATGAGAACTGAACAGTATTTCTGTAAATGTATGAAAGGCTCCTTTGCATAACTCCCAGAAAAAAATCCTTGACCAGATCAAATGGGCCAATACAGACCCCTGACTTTACCTTCTGAGAAGTTTGTTATGAAGACATAGACAAGTGTTCACTTTGCAGATATTTTCTTGCTCCTTAGTTTGAAAAATACATTACTACAGTAAAATAATATTTATTATAATATATTCATAAGGTGTATTTGTATATATAAACCACATTTAAGTTTATATGGGACAGCTCGGTTATGCATCTACAGTGTAATATTAGCTGTCTTCAGAAAAGAAAGCAATTCTTACAAATAAATACATATTTCTCCATAGTAGGCAACATAAGCCCATTTTTTTCTTTTTTTCCTTTTTTTTTTTTTGCACTTTTGCTACCCACATTACCTTTGAAGAAAATAGGTCTGTTGATATATAAAGATAGTATAAAATATGTAGTAACTCACAAAATAGGCTTTAATTAGTCTGGATAAATATTTATCTGTTCACTTTTACATTAATATTTGACAAAACCTTATAAGACGTGTTAATAACTTTTCTATGGATATTTTTCCTTTTTTTATTCCCTAATTTTTGATTGTTGTTTGTTACATGAGTGATATGGAGGACAGACAAGGACGACATATTGACTCCATGATTCAGAAGGCATAAAAGCATTTATTAATAGAAAATCAGACGCTTATAAAAAGCATCGTGAATCTAAGACCTGATTGGTCTTTAGGAAACTTCCCTTGCACTATTGATTAAACAGGGTTAAACTCCTTCTTGTAAACATCCCGCAAAACACCAGGTGCAAGGGATAAGATAATAATTGTTTTAATTCTTTTCTCTAACTTTCCCAGGCTGAGCCTGGGAGAAGCTATGTCTCTCAGAGTGAGAATATCCACAGTTGTTGTTTTTTGTTTTTTTTTCTTTGCTAAATTTCCCAGTCCCAGAATAACCTTGTGTGAGACAGAACTTGTATATATTTTGCTCTTCCTAAATATGTATAATTTGAAGCAATATGCACTGTTATTGAATTTTAGTATTAAATAAGCCTATAAATGGGGTTTAAAAGGTTACAGAAGAGTTAAACTGAATGTTGTGGGTTTTTTAATCTAGACATTGTATCTGCCTCATTGACTTCTCAGTGTGTTTGCTAATGAACTACATGGCATTGTGGCAGATCCTGAGGCAGAAGCTGGGAGGAGTAACAATCTTATGAATAAATGTTATTAAAATCATTACATGACATGCTATCCTGCCATGATGTTAATCTGTTTGGGGATACAGTTAAGATGTGGTGGCAAGGGAACTACGTTTTTCAGCAAATGGTGTAAAAAATTAAATTTGAACAAAACAGCTGTCGGAAAGAAATTGATTTGTCACCATTCACGCTAAAGAATTTGAAAAAAGGGGCAGAAAATTAAAAAAGACAATCTTGATGCTTGCATGTTTTATTACTTTCTTATTTCAGTATCTGAATTATTTTCTGAAATATAAAATACATCTTAAAAGACTGAAAGTGTTAAGATGCTAAAAAGACATTTTATTATCATTGTAATTATCAGTTTGTGCCTGAAGCCAAAAAGCTCTGTTTGGTGCATGTGGTATGAGCTGAAGATTTCTGTGATTTGGTCATAACAACCAAACACAAATAGGTCTCTCAGCATGTTGCAAACAGACTCCCGCATATCCTCCAGGGGCATCTCTACCTAGACAAGTGTTTCTAGTTTATTAAAAATGAATGGTAAAGGGGGAAGACGGGTGGAGTGCTTGCTCGGCTGTTGGTTTGCTGAGTGAAGTCTGGGTAAACATCTTGCAGTTTTTCCTCTAAAACCTTATACTTGGTGAAGGCCACTGATGATAGAAGGAATCACAGTAATAAGAAAAGCACTTGGCTTTCTATTTGAGGTGAAATTTCTATTATTACCTAAGATAGGATTTAGTTCTGCAAAGAATTTTTTTTTCATAGCTTTACAGTCTCTGCAGAAAAACAGGTATTTCTGAAGTATAAAGCTATTTTCATATTTGGTCTTGGGTAAGATAAATAATTTTAAGTATTTATTGGTTTTGATTGTTTCAGTCCAGGAGATGGCAACTTGGGAACTATTCAATTATATTTAAACGCAAGTGCTTAGTTCACCTGGAGATGTTATTCCTTCTGTAAAAAGCAGGAAGATACAACATCTGTTTTACAAAGTACATTTCCTTATGAAAATAGATACAGCCTTACAAAACAGAATGGGGGACAAATGCCAAAGGACTTTCCCCACCATGTCCTAGATGGTACATCCACCTGTTGGAGCAAATTCAGAGGAGCACAACAAGATAATCAGAGGGATGGAGCACCTCTCCTGTGAGGAAAGGCTGAGAGGATTGGGATTGTTCAACCTGGAGAAGAGAAGGCTCTGGGATGACCTAATTGTGACCTTCCAGTACAAGGGAGCCCATAGGAAACATGGAGAGAGGCAATTTACAGAGACATGGAGTGATAGCAGAAGAGGGAATGGCTTCAAACTGAGCAAGAGTAGGTTTAGATCGGATCAAAGGAAGAAATTCTTCCCTGTGAGGGTGGTGGTGGTCTGTTACACACAAAGTTACCACCCTTTCACAGACAGCCAATATTTACCATATGTATCCCTTTGTGCTTTGAAACCTTATTGGAAAACTCTACATGACCTACATTTACATGTGCTTACAGTGCTGTTTTAAGAAGAGGTAAACAGCATAGTCTTAATGTTTTGACTGCAGTTCTGATAACAGTAATATTGTTGCAACTTCAGAAATTTTAAATGTGACATAACATGCATGTGTTTCTTTTTTAGGACCTGTAGAATCTGTCCACTGCATTAG
Organism: Leptocoma aspasia; assembly: GCA_013399835.1. Lineage (NCBI taxonomy): Eukaryota > Metazoa > Chordata > Aves > Passeriformes > Nectariniidae > Leptocoma > Leptocoma aspasia. The sequence goes on along the minus strand of VXAX01001742.1, from coordinate 136,673 downwards.
GTTGTTAGAACAACTTACATTTGAATCTAGTTCTATTGCTCGTGCATTTTTCCCTTGAGGAAAATCAAAGCTTGACTCTAAAGGTTTATCACGGGCTCTAGGCAGGCTTTGTTGGTCTGTTAATAGACGAGTTTCTTATTTAATTTAATTTTGTTCATTATAATATTTTATGTACATCATGTCAGATAATTAAGAAAGTTTTAGTCTCCAGAAGAGAATAAATATCTATATACTTATTGTTTGTTGTTTGTTCAATAGACTCATAGTTTTATTTCACCTTAATTGAATCTTAATTTACAATGTTTAAGCATTAAGTAATGCATGCCCTTCAAGTTCAATGTGGTACTTGACATGTTGTAGCAGATTACTTATGCTTCTAGTATCTGGAGGAAATATGTAAGGGATAATTTATTGAAAATTGCTGAGCAAAACATTGCTAAAAAAAGGATAAACTCATCTGTTATCTCTGTGTGTTTTGCAAATCCAAATATATTTTGTGCTGCTGCTGGCTTACTTGGATCCATACTGAAAAACTATCATCAGAGTGGGGCAGCTCAGTTTGGTGGCAATTCAGAAAACAAATTATGTTACCATAAGTCAAAAGTAAAATATAGAAAAATATGGTCTTGCTGTTACCAAAGTGCTGTTACTGACACTGTTGCCGAGGAAAAAATGAAATAAAACTTGTGTCTTGTCAGTGCAGTTGAAAGATATCATTATCAAATTACATATCACCCTGTCTTATGAAAAATTTCTGTAACCTTTTCTTGAACAAAATAATTCTTTCGGTGACATCTTCATTATTTGCAGCCTCAGCTGAAACTCTGGGGCTGCCTTGTCTCTGCCCCACTGCACCCAGCTGCTGCTGACACACACTCCCCTAAATGCTGCTGATCTCTTACACTCTTTCCTTCTCCAGGAAAACTGTGGCATCCTGCCTAAACTGTTGCTGAGATGGGAGGACCAGACTGCCACCCTGAGGAAAAATATGGCTCTGCTGAGCGCCAGGGGAAGACCAGCAGAGTTTTTACCTCTTTGTAACGACGCATAACGACATGGGACAAGAGTTCGAAGGTGGAAGAGGAAGTCACTTTTTCCAAATTGTCACTTGCTTCATCCAATGGCATGTTTGGACCCTCTTACCTCCTTTGCCAGGCCCCTGAGGGTACAACCAGCCCTGCCTGCCTCTGCTCATCCACACCAAGCAAATTACGGAACTCCAAGTTCTGTAATGCAGACCAGTATTTGCATCACAAAGCTGTTATGCACAATTTTTAAAACTGTGTTTCTGTTTTTAAAACTGTGTAACCACCATTAGCACATTCACTTTAATTACAGAGAGAGAGAAATATTAGTATTTCTGCCAAATTTATGTCTTAGTGAATGTGTCGGCTGCGCAACAGAGCCAGCTGGAGTTTGTGCAGAGGTCCCAAAGCAAGAGCAGAGGATGAAGAGCCCAGCTCTTCATGGAGCTCTCCTGTCTGCAGATGGTTTCACCACCTCTGTGAGTAGGAAGGACTGGAAATGGAAATAACCTCTCATCAGGAGCCACGCTCAAAACAACACGTCCCCTATTTCCTAAGGAATATGAAAACATATTTCTAGGAGGGAGGACAGGACATGACATGAGGTGGTGCGGCGTATATTGCAATGAAAAAACATCCAGTGAGGATGAGTTATTAAGAATGGGAAATACTTCTTATAGTCAACAAGGAAAAAAAACCCATAGAAAAATAATGAAAATATTTTCAAAGCTATGAACAAACATTTTGCTATATATTTTTTTTTTTTTTGCTGTGTACCTGAGACTTCATCTACACGAATTTCAGAAAATTGTAATGTTTGCCTTTAACATGCATTCTATTTTACGGATTCTTTAGGGGTTTTATACCCCTTTTTGTCCCACTTTCACTTTACCATGATACAATACAAGAGTGGCAGGGTGGGAAACCTAATGTGAGTAGGATTCTGGAGGCAGACATTCACATTCAACATGCTAACCTAGTAAAGCTAACACATTTTTTAATCTATTAGTGATTTTTTATCTACTACTGTCCTCTCCACCTCTACAATTAGGATTCTTGAACAACACGATGTGAAAATGGTTTCTGTGAGTAATGCAGAATGCAAAAAATGAAAGCCTCAGAATGTGTGCTGTAGTCGCTGCTTGCAATAGGCTTTTTTTGCATAAATTACGATGTCTCCTGTCATATTTTCATTAAGTTTATGATGACTTTTAAACAATAATTTAATCTTAATGCAATGCATCGAGGTTTTAATTTAAAGAAGCTGTCTTCTGGTCTTCCCACGTTTAAAGCTGATGATGAGATAACTGTCTTTATAAATGAATTACCATTGGACTGTGACCAACAGGATCTGAGCTGAATCCATTAATTTGTAGTTCATCTTCAAAACCAAGTCTGTCATTAACCTTTTTGTCCTCTATCCCTTTGCCTAAATAATTTGCTGCATTCTTTATCAAACATGAAGTGCAACAACTTGTACATTTGCAGTCAAGACGCTGAGAAATTTTTCACTAAGAGCTTTCATTGCAGAAAGCTTGAAATATCTTGACACTTTCACTGAGGGCTTCAATTAAATTTTGATCAGCAATGTTACCATAAATGTGGAAATTTCTGGTTTAAATGAGAGACACAGACAGACAGATTTCAGAATAACACATGACAGAGGAGAGGGCAGAATGTTTCCTTTAAAAGCCTGAGTCACAGAGTCCTTCTGAGCACTTTCAGATACATAAATTTCCATCCCTTTGATATCCCTCTTTTTTTCTTCGTATTCATCACATGCTCAGTTCCCTGCTGCTTCCAACCCATTTCTGTGGTTGTTTATTATCTCTCTTATCAGTAGATAGTGAATGGGGTGGGAATGACAAAAAACAATGAAAGGAAAATGAAATGGCCTTGGATAAAACATATACTGGGGAACGGGACGGGGAGGCGGGGGGAGCCAAAATAGATAAGGAAAGAGAAATAAAAAAAGGAAAAATTAGCAAATTTAGTCAGTAGGACAGAGGGACAATTAAAGAGCCCTCTGAAATAGTGAGAATAAAGAAATACAAATTAATGTTGTCACTTCCCTGTCAGTAGCTTTGTAAATCCTATCTGTATTAAAATAAACAGTTTCAGAGAAGTATTCATACTTGTATATTAGCAGATCAATAACAATCAGACAATTATATTTATGAAAGCATGTTGTGCCTGTAAGCAATTATGATTGTCATTATCACTCAGATGACTTGGCAACAGTTATATAATAATTTCTTGTTAACAAATATTTCATTATTTGATGTTCCATACAAACTTGATCCAAATCCTCTGATATAGTTTTTTGCCAATAGTCCAATTACCAACGTAAACACTCAGTACAATGATCTGTTCTTCATTGTCAACCTGGGTAAAATCTTGGCCTCCCCAAAAAAGTGGTAGGGCTGTACGTGGATTGGCAAGAGGTTGGCTGAGCTCTAGCAGCAGCAGCCAGGCTTTTCCTCTGCTTTCCTTGGCTTTGGGTTTGCTGGTGTTTGCTAAGCCTTAATCATTATCTGCAATGTGCCTCTGTTGAAGAGAACAAGAAATTCTGAGGAAAATGTGTTCCATGAAAGCAGGAGCCGTAGTCCAGTGGCATGTATTTAACCATACACTCATCTGACCCTTCTAGGAAATTTCACAGCTTATAGTTTTTTCTCCAGGTATCATTATAAGATCTTCTCCCTTTTAGTGCTATGCCTGGCTGATATATAAAGAAAAGAACTTTATACTGTATTCCTGTACTGGGGAAAATCCATATATGTTAAAGTAGTTGTCTTTTATAAAAGAAGCCCCTTATGCAGCCAGTTGCAAACTCTTGGGACCTATTGATACCAGACAGAGCCATAGCAGCAAGAGCAGAAGGGGTCTGGAAGCATTCCCAGGAAGCAGCTTCACCCTAACACATGTGAAAACTGTCTTGGTAGGGACATAGAATCATCAGTCTAGGGATACAGGATCATAGGGATACAAGATCATAGAATTGTAAAGGTTGGAAAAGACACCGAAAATCCTCAAGTTCAACAGTTAATCTATCACTACCACCATGTTCACCACATAAGCATGTTCTCAAATGCCATATCCACGCCTTCTTTTGAGCACTTCCAGGAATGGCGACTTCACCACTTCTCCAGGCAGCCTATTCCAATGCTTAACAACTTTTCCAATGAAAAAATTATTCTTAACATCCAGTCTAAACCTCCCTGGTAAAATTTGAGGCCATTTCCTCATGTTCTGTATGTTCTCATGTTCTGAGACTTTTTACTTGGGAGAAGAAACTGACCCTCACCTGATTCCACCCTTCTCTCAGGGAATTGTGAAAAGTGATAAGATTTCCCCTGAACCTCCTTTTCTCCAGGCTAAGTGCCCCCAGCTCCTCATCAGACTTGCGTTCTTCCCTTTCCCAGCTCTCTTCCCTGCTCTGGACATGCTGCAGCCCCTCAATGTCCTTCTGGCAGTGAGGAGCCCAAAACTGAACACAGGATTGAGGTGTGGCCTCGCCAGTGCCCAGCACAGGGGGACAGTCACTGCCATGGTCTTGCTGGCCACAAGCCAACATCCGCAACTCCACATTGCCCAGATTTCTGTGATCTCCTGAACTTTTCCCTGTCACTGTGGGAGGAAGCATATACCTGATGATGAAAAATTGGTCTTCCCTGGGGCATTGCTTATATCCTTTTGTCTTTCACCACTGCAGAGCTTTAGAATCTAAAATAAATAAATAAATTATTAACTCTAAAATCAGCCCCTGTTGTTTTAAGTTCGTATATCATGGCTTATATTCAAGTTCTCTATTTCCCAAGTTCATAAAACATTGATTTCTCATAAAAATTGAAATATCAAAATCTGAATCTAAAAATACACTGCATCCTTTAAATGTATTATTAGAATGGTATTTAAATTTTTATTTCAGTCCTTAAACTTTCCCTCTATTTTAGTTCTCCTCTCTCTTTACAAAATAGTTCATTGTTCTTGTACCTTAGGGCCTTTGCTGTGATGATAAATAATTTCAAAACAGCTCCAATATGTGTTTGTTTGTTTGTTTGTTTACTTGTTTACTTTAGAGGAGATAAATAACCATAAGGACTATCATTAACAGAGGACATTTTACACTGAGGACTGCAAGACATCTTTAACACTTATTGAAGCAGATAACTTAGTGATATTGTTTCTTTTGCGAATGAGTGGGGTTTATTTTTGAATGAAAATGAAAAATATGCTGCAGGTGTTACAGATTCCAAATGTGTGATTGACAATTCTTCCTGTTAATATAAAATGTAAGATCTGTTAAGTGCAGTCAATGGCTGTGAGCGACCAGTGAGACTCTCAGTGCTTTCTATGTTCTAGTCATCTTATTCATACATAGTATTAGACATCACTGAACTTTCATCTGTCTTGCATATACTCATACTAACCTAGGAAAAAAAAACTTTTGACCACTAGCTTTTTTTCTTTTTTTATAATGTTAATATTAAATTACCTCTTTTGACCTAATAGTTTTGGTAACCTATTCTAAGCATAAATTCCCTGTTGGTCCACAATAGATAAATGAGCTAACACAGTTTTTGGTTTCTTCTTTTAAAATTTTGACTTTTTGATGTCACATATTTTCCCTAAAAATTTAAGTGGAATGGTAAACATATGATACATCACATTGTTGAACAGCTACAATAGTTGACTCCATAATTATATCTTTAGAAGGTAAAAAAATAGGAATCATAAGAAGAAATTCACTTTAAAATCTTAATTATAGGTTATTCACATCAAGTGTTTATGTTGCTTCTTACCATAAGGGTACTTGGAGCATGTATTTGTGCTCTTGTCTGTGCATAAAGCAAAATAATTTACAAATTTGTTTTCAAGTATTACATCTGCTGTGAGCAATACTCATACTCATGTTGTTCACATTTTTATGCATTAGCTTTTGCCGGGTGTGACATAAGAAAATATAATACGAACTTATTGGTAAATAAAACTTTCAACTTATCCCATTCATATTCATATTGTTGACATAGCTTAAAGAAATATAATTTTCTAGGAAGAGAACTACGAGATTCTTCCTTTTTACTAGGTTTCCTTGGAGAATTCATGATCATATGATCTTTTTTCTATCTGTTAGTAAAAAAAAGTTAGTGATTTTTAATTAATTACCCTTATTAGAATGAGAACATCATTCTAGAGTTCATTAAATACTGCTGGATTACACTAAATCCACGCATAGGACTAATTGCAGAACAAGAATCAAGGTAGGATGTTATTCGATAATAACTACACGGATTTGTTAATCTATTTTAATTAAGAAATAAACAAAATTTAATATATGGGACTGCAGAAACTACCAACAATCTTGGGTTTCTTTTACAAAATTGACCAAGTTTTCTAATAAGACCAAAAAAATCAACAACTTATTTATTAAATCTGTTGGCAATGCCAAAGCATTTCTGAAAGTGCCACCTTTAAACTGGTAGGAGTCCTCATGTAGTTAAGACCTTTCTCTGAAATATAAAATAACACAATCATTTCTGTAGTGTACACAACAACATAAATAAATCAATGAACATGAATGTCCTTGACAAAAATCACAAAATCTTTCCCAAGCCTGCAGTCCTAACATAGAGAAATTGTACTTCACAAGAAAAAAAGGAACATGCAGTCTAATAGATAAGAGACTAATCATGCTGATTACTCTAACTGATAAACCATTCAAATCAAATCAGGCTCTTCAAGTGTTCTTCACTGGAAAAGAGAATAAAAAGAATACGCTCTTTATATTTTGAATATACAACTTAGGGCAAAAAGATTTATCAGTAATATGTAAACCTTCAAACAATGGAAAGTTTGTAGATGAGATAGAAAAGCAACTAATAATAATATTCAAACAAAAAGCAAAGGAAAACAGAACAAACAAACAAAACCCCCAAAGAACCCAAAACAAAAACCAAAAAAACCAAACAAAAAACAAACCAACCAACCAACCAACCAACCAAAAAACCTAAACCCAAAACAAAACAAAAAACCCAACTAACCCAACAAAAAAAAAAAAACAAACCAACCCAGAAGTACTTGTGAATATGGGACAGTGAGAGATATTCCATTAACAGCAGCAATCAGTTTGGCAGGAGACATTAACAACATCTTAGGTGTTCTCAGCAAGGATCGAAGCACTTCTTCCGTGGCATCCTCAGGTCTTTCTCTTGGAGTTGTAGAGTGAAGTGCAGTCAAAAAAAAGTAAAACACTTTCCTTTAAGTTTTGATAAATGATCAATACTCTACAGTGACAATTAGAAATTCCTGAACAACCTGAAAAAAAAATTAATCTACCAGAGTAGAATTCACGGTGTTGTGTGAAGACTGTATATGACTTGCTAAGAGACTGGGCTTTAGTAGTTGGCATAACATTATGTTTTTATATGCCTCTCCATAAAATACTAAGGAAATTTTTGCTATCCTGCATCATGTCCTTGAATGTCTTTTATTTCACCAGCACCTATAGTTTTTGATCATATTATCTTTACACTTAGGGGTAAAATTTACAATAAAAAAACATGTTTTGGATTCAAATCCAGAGCAGTTTTATCCTCTCCATTACATAATATTGACTATTGATCAATATTACAGAATATTGACTAGGATGACCCTAGTGTTGCCTTCTGGACTTTTAAATTTTTGAAACTCAGGGAATTCTGTTCAGAGATAAGTATAACCTCCTAACCAAGAAATGTCCACAAAACAAGCTTTAACAAACTAATGTGTTTGTTGCTACAGTGTTCCAAGTATAATTCTCAAGTTCTTTCATATTGTGGACAATTTTTTGTCCATTCGTGACTACTTTCCTTTTGGGTGTCCTTCTTCCAGATTTTATTTAAGCAGAATACAGTGCTTCATTCTCTTACAGACAGGGGTATTAGGACCTTGAAATGAGAATGGGTTCAATAAAAATTTAGTTTCACACAGATATTTGAGCTACTTGATTATATTTTAATAGAACAGCAATGTATTTACTGACTCCATTTACATTGAACATGGTCTGTCTGCATCTTATTTTCCCAGGTTATTTTTAAAACCCCTTTCCTATGCCTGTGTTTGCGATCCTTTGAATTTTGCTGTTAATTGCAAGTTTGAACACAGGTGCATCATGATAAAAGTCATAATGAAGTTGGATAAAATGCAATCACAGATGTCCAAGGAAATTTTTTACTTGTTCAGCCAGTTTAATTATATAAGGTTTTCTGAAAAGCTTAAATAAGGGACAGAATTTGACACCAGATTTCATCAGCAGTCATTAGTTGGATAGTTGCAGTGTTTGTAAGGTCTTGTGGTCATGTAACAGTGTAGTACAGACTGATGGCTGGAAGCCGAAGTTATTCGTTGCATGATATAAGTCAGATCCTCAGTTTGCAGCAGAAATCTTCCTTATTGAGAGCAAAATGAAAGAGAAAGTTTTTGAAAGGTCCTAACAATCTTATTGTCATGTAGATGGAATTTAATAAATGATGTTGCTTTAGACATTGAAACGTTATATCCACATTTGTTAAGGTCCTTAGGAAAGAATAAATCCCACTGAATTTTTAATAACTAAGCTCTGAGAAAACACGGGGTGAATATTTTTGAATCTATTAGTACCACAAGGTGCTGTCTAAGCAAGGCATGCTTATTTTTTGTGTTGGCGATGAATAAATCCTAACAAAACCAGGAATTATCTGTGAATTTGCCAAGATCACTACCTGAATCCATAATCAGAAAAGAAAGCTCTAGTGAAGTCCTGACAGCAATCATACTGCATGTTTCTTTTAGCACTTTTTGATAACATTACTTTTGCCCTTATGGCTTCTTGTGGCGCATTTAATTTTGGATGGTATTGTAGGGACAAAATAATTGTACAATAATGGACTGTTTTGGTTGGGTCACTTTGTTCTCCATATTTTTATAACATATTGCAGATGGCCTAAAAGATTAACCGTAGTGACCAAGACCACAGAAATGTAGGTAGCACGTAATTACTTCCACAGGCTGCAGCATATCATATCTGGTCACAAATTTTTCTGTTGAGCCCAGAGCAGCACAGAGTATTCCAGCTGATTTTTTCCCTGCATCTAAAGCACTATAAGTCTTTTTTCCTTTACAGTACAAGCTGTAACTGGAAGTCAGTTGTAAATCATAGTGTTAAGAATATTTGGATTTGGCAGCTGCATGTGTGTTAACTCTGTTCCCCTTTTGCATGGTCTTTTGTGTGACAATCAAAAGCCAGACAGCCCACAATATTTTCTATATCTTTCCATCAAACTGTCATCTGCAGTGATATTCCCAAGAGAGCATGGCTAGTGCCATGCAAACAGTGGCTATACATTTTGGATATATTGGGATCCCTGTCACTAATCTTACTACAAATCTTATTTTCATATATAGTTAATCAGATGGACCTCATTCCCTTCAAGCTCAGATCATACGCAAGCACCAAAAGGTTCTGACATTTTAACCTTAACCTTCTTAAATTAAATAGTGATATTTAAGTGTCACTGAGCTGAGTTCTGCTGAAATCACCCTTAGCAAGGAAGTAAGACCAGAATCAATGTCCAACAGATGAACAGGTTTCATTGAAGTTGTTTCTTTTTTGCCTGGGATCTTTAGTGATACGTATATGACCTTTTATCACTACACTAATTCACGCTTATTGTGCTTTTTAAGTTTATATTCAAGAAGTAGCAAATATATCAGAATTATTTTCCAAATAGTCCCTACATTATTACCTTAATGGGTTGCTGACATTTTCTTCCTTATAGACAAAATGCCGACCATCTTTTATGAGGAAACTGGGAGATAAACCTACTTTTTCTCATTCCTCGCAAATGCTGCAAAGATATCCTTCTTGTTAAGTACAATCATTAATATTAAAAGTCAGCTAGGTACATAAATATCTTAGACTTTAATCCATCCACAGTAATTAAAATTTTATAGAATTGGTCTCTGTGTCTTTCTCGATTGATTATCTGTGACTTTAAGCCACTCCAGAACTTTCATTAAGTATATCACTTTCGATATGGAATATTTCACAAATGTGTTCAGCATATTATATTATACAAAAACTCTGAGAACAGTTGCATTTAACAGCTATTATACCCACATGTTGTTTAATCTGAGCCAAGTTCCTTCAGGCACAGCTTAACTACCCCTTCTGCTCATATAGAAGCATCTGTGCGATGAATCTGTGAGAGTATTTCATTGTGTGCTCTGCCAGTGGTAGTTCCTGAGAACTCTGCAACAACTTGAACTGTGGGCATCTTAAGTGATGTCTCCACATATTTATGAATTCTGTTTTTTGGGGACAGTCTGTTATTCACAGAACACAACACAGGACTGTTAAATGTATGCTCTATATACAGCACAGGAAATATGGCATCTTAGTTATTATTATGGTATCTATAAGTTTGGTTCTTATTCTTTTTTAATTTCTTCTAAATATAATTTTCTTTCTATATCATATTAATTCTATCCCATTTTGTTATGTTCTTTTGCAGAGAAAACTGGGAATACGTCATGGTTGGGGGAAATTGGGTGAGGAGGATACACATTCTGTAAGATATTTCTGTTTTTCCTGCCCACAATCTTCTCATGCAGAAATTGGCATTCATGAGTTATATCAATGTTCATTATTTATGGAATTCCCAACATGAATTCATTCTTCTGAAAACTGTGCCATTTACTATGTGTTTCACATGGCTGAAACCAACTAACGACAAATAGCATCCTTCTGTCCCTACTTTGAGAGATGGTTATAGCATGTGAAACCTGTAGGATTTTAGCCTGAAACCCATTTAAATAAGTTCTAAATCTCCTCTTCTCTAAACCCATCTGATTTTACTGTATTTATGTATTTTCACAAGTTTTGATATTTCTGCTGGTGGTATAGCAATATCAAATCAGGCTTTCTGGTTTATTCCTACCATTTCAAAAAGTAGCTTAAAGAAAGGAAAATACTATAATTTCCCATGATTGGAAGAGCATAAATATTTTATTGCCCATAGCTTCAAAGTTATGCAAGGTTATGTATTTTGTTCCTTTGATATCAACGCTACCAAGTCCACAAATAGAGATATCACAGAGCTGTGAAATCACACAGCTACAAGAGGTAAACACTTGTTTAAGAACACATACTTATTCTAATTGCTTAAGTAATTTACAGTAATTTCCTTTGTTTCTTCTAAGTGCCTATGTAGCATGAGAAAATTTACTCCCAGAAAAACAAAATAGGGGAAAGAAGTTTTGTTTCATCTTAAGACCAAGAGCCAAATATCTACCTCTACAGGTTTCAACATACATTTGTAGTTAACATATGAATTCAGATTCCTACTTTTAAGCAGTGAAAATTGAATATACTGGCTATTAGCAGTATTTGGAACACAGAAACTGCTATTCCAGTAGCAGTGGTAAATGCTGCAGAATTTAAATATCTCAACCTGCACTGCAGATATTCTTGCAGTTTTCTTCCATGAAAAACCATTGTCTCCACCCTGTTTTGGCTGTGTAATAAAGTATGAACATGTTTGCAGAGAAAACTTACAATTACATCAGGGTTATTAGGGTAGAATCTTCATGAAAATATTTTAATTATTAAGTATATCTTTACTGTGGAATGGGGGGATATTGTACAGCACTGAACAGATATTGGAGCAGAATGGGGAAGCAGGCCAAAAAAAAAAAACCACTAAAAACCTAGCAAGCTGTCAGTGTCGCACCTTTTATAAGCACATCTATAAATACACTTAAAAATGGTCATAAATCATGTTTTGCCATTGGAGAACAAAAAGGGAAGTTATAGTTTTCCCAGTGACAAAAACAGGGACAGAGGAGCAGGGGAGTCATGGCTCTAAAGTCACCTCTACTTTTATTTTCCATTCTAATCTAGTCTGCTTTTCATTTTGCAGCTGAGCAATTGATTCAGTTAGACATTAGTTTTCCTGGCTTGCTAGATATCAAAGACTTTAAGCATTTGCAGCCAAAGAGTGGATTCTTTGTCTGAGCAATCAAGGGCTGTATCAGGGGCTGCAATGCCTGTGAGGAGGGAGGGCAGCAAATCCCCCAGTAACAAGGAAAACAGACACACAAAAAAATTTCTCCTACACAGCACAGAAACAAGAAGCTACAATGATCTTGCTAATAGCTCCTTTTCTGCCCTCTTGACCTCAGATGATTTTGATGTTAAGAAAGACTACCCTAATACAGCCTCAAAATCTAACAGCCTTTCTGCTCACAGAGGGGATGCTGTGTGTTCCACTGCAGTAAATCTCTCTGCTGTGTGGAGAAATAGCAACAGTGATTGTAGGACTTGGCCCTCAACACTGACATGTTGAGCTCTGCTATTGCCAGCGCTTATGATCAGTGATGAAGCAAGAATTTTAAAAATTAGAGAAAAAATTGTGTTTCTGCTACCTGCAACATTGTCCAGGTCACATTCTCGGATCCAAAGATATGCTTCCAAATCCTTATGAGGGTGAGCTGGTTTTGACTAGAGTAGAGTTCATTTTCCTCATGGTAACTTGTATGGGGCTGTGTTTTGGATTTGTGCTGAAAACAGTGTTGATAACACAGGGATCTTTTCATTATTACTGAACTCTGATCAGAGAATCAAGGCCTTTTCTGCCACCGGAGAGTGGCCTGGGGTGCACAGGGAATTGGAAGGGGGCACAGGCAGGACAGGTGACCCCAACTGACCAAAGGGATATTCTATTACATATGTCATCAACTCAACATATAAAGTGGGATGAAGAAGGAAGGATGGTGTTTTGGAGGGGTGGCATTTGTCTTCCCAAGTTACCATTACGTGTGATGGGGTCCTGCTCTCCTGGAGATGGCTGAACACCTGCCTGCCCATGGGAAGCAGTGAGTTAATTCCTTGTTTTGCTTTGTGTCATGATCTGGTTATCAAAGTTATTAGAAATGCTTCTGCCAAAATTAGTGTGCAAATGGGGCCATATGCCAAAGTCAATAGTATGGGTTTTATTTGATAGTAAATATGAGGGAGAGGAAAAAGAAAAGAAAANACCCCAACTGACCAAAGGGATATTCTATTACATATGTCATCAACTCAACATATAAAGTGGGATGAAGAAGGAAGGATGGTGTTTTGGAGGGGTGGCANACCCAGGCATCTCCCTGGGTGAGGGGGAATTTGCCATTGTCTCTTACAACAGACTCTGAGTTTGTTGCATCATGTGCAGTCCTGTGGTGTAAGTCTTCAGGAGTGCCTCTGGGGGGCACTTTGGGGGATTGTTGATGGATTATTACACCCCCTCAGCTGCCTCCCTTGTGACTATCCCTTGGATGTGGCCTCTGGGGTTGGGGGCTCCACAGCTGGGCCGGTTGGTGTAAGGGAGGATGGGTGTTCACTGCCTCTGACCAGAGGTTACACTCAAAACCTCCTGCCCCTCCTCATTTTGGGAGGGGGTAAACCTGGCTTCTGCAGTCTGTGGTCTCCCCCACCCCAAACTCAGCCAGGGAAGAATCTCTGCTGGGTTTGGCTTTGTTGTGGATACATTCCTCTCCCTCAGCCTTGTGTTTCTCCTCAGGCCTGAGGTGCTTAAGAATGGGTTTTTCCTTTATCTAATCTCAGCAGTTTGCCCTACAGTCCAAAGTTCTTCAAGGTTTCTGTGGTTGTAGCTTCTTTCTACAGTTTTTGCTATAATGGGCAAAATTTCATAACAATATTTAAGGCATGAACCATTTCAGTCCCTGACAGTTTGCTTGAGTGCAGAATTTCCCTATTAAACTCTCTTTAACTCAAACCATGAGTTTTCCACATTTACTCTTCTAATTCTCCCTCCCATCCCAGTGGGTGGGAGTGAGCCATTGGCTGCAGTGCTCAGTTGCCAGCTGAAGTGATTTGAGTTCACCAATCTAGGATTCCCCAAATTTAGAATATTTCTAATCATGCACCACTGAGTGTGGTGGGTTTAGTGCTGGCAGATTGCCAGTTCACTCATCTTCTGCTGTGAGATAGTATCAGGAGAAAGGCAAAGGCAGGCTCAAATCTTTCAAGAAAGCATAAAGAAAGTTTATTAGGAATAACTAATAAGAAAAGGAAAAGAACAAACCAAAACAAAACTCCTCAGGACACATGTCCCCCCATCAAACCATTCCTTTCCCACTGTCAATGCAAAGGAAACAAAACCAAACATTTCAGTCAGTTTAACACTCATGAAATAGTCTGTTCTTAACTCCCTCTCAGGAGGAGAAGTCCCTTCTGTTTTTCATGGAAAACGTCCCCACAAGGGGAAAAAAAGTTCCTTGTGGTTTCTCAAATGGCTTCCCAAAAATGCAACCGCCCAGGGAAAACTTTGCGTGGAAGCTCTTTCCCATCCCACAGCCTTCCCAGAGCTGTAGATGGGCCATTTCCAAACCGTGGGGTCTTAGTTTAAAAATGAACTGTTCAACAGAGCAAAGTTCTCATGTTCTCCTCAAAAAAAATCATCCTGCTGATGAGGTCTTCTTCTTTCCTGGGGCTACAAGAGGCTCAATCTCAGCCCTCTCCCCTCCTCTGTTCCAACTTCTCATAAGATCTCAGCTGCTTCATTCATCTGCTGACTCCAACATGGAGCTTTTTTTCTCCTTGCTTTGAACTTGAATTGGTCATCTCCCCACAGTCTCAAAAATGTGTTACATAAAATCCTGTCTTGTTTCCATAACTCACAGAAGGTTTTCAAATTTTCTCCTCTTCCCTCCCATCTGAGCTGGATGTCTTCCTTCACTGCCCTCAATGTCTCATTTTTGCCCTTTTACACAGCTTTCATCTATCTATTCTTCTTTTACTGGAAGGGAATTGCAGCACTGAAGGAGTTAAGAGTTGCAGCTCAGGGCCTCTCGGGGTCACGTGCGGAAGCCAGAGATTGGAGATCGGGAGCAGGAAGTTCCTCTCTCAGCTTCTGCCTTCCTGGGCTGCTTTTTGGAGGGAAAAAGGGCTGGGGGCTGGGCTGGGCCCCAGCCTGGAGGGGGGGGTAAGGTGGTAACTCAGCTCGAATGTTCCCAAGGTTTCAGGTTTCAGGTCCCCGCGGCAGCCCCCCAGCCCTTTCCTCTCTCTCTCCCTGTCTGGCTACTGATGGATTGGCCAGCAGAGAGCTCGGATTGGGGAAGGGCCTGGCAGGGCCTCCGGGGCGGGAAGGCCCAGGCTGGCTGGCTCCTACCTCGAAGGCTGCCCACAGGAAAAAAGAGAGAGAAAAGTTTTTCCTGGCTTAGCATTTGTATTTCACAGTGGTGTGGGTATGACATTTCCAGAGACAGCCCCCTTTCAAACCACGACACAAGCGTGACAAAGGGACAAGATCTGGGTAATGATCAGTTCTGATATTTAGTACCAAAATCCAGTTTTCAGAGGAAGAAAATGGGTGTGTAGGCTAAATATGAAGGACAGCAGCTCTAACATGTCCCAAACTGACTGATGGAAGATCAAAGAATCTCTTTTGTGCTAAGGCACCCCTGAGAAAGTTGTTATAATTATAGGATCATAGGGGTTGGAAAAGACATCCAAGATCATCAAGTCCAACCTCTACTGTGTCACCTAAACTACAGAACAAAGTGCCACGTCCAGTTGTTTCTGGAACTCCTCCAGGGATGGTCATTCTACCACTTCCCTGAGCAGCCTGTTCCAATGCCAGACCACCCTTTCACTGAAGAAATCCTTTTTGATGTCTAATCTGAACTTCCCCAGGTACATGTTTGGGTTATATCCTCTCAGCCTCATATCAGCTGCCTGAGAGGAGCCTGACCACACCTGGCTCCACTCTCCTTTCAGGGAGTTGTAGAGAGTGAGGAGGTCTCCCCAGAGCCTCCTTTTCTCCAGGTTGAGGGCCCACAGATCCCTCAGCTGCTCCTCCTCACCAGGCTCGTGCTCCAGACCCTTCCCCAGCTCTGTTCTCTGGATACACTCCAGCCCCTCAATGGTCTTCTTGCAGTGAGGGCCCAGAACTGAACACAGGGCTCAAGCTGTGGCCTCACCAGTGGCCAGCACAGGGGCACAGTCACTGCCCTGGTCCTGCTGCCACACCACTGCTGATCCAGGCCAGGTGCCAGTGGCCTTCTTGGCCACCTGGGCACAGCTGGCTCCTGTTCAGCTGCTGTAATCAGCACCCCCAGGTCCTTTTCAAACTTTCCAGCCATTCTGTCCCCAGCCTGCAGCACTGCAGGGGGTTGTTGTGACCCAAGGGCAGGACCCAGCTCTTGGCCTTGTTGCACCTCAGACAACTGGCCTCAGCCCATAGATCCAGCCTGTCCTGATCCCTCTGCAGAGCCAGATTCCAGCAGATCAACACTCCCACCCAACTTGGTGTTATCAGTGAACTTATTAAGGGAGCACTCTATCCCCTCATCCAGGTCATCAATAAACATATTAAACAGGACTGGCCCCAGTATTGAACCTTGAAGAACCTCACTAGTGACCAGTCACCAACTGGATGTAGCACCATTCATCACCAAAATATACGACCAGAAATTATTTAAGTCTCTTTTTCATTAAAACATTCTAAGTGCAGCATAGAACTTGGGACAAATATTTGATATATAAAAAGAAAACCCCAACAAAATCAAAAATCTCTTGAACATAAATAGATCGTTAGAAATTAAATTAAAACTTATGATTTTCATGTGTCACTGAAACATCAAAAATGGCACAGAATGGAGAAATAACTGTATGATTATAAAGGTCTGGAAAGAATCTGGTGATGAAATACTGAATCTGAGTTTAAAATACACTTAGAATAAAAAAAAATATCCGTCCAAGGCACATATAATCCTTTCAACTTAAGGGCCAACATTATCCAGGACACATGAAGACATCCTCAAAGGCAGCCAACATTGGCACAAAAAACCTCAGAGGGTTTGGTGAAGACTTGAATGAAAGAAAGGGATTAATTAAAATATTGTAACAAGAATTTGAGAGAATCTGACAAGCTTCCACTCAAAAAATTACATTTCATCTGTACATGTGGCAGCAAAATTATAACTCACACAGCTGAGGAAACTGTATCAAGGTTTTCCTATTGATATGGAGAGTCACTAAAGTGAGAGCTGGTATGTTCACCTTGCTGTTGAAAAACCTTGTGACTTACAGCCATTAACACACATCTTTCCTTTGAGAATGTAACATCCCATAGAAACATTTTAAAACCTCACATCTGGACAAAGAAGCACAATCAACTTAGTGGAGTTTTTCTCCTTCCTAATAAATTCCTTAATTTAATGAAAATGAAAAACATTCTATGACTGATTTAATGGCTTTCATCCATTTTAACTCCTCTGCATTCTGTGTGCCTTCTATGAAGAGATGATTTTCAGACACAGGAAAACTATAGACATGATTGTATAATTTAGAAACAGGACCAGCTGAGCATGAGTCTAGGAATGAATCCTTTAGACAAAGAGAATTCATTTTCCTTGTTCTCATAGCTCTCATATTGCACATGCAGGGAAATATATATATACACTGCCATGGGGATGTTTGTTATTTGTCTGGGGGAATATACCTGTCTGAGAGCATCTGTTCAGAAGGATTTATGACTCCTGGTGATATTAACAAAGAAAGATCACAAAAAATCAAAAAAAGCTTTTATACTTCCAACCAATTTACCACAACATGAGCTTTTTACATTGCAGAATATACCCAGCAATTTCAAACCATTTTCATTTTCATTATGTATCAGTAGCAATCTTATCAAGAGTAATACCTGGAGTCAAGTTGCAGAATTTACAACTAATACATCAGATGTGATTTCAGTGTGTGTCTAAGTTTTGGGATATGGGGAAATATAAAACTTGCCCAGAGCAGAAGGTGATCAGACTTCAGTGATAAGTAACAGAAAAGCTTGGTAGAATCACCTTAGACTCAGTAGTCTCACATGGGCACAGCAGTCACATGAAACTTGGACATAAAGGATGGGGGGAAAGGAAAATTTGAAAATAAAGAGAAATTTTGAAAAAGGGAAAACTGTAGAAATACAATATTGTTAAAGAGTGAATTAGTAAGAAAGGAAATGACATTAAATAATATATGTATCTCTCAGATGATCTGGGGCTGTACTTATCAGATAGAAGATGTAAGAAGCTTAGAAAGAAGTAATGCTGTGTCCTCTACTTGTGCAGTGTCACCTTACAGATCTCTTGATCTTCATGATAATCTTCAGTGGGCCTGTTATGCTAATTCCATTGTGCACATACACATTTCAGCCTGCTCCAAATGATAACAAGTCTGGCAAAACAGTTCTTTATGACACTGGCTTGCAGATTAATCAATAGCTGGCAGAAACCCACATACTTTTAGAACCTGTGCTAACATAAATAGATTTGCAAAACCAGAGGAATTCCACTGCTCTGACTGGCTTTGTAAAGCTTGCACTGAGCATCTGAAAGCTTATTGACAGAGAGGTGAGAGCAGTAGTGCTAGTTATCCTGCTTCTAGATGAAAAGAAAAGCACATTAATGAGCTCCTTTTTCTTTTGGCATGATACTTTATTACAGAAAGTAATGCACATTCCCAGACACTTGCCAAGAGGGGATACACAGCCCACTTCCCCACCTGCACCTACTACTGAAAGTAGCTTTAAAGCTCTAATGTGCCCTGACACTTCTGAGTACCCTGGGAGAGCAGAACTGGCTTTCTCCACTAATCCAGCCTGTTAGCAGGTGCTGCAGATCCAGAGGCAGATGTTAATTGATTCACACTGATAGCTTTGGCATATTCTGCTCATTAGCCTACCCTGAATGTAACTGCAGCCAAGAGTAATTCCCTTGAGCAGAGGAGCTGAGGGTTAAGTAGTCCTAGTGTGTGAGTAAGACTTTGCCTTAGGAGGTAGATAAGCTTGTGCCTGTTTTCTGTTTTGGCTTGTAGTGTAACTGGAGATGGACCAATGTGTGAGGAATATCCAGGTATAGGTGATGTCAAACCCTGGGTGACTTTGAGGTTATCCTTCCATGTACAAAACCCTAAATGTTTAGCTGTTTGCTTATCCTAGTTCTGGTTTATGTGTTACAGTGAAAACATTTTTGATTAGAGCTGTGTTTTACTGCAAGACGTGGTGATTAATATTGACTCTGTCCTCCAGTATTTGCAGTGAGGAGAGTTTCAGAGTGGGTGTTTAGTGCCTGTTTGATGGAATTAAGTCTCTGCTGATTTCTTTTCCCTAGCCAGTATCACTAAAGCATAAATAGTGAAATAAGAGGTAAAAAATCTCACCTCATGAGATGCCAAACATCTTGGTTGTTATTGAAAAGACTGAGATTCCCTTTGTGATGGCATCTAAATTAGGAAATGATCCTGGTTTTTCTTTCTTTTTTTCTGATGTGAAAGTAAAGAAGGAAATAGGTAAGTGTGAGTATCGGTAGGCTTCTTTTAAATGTCAGTCCTAAAATACCTGTGGCATGCAAAGGCTTGTTTTATCTTAGACCAAATATGATTTGAAGCTCTTTTTCTGTTATAACAAATGAGGAAAAAACCTCTCAGGTTTTAGAGCTCTGTATTTTGTTTTATAAAGCAGACTTCTTATGAAGCTGAAAGGATTTTTTTAAAACATTGTATAATTTCTAAGCTTATAAGCTAGTATTTCCCCAAGATACACAAATAAACTCTGTGTTGAGACCTAAGGAAAAGAGCAGCCTAAGAATAGGCAGGACTCCATGCCTCTGAGTGAAGACATTCACAAACGACAATCCTCTTGGCTAGTGACAGTGTAGCTATTAAATGTTATGAAAATGAAATTAGTTATTCTTAAAAAATAGCTCAAAATCCATAATTTCATTTTGAAACACTGGGGAAGCAGGTTGGTTGCTTTTGGAGGCAGGTAAGTAGGAAATGTGATATTTTCACATTAAACAAATATTACAAAAAATAGGGACACTTTTGACATACTAACTGGAAATTTGATAAAAATGGGAGCAGAAAGCAAAGTGTTCTCTTTTCTGTCTCAGGTTTTGGCACTGCATACTGATCTTGTACTGCCTTACCTCTCTCCACCACTAAAACCTCTGCAGTGTTAGCTGCATTAAGCACTTGCAGTTTTTTACTGTTTACTTCAGACCCCAATCTTTACACATTTTCTGGGTTAGCAGATGATGAGCAGCTACATCACTACCCTCTAAATCCATAGCAACAAATGTTTGTCTGTCTTTGTGTTTGGGGAAGGGGGTGAGAAGAGATGTCAGGCTGTTTAAGAAATCTTATACCATTGTTCAACAGAGATAAGTTTTTAATCCACTACAGGGAGGAAAAGGAGCATTTATGTGATAGAGGATATACTGGCATGGTGAGAGAGGGAGATAACTGTTGAAAGAGCTGCCTGAAGAGCCTTTTGTGCTTCCAAGTCACCCAGACCTAAAGAAACATTTGAGGAGTCTCTGTCCCTTAATTAATGCAACAGCATGTGATAATTTAGCCTCTGAGAAGCCTGGGTTTGCTTTTTTTCACTCTGACAAGCAAGCCAAGAGGATTTGATTTTGCTGCTTAGGAGGAAATGAGGGGGAATGGCTTGGGGAAGCACTGAATACTTAAACAGATTTGAGCTATGTCAAAGTTACAAGTGATAGCTTATTTCACCTAACATGCTGTTTGCCTTGAGTAATAAATGCTAGCAGGTGTTCTTATGGCTTAAAACTACCAGTGGTTTATATAATATTTGTGATACCACAGCTCGGGCTACAAATAATTGAAATGTAGAAATCTTCTTGAAAATCAGACAGTTGGCTCTTTTGGAGGAATCCAGGCAGCATAATAACTGCTACTTCAAAACTGATAGCTTCCAGTGTCTTACTAGATATGTATTTTAGACACATCAAATGTGTCCACCCAAATAACTTTGCATAAATAATCTCTCCATGTTTCTCTATGGTATGACTCTGACTTAATTTATATTGGGAAAGAATTTTAGTTAGAAGTTTCAGTATATAAAGAAATCCCTCTTAACTCATATTTCCAGGAAATATCTTAGTGTAATGATAGTTTCTAATACTTAAAACTTCAGGCTGCCAGGAGTCAGAAGCCAAGTGGACTCTGTTGCAAGTAGACACTCATTACAGCTTCCTTTTGTGACCTGCCTGGGTACTGTTCTTGCTCTGTAAGCCATTTCATTACACTACAGGTGAAAAATAATTTTAAAATAAGAGAAATTGTCCTTGCTGTTTCAAGGTATGCAATGACAGACCTTGTACTTCAAGGAGTACTTGGGTCTTGTCATTATTTTATTTGGAAAATTAACAGAAATTAATGCCCATGATAGATATTTTCACCATAAGCAGACTAGAGATATATTTTTCTTTTTCTTTTTTTTTCCTTGTCCCCTTTACGCTCCTACTCCTTGTATTTAAAATTTTGCCGCTGTCAGATATACTGCATTGCCGTGGACTTAGTTAATGGTATTGGGTAGCATTATTTACTGTGGAATTACTGACCTCTTGTTAGCATTTTCAACTAGGAAATGACCTGTCACTGGGCTGATGCAAGTAGTTATTGCTCTGTGTTGTCATACTAAGCCCTATTGTGCCATTTAGGTGCACTCTTCTGGTGCATCTGACCATTCCTTGACAAATAGAGACAAAACCTGTGATCTAATACAGTGGCAATAGGCTTCGTGGGATAATCAGTAACAATCCTCGGTGTCATGCATGACAGATGACTTTGGTTGCCATAGTGATAGCAGCACCATTTCTCTCTAAAAGGTGACAGTTTTTTCCCCTCAAGCCCTTTAAATGTTTGATTGAAAGACTCTGACACAACTATTTGATATTGATCAGTGAGTGACTGAATGCCCATTGCCAGCAATGGCATTGTATCATTCACCAGAATGTGCTTTAATGAACAGACTCAGGCACTCTCATTTTTCCCAGCCTCCTTATCAGTTTTACTGGCTTTTTTCCTCTTTTTGTTTTTTCTTCCCTTGAATAATGATAGCTTTAGTAACTGAGCAGAACAATGGTGCTACAGTTTTCTTGTTTTAAGAGTACTGATAGGAGCTGGCCAATAGGATCATCCTGTGATGGTTGAAATAATCCTTCAAGTAGACAAAAATATTTCTTTCTGGTACCTCATATAGTGTACTGCTTCCCCTCTGTCCCATGTCCCTTGTTCAAGGGTACTACCTGTTGACATTCTTGGGACAGGTTTTTAACACTTGCTGCAGTGTTTTTGCCCTATCCTCTTCAAGATAATATTTCATTCCCACTCAGATTTCTCTTCTCCAACAAACGTGTCTCTTTTCCAGTGCCTACCAGAACAATGATTAATCTCTCAAGAAATGCTCGGTTGAGATTCCAGCGAGACAGGATCTGTTGTGTACCTTTCCTCAGGAGTGTACAAGGGTTGTTGTTCTGATAGACTGAAACTCTACCTTCTCTTATATATGTCCATTTCTTTCTATATGATCCTTCAGCAGCTGTTTCTGTTGTTGGTGGTACCAGTAAGCCATATGAAGCAAGGTTTTCTCACTGAATGGGATTTCTTTATTCTCAAGCATTTCAAAGCAAACCTATTATTTTTTTCTCAAGGGTTTATTCCAGTGGCTTGAGTTTGATGGGATCTGCCACCTACTTCATTTGTGAGTAATTTAGTGGAGATGTATAGTTCATGTAACATGGTAGTTAATGTTACAAAACAGAGAAAGGAGATTCATCTAGCTAAGGAGAAATGTTATCTCAACACTTAAGGATGATACTTAAGAAACAAATCACAATTTTCTTTTATTTGACCACAACAATTCCTCTTCTTTCGCTGATGAGACACTTCCCGCCTCAGTACGCACCCCATGGTCCACATGACTGAAGTTGTAGGGTTGATTTATGTTAGGAGGTGGGGTTTTGTCCTTGTTTGATCTGGAGTTCATTCCTGGCTTGCTGCTGGAAATTCTATAGGGGTTTTCATCAGTGTTTACAGCTGCAACATCAGTGGAACTAGTTCTAGGTGACCTTTATTCACTGCTTCTTAAGTGTGTCCTAAGCTCTTCACAAGCAGTTTTCAGGGGCTGAGTTCCATATGATAAAACATGAGGAATAATAGAGGCACTGGGCAGCTGTAGGTTTGGAGTGAGTGGTGTTTGCTTGCATTGAATCTGTGGCATCTTCTCCCTGAGTTGATCTGAGCTTTTTCAGCTATTGTCGTAGGAAAAGAGGACAGCAACACACAGCAGTACTTAATGCATTGCAAAATATGATAATGACTTACAGAGAACTGCTACAGAACTCCATTTTAAGTAGTTACAGGGATTGTTAAAGGTGTTCTTGAGTTGTTACTGGGTTATTTTGTTGTTTTTTTCCCCTTAGCCTTTGCAAATAAAATAAACTGCACATGGTTATATTGCTGAGTCTTTTAGACGGATTTTTCTCTTTTCAGAATGTTTGTTATTTATAATACATGACACAGAGGAATTCATGCTGTTTTCTGACCTTGAAGTACTACTGAATAATAATGTTTAATAAAAGAGGTTGTCTAGACTATTTTTCTCTGTCCTTGGTCAAATCTCTCTCACAAGTGTTCACTATTCCTCTTCTCAGTGACTCATTAAAGTTTTTAGAATTGGCGTGTTGGGCACTCACACATGAGTAGAATAAGCTTGGTCATCCCACTCAAAACTTGTAAAGAGCTGGCAGGGTTCTATGAACAGTCTGATATTTACTGCTTTTGCTAAGTCTGTGGGTACCCTCTTGTCCCTTTTTTTTCCCCCCCCCACAAACTCAAAATAGAAGAAAAGAACTAAAGAACTGACTTTGGATCTTCTGTTGGTATAAGTTTTTTAAAGCTTAAAGCTAAAAGCTTTTTAAATTTGCATGTCTGGAGATGCAGACAGATATTTGAAATATCATTTGTGTAGTAAGGGAGTTTAAGCTTCCTAAGACATCTTGAAGTGATTTCATGGTTTGTACATTTTAAGAAGAATTACTCCCAATTTAATAGTGAGTAATATTAAGTGAGCAGTCTTCAACGTGGCCTGCTTTTAAAACTTTAGACAATGTGAAATCAAAGTACAAAAGTTAGTTTTGTTTTTTGGATTTTTTGGGTTTTTTTTTTTTTTTTTTTTGGTCAGGTACAGGGACAATGGTTTCTTTAAAATTTATTTTTCTGGCTAACCCGACTGCATGGTATTACTGTGTTTTTAAGGTATGTCCTTTATAGCACCCTCATGGGGCTGGGACACATTACCATTTCTGCTGAAAAGGGGAGTAGGAGTCAGTCTGAAAAGACTACAGGTTTCACTGTATTAGAATTACCAAGGGAACCAGGTAAGGGCATAGAAATGCAAGGACAGAGAGACAGTCATGGCAGATTTAAAATGTGATTCTTTTGTTCAGAAATAAACTATAAATGGTTCTGCCCTGATGTTATTTTTTAATTTATTTTTTAAGATTTCTAGTTAAATTAATTATCTCAGCAGTCATAGGAGACTTGCTCTGGTTTTGTCAAATAGACCAATAAGGACACAGCTTTAGGTATTTGCGAAGTGTCTAGATTTGAAATCCGACTTGGAAAGCTGGTACTTCTGCAACTCAATCTAGTGCCACATATGATTACAGAATCATTTAGGTTGGGAAAGACATCCAAGATAGAATTCAACCTTTTCCCGATCACCGCCACGTCAACCAGACTATGGCACCAAGTACCACATCCAATTGCTTCTTGAACACCTCCAGAGATGGTGGTGACTCCAACACCTCCCTGGACAGCCTGTTACAAACTTTGAGAACTGTTTCCATGAAAAAATTCTTTCCAATGTCCAACTTGGACATCCCCTGGCACAATTAGAGACCATTTCTCCTTGTCCTGTCAGTGGTTACCTGGCAGCAGAGCCTACCTCCTCCCCTGGCTCCACCCTCCTCTCAGGGAGCTACAGAGAATAAAGTCTCTCCAAGCCTCCTTTTCTCCAGGCTAGACACCCCAGCTCCCTCAGCTGCTCCTCTCTCATCTTGTGCTCCAGACTTGTGCTCCAGACCCTTCCCCATCTCTGTTTCTCTGTGTATTTCTTGCAGTGAGGGACCCAAAACTGGGCACAGGATTTGAGGTGTGGTCTCACCAGTGCCCAGCATAGTGGGATTTTCCCTTCCCTGGTCCTGCTGCCACATTATTGCTGGTACAGGCCAGGTGCCAATGGCCACCTTGGCACAAACTGGCTCATGTTCAGCCTGGCTGAGCATCCGTTAGTGTCCCTATATGATTAGAATACCTTTTCCTTATTTAAAAACAATATTTATATTTACTTTTGATGTTGTTTCTAATTTGATATCAACAACATCTGGTGGTGATAACTTTTCAGCAAAAAACTGAAATAAGAAATGAGGGGTTCCTGGAGCTTAGTTGAACAAAAAGATGTCTTGGCACCATTCACATGGCATTCCTGTTTCAGATTTATCTTGCATATATGCATCACATTTTCTAAATGTCAAACTGAAAAGATCACAGAATACCATAATTTATTTTACTTCTAATTTCCACTCAGTGATTTCCAGAACTTTAAAAACATTATCATGTGTTTTCTGTGGCCTTGTACTAAAGAATTGAATACAAACTCAGAAAAAGAATGGGTTTAATATTCTGTTAACTTCAATGTAATATAAAATACTTAATTTCTGAAAGACTAAATGTCTGACTTATTCTACAGTTATTTTTATAGTTTTGTTTTTATTCCAGAAGTAAAATGTGCTTTGTAAGTGATCCTTTATGGGTTTGTTTGGGGTGTTTTAATATGCTTTTGGTTTCATGATATTAATCTGAAAATGCACATTTCTGTGAACAAAGAACTACAAGAAGATGTAAGGAATGAACTGCTTAATTCAGTAATGTGTTTAGTTGCTTCATTCATTTGCCCACTTGAGGCTTTTTTTTTAGGAAATAAATCTTAGTGATATATTGCTTTTCTGATTTTCATGTTATTTGTGCCTTCAGTGCATTCCTTCTTGGGTGAAATTAAAATCACCACCAACAAAAACATGTGTCAGATATCACGATGGGTAATCACGTTGGTAACTATATAATATTCAGAGCAATAACTAACTCAATCAGAATGACAAAAATGTGGTAAATTCATTTAAAACAACCTAACATATCCTTTGCAAAATGTCAGTAATGTTTGCATTATTAGCTAATAAAAATGTCATCTGAATTGTTTCCCTAATGATCTAGGCTTATAAACCTAATCTAATAAACAGTTTAGTATGTTTGTAATTCCTAAGTAATTTAATTAATCTGACCATGTAATATCATTGCAGTTCAGAACTGTGATTTCTAGGAAATTAAAGCAATGTGGCACTGGTTCATTCCATCAGATAGCTGAAATATTTTCTAACAGTGCAGTGTTTGGTAAGTATCCTCATAGTTCTGGATTTTAGAAGAGCCCTTACAGTAATTTTTTTCACAAGAAAAAGGTATCTATTACAGTTTCTATCTTCAATGGAAAGCTTGAAAAACTAATAAAACAATAAAAGATAATATTTCATTTCATGGCTAATCATAGGATAGTGATTTACCCAACCACCCCCACTGCCTCTCTAGGAGGAATTAATTTTTTTTTTTTTGCATCTATGTTATTTTTGTTGAACTTTTAAATTATTTGCATTAAGATCTTTCTTCAGCGTGAGGAAATATTATGCAACATAAGCCATTTCTTCATTAAATCATCTTAAAATATTTAAATGTGTTAGATAATCCTTTTTATTTGAAAAAAACACATCAAACAACTCTTGTTCATTAGCACATCAGTGAAGATTCCATAGGTTCCAATTAGTCTTTGAGTCATTTTAACAGAAAAGATTAACAAAATTAAAATAGTCAACTTGTCTCCTGTATGCACTGCCTGTGAATCTTCAGCCAATGTGCACAGTTGATAGGAAAACACTCCTGTGGATTTGGGAGCACTCTGCTTTTCTTGGTAACATTGAAGAGCTTCAGCTGCAAGAAGGCCAGTCAGTCAGTCCTTCCAGTCCTGGAAATCAGTGGTTTGGCAAATGATGCAAAACCATAAGTGGAAGAAAATTCATGGGGAGCATTAGATAACCCTCCTAAGTTTCAGGTGAAAATCTAGTGTGCGTTGCCTGGGTAAATCTTTGTCGGCAGAGAGATGGGGGAGTTGAGCTTGTGTGCAAACCTTGCATCCTACCCAATTCCAGAAGTCACCGAGCTGTGGTTTCCATCACTGGTCTGGCCTCCAAAACCATGTTTCTATACAAATCTTGTTATACATTTTTAAAGGACTAGCCTAAAACTGGATTTTGAATTATCGATTCCCTTCTTTGCAAGGCGACTGAAATGATGAGTGGATTTGGAGCCTCACAGGAAAAATGGCTTTGTCAAACGAGAGGCTGATAAAGGGCAGACAAATAGGCATTTGTGTCAAAGCACTTCAACCCCTGTTAATAAGCAATTAACACAATGTACACAAATTTGCATCAGTAAATGCAGCTGTTGTGACTGAATTCTCATACTTACCTTGCTAAAATTATGCATTTAGAAGTCTTTTACAGATCACCCAGAAATAAATGTTCACTCTAGATGATATCAAAGGTCTCATTTCCAGTCTGGCCCAGGAGTTATAGTAATCCATATATGTGTATATATTTTATTTTACATAGGCTGAACTAGGAAAAAAATACCCTGGTTTTCCCAACAAAATGAGAAACCAAAATATTTTATAGATATAAGATCTTAGTTTTTATTTGGAGATTGTAATTCTAGTTTTCTTAATGCTGGTTTCCATTTTATAATACTTTAATGGTAGTAATTTTTTTTTAAATATTGGATTGTAAGCTTTTGATATATTGTAATTTTGATCAGAAAATACTCCTCACTGGATCAAGGAAGGAATCCTCCAGTCTTTATGTTCATGTTCCTGGTGGGCAGTTCTTAATTTCTTGCATGTGTAAGATTTTATGTGACCTTTATGAAGGTGATAAAACCCAGGAAACTTTTAACCCACCTTGTTTTGATAGCATCTTTTTACATTTGTTAAGTTTCTTGTTTTGTTTCTTGGTCTTTCTTGATTAAAGTCAACTGCCTGTTCCTCCCAGGAATGATCTATTTTGGCCTGGCTTTTTCTTAATAAAAAGTGGAAGATTGTTCAGCTGTTGGTATTACCATGGCCTCTACATATCAGTATTATCAATTCTTTGAGGTGGCTAACAGTGTTTATGGATGATCATATCTGCATGGGAAGATGTTCCGCTTCTCAGATTTTGTTGCCCTTCTGATCCTTTTCTTACATGAAGAAAAGGCAGCTGTAAACCTAAACTTGATATAAGGATGTTTTTAGTATAGACTTACCAGTCCTCTACATTGAAACAAGCTAATTGAGCATGTGCCAAAGTAACTTGTCTAGATATTCAAGTCCTATAACTTAATTTTTCTCAGAATTAAGACATAGAAGCTGCCCAGCTTTAGCCTTTAATGGGAAGGGAGGAGTCACTGTGGCATCAATTTCAAACTGATTTTTGTATGGAATTTCTATGAGCTGTTTTTCATCTTGTTTTGCAAGATTGAAATTGGATTTGGTTTTTAAGTAGTGTGTTAGATTACAATGGTATTGAGAATACATTACTGAGCCTTTGAAGTGAGATATTCTAATTATCTAGAACTTGAATAGCTGAATTCAAACATCCCCAGGGATCTGGTGCTCTGCCCGTCCCACTCCACTTTAAATAAATCTGAACTTTTAGAAGATTCAGAAACTGGGTGTTCTCTTCTCTATGACTGCTCCACAAAGCCTTTGTGACAGTGAGTTCCTGCATGTGAACATTTGATTAAGGTCTTGAACTGCCTGAAAGGCTGTCTCTGAAGATCCATTGGTGTGTATGAATGCTGCAGAAATGGTTGTTTAAGAAGACAAGCTTTCAACTGCATGAATTAATTGAATTTCAGGTTGAGATGAATACATGTGGGGGAAATAAAAACAGAAATACTGAGAAATGGGGTTTTAGCAAATGCTCTTAATGTAAACTGACAACAATCTCTCATTTTCACTGTCCAAACTACAAGTTTTCTTTGTATGCACACTATTCACGTAAGGTTAGATAAACACCACATTTTGCAAACACCAGTGGTCCTGGGCACTCTGTTCCTTTGGTCAGGTTAGGAGCCTGACCCAAAGACTGATTTCTTTATGTATTGGACTGGATCAAAGTTGCTCAAGTTCTTTCTCTCCAATATGTAGACTGCTTCTTCTGGATATTGCTGGAACATTACTCAGGATTGCCAGGTTTTGGATGGGACTTCTTTGTGCTATGGTTTCTTTATCATGATTAATGTCTTTCTGTTGGAAGTTTTAGTCACGTGTGGAGAAAGGACAGCTCAATATATGAAGTGTAATGGCAGCTCTGGATGTGACTGCCAACACCTGATGCCAAGAGATTGAAAACTTTGTCGGCTAGTGTTTCCGTATCACCAAGGAAATTCAATAAATAAGTGGTTTTCTTCTCGGAAATTAGAGTTCTGGAACAAGTGCAGTGTGAGAAAAAGTGCTTCATAGGTTTGTGCGTGTAGGTTGCTTGTTACTTCACTTCGTCATTTTTTCCTTTCTTATGCAGTGTCTATGCTTCCTACTACTTTTGATTATTGCACTTTGGTTGATAATTGAGAAAGAAATCAAAGCAAAGTGAGGAAACAAGTCTTGCTGGCGTGTAAAGAATTTGATATAAGAATAATCATCATTTCACAGAATCCCAGAGTGTGTCAGGTTGGAAGGGACAAGAGTGGGTCATCTTGTCCAACCTCCCTGCTCAAGCAGGGTCATCCCAGAGCACATGGCACAGGGTTGCATCTGTTCTGGAATATCTCCAGTGAGGGGGACTCCTCGCCCTCTCTGGACAATCTGTTCCAGTGCTCTGTCACTGCACAGTGAAGAAGTTTTCCCTCATGTTCGGGTGGAACTTCCTGGGCATCCGTTTCTCCCATAGACTCTTATCCTCTTGTCTGGCACCACTGAGCAGAGCCTGGACATTTCTTGGCACACTCCTTCTTCAGCATTTGAACAACAGCCAGGCTGTGCTGGGGGGAAGTGAGGATAGGTGAGTGGGTGGGCTGAGCAGCCTGTGGCTCTGCTCTTGGAACTGCTGCGTGCAGCACATGCTCCTTGTCCAAGCTGCAGAGCAGCATTCCCACAGAATGCTGCTCCCAGTGAGCACCAGCCTGACTCCTGAACTCCCGCTGGGCATGAGCCAAAAGAACCATGCAGTTTTCACATGCCAGAGGCCAGGTGAGGAAAAACAGTGGCTCTCCTAGCTCATAAAATATTTTTACCAGTGCTTTTATAATACAGAGCACACTGGGGCTGTGGTTAATCTCTTTGCCTAACGTTCTACGGGGTTTTTAGAATTGCTTTCATCAGAAACCAGGGAACATAGTGTTGCATGCAAGGATGTATGTATGAAGAATATATGTATCTGTTCCTTTGGGACACTACTACCATTTTTATTTTCCTTTTACCCATTTGGCGGACTTGCAGCAGTGCAAGTGAGGCTGAAGACAGACTTAGTTCGAGCCGAAAGGTTGCATCCACATTTAGATCTGCCCTGTCAAAAAGTTGTGCTAAAGTATGGATGGGTGTGTGTCCTCCACAAAAGTGTGAGTATGCGACTGGGGAATTTTTTATAAACCACCCCAAAAGTTCTGATTTATGTAAAAGAATACTTTGTCTCTTAGTTAATAAGATCTATTAAATGCTGCCCATAGCAAACTTATATTAGGGGCAATTTTATCTCAGTTTCAGATATTAGTTCAACCCAAACCTTCAGTATTTCCTCACAATACTCTGTGTACTCGGTACTCAACCACGTGAGCAAGCAAGTTCATCATGGACAAGCCCCTGACAACTGCAGTGAATTGTAAAACAAGCATTTTCAGGTTCACATACTGGCTGTTTTTCATGTGCAGTTGTTTTGCAAAGACAGCTTTGATGAGAAGCACTTGCAGTTGGCTCCTACTGTATCACATTCTGTAATGATAAATGTGTTTTGAACAAAACAATATTGGGTCTATAAAAAAGAAATTATTCATGTGTAAATGGTAGTCGAAGCCCTGCCAAGGGAATAATGAGACTCTAGGAGTGTACTTGTTGATATTCAAAGAAGGGAAAAAGCTGAAGGCAATGATGTCAGTTTAATTTCTTTTTTGTTCAAACCTTGAATAGTGGTGTAGTCTCTGTAGCTTGCAGAGAACGTGCACAGATTTATTCCATAGGAGTTCTTTATATAGGTCCAGTTCTGGGCTCCCCACTAGAAGAGAGACATGAAGATCCTGGAGCAAGTCTAGTGGAGGGCTGTGAACATGATTAAGGAGCTGGAGCAACTCACTTAAAAGGAATGGTTGAGCTTCAAGAAAAGGTGACTGAGAGGGGATTTAATGTTTGTAAGTATCCGAAAGGAGATACCAAAAGGCTGGAGCCAGGCTCTGTTCAGTGGTGCCCAGCAACAGGAGAATGAGAAGCAATGGGTAAAAGCTGGAACATGGAAAGATCCACCTGAAAATGAGGAAGAAGGTTATTTTGAGGGTGACAGAGCACTGGAACAGATTGTCCAGAGAGGTTGTGGAGTCTCATCCTCTGAAGATATTCAAAAGCCATCTGAACACAATTCTGAGCACCAAACTCTAGAACACCCTGCTTGAGCAGGAGTTCTGGGGCTCACTTCCCATCTTAATAATTCTGTGGTTGGTTCTATGATTTTTGCTTCAGGGAAATAGATTTCTTGAGTAAATTTGATTCCTGCAGCATAAGACTCATCACTAGTTATATTTTAGTTTGGTATATTCATGCAGCAGATGAGTTGTTGAGATGATCAATAAGAAAATTTTGTATGGGTAGTAAACTTGAGAGTAATCTGTGGACAAACTGCTTTTGTGAGTCTAGGAGGAAAAACATACAGGCAGATGTATGAAATAAGGAAATAAGTCTCGTCTTTATACCAGTGTTTTCATTTTTTTTCATGGAGTCCAATTTTTCATTACTATCTTCTCTGCCTTGCCAGTTTTTGTGATCAAGCTGTGAGTTGGAGGATTTATTTTTCATTTTTAATGTAGGGGAGAGGGAAAAGAAATTCACAGCTGTTTTTATATATGCCCAGTAATATGTACAGCATTCTGTACATTAATGTGATCACAAAACCATTTAGATATCAAATACCTTTTACAGAATAATCTGCTTATTAGCCGGTTACCTCATTATTCTAAGCAAATTGTTGTATCCATGAACAAGAAGATTTTGCCAAGGTGGAGAATTGGTTTGTGGGGCTTCATTTGCAGAGTAATGTTTTGTATTTATTGGAGGGTGATACTTAGCACAACAGGAGATAACTTCCTCCCTTCAGTATTTTGCAGAGGGTATTTCAGATTTATTACCTCTTTTCTTTTTATTTTTTTTTCTTCACTTAGTCAGCTACGTACTCATAAAGATGGCTTAGCATCTCAAGTTTATAACTTCCAAGCCTTCAGATGAAATATTTTTTGCTTAAACACCCATAGCCCAGAAAAATAATATACAGATGTGTTGTTTGTAAATAAAGCCTTTATAGCTGTATATAGCAATCACTTAGTTTGCTATATGTTTTAGAGGTTGTTTGTTTGGGTATTTTGTTTGTGTTTTGTTTGGTATTTGTTTGTTGATGGGTTTTTTAAAATTTTGTCCTTTTGATTGAGGAGGATAGCTAAAGCACAAATCTATTCCAAATGCCCAAAACACTTTTTGATCTCTTGGTTAGTTTCCTGACAAATGGTATTGCAGTCTGGATCGAAGCTCCAAAGAAAAAGCCCATCAAATATAATGGCAAGGCTCAATTGTGCCTTATACTGGCTGCCATGGAAACTTTCCTATGATAAGATGTCAGATGTCAGAGAAGCAAGGTGGAGACAATAGCTTGACTAAGCCAGAAGCAAAAACCCACGCTCAGGTGGTGTGTGCTATGAAGAGCTGAGTGCTTAGTCAGGAATTTAAGTGGTTGGTTTCAGATTAGCAAATCAAGTAGTAAGTGTGATAACTGAAGACATAAAATCTTTTTAGTGTCCTGAATCTGTGGCTGTAGAGCTGTCACTTTGTGATTGAGAACCATTTCAGGTTGATCCATGGGTGGTGTGCAACACAATTCCTCCCATGGGGAGGAATTAACACCAGTTAATCAAACCTTTTCTTGAGTTTGGTTTTCCCAGAACACAGATTTTCAAAAATTGGTCTGTGGAGAACTGGTATGCTTATGAACATTTAACGGTGGATCGTGGAGGACAGGTATTTATTTTATAATAATCTTCATCTTTTTTTCACCTTTATTCTATAAATTTGAAATTATACTAATGTGATTTTTAGCTGTTTCCATCATATTAGGAGTCATATCATTAACTTTAGTTAATGTTCATTGAAAGAAGTTCTTAAAGGAGGGGTTAGAAAAGCACTCTAGGTGACTTTGGTATAAACCCTGTGGTTGTATTTATTTTCTAATAATCTGGTATTCCCTCCTTTATCTAGTGAAATTATTATTCAGGAAATGGCTCCTAATACACAAGTAGTCATGGAAGAGGAAGATTATAAAAGTACATCACATATCTCATCTTCTGTATTTCACTATGCTCTATTTCTTGGACTCTGTGTTGACTTCTTTACAATTGGCATCAGGACTGGTTTTAGAACTTAACCACGGTAGTATTTAAAATCTTTGTATAATTACAAAAAATATATGCTAGAACAACTTCTTAAATGCTTTAAAGATTATTGACATGCTAAAAGAATTAGGAAAAAAATAGTATATGGGTAGGGTGAAGACAAGTAAAAATGTACTCGTGTTTTATTCTCACAAAATGAAAACAGCTTCTCCTTGTATGGTGTCTCTCTCTTCAATACAATTATTTATTGTTCCCTGCCTTGCCAAAACAAATCTAACAGATTAGAAGAAAAATTACTTTGCCAGAAGATGACCTATGTCTTCCTTCCCAATTTACATATTGAACTAACAAGTGTAGACTTCACAACATGTATTCATGATTTCTACTCCTTTGTATTTATGTATTTCTATTATTTTTGTATTTATATATTTCTACTCCTTTGATTACTGCCTTTTTGCCCTTTCTAAATCTGATATAAAGGTGAAAGATTTTGAGTTGCCAACATTGTACTTTCATATTTCAACAGAAATCTGTCATATTGAAGCTAGAGTAATTTTGAAAACAATGGAAAATTTTCATCCAAACTGTAAGATCTGGATAACATGATCAAAGGAATCACATTTTTTGGACACATAGGTATTCAAAGCACATGAGCAGTTGAGCACAGTATACTAAAATCCTCCATGCATTAGCCAAATTATTCATTCCCTTCCATGATGAAGAGCTCTAACCTTATAAATGGATCATCAAGCTTCAAGCCATCAACACACCACCTTTATTTTTATCTCTTTCCCCACTGGTGCTGCTTTTCTTTTGTTTTAATGAAACTGGTTGCCTGGCAATGTAAAATAACAAGTGCGTGTCTATCATTATTATAATATTTTTTTCTTATAATTATTTTTTCCTTGCAGTGCTGCTGGCAGGTCATTTAAGTTGCAAAATTAGTACTTCTATGGGAATATTTCAATTAAAATGCACACTGCTATCAAATTATTTCCTTTGAAACGCTTGAATATAGTAGCTCTATTCTTAAGAGTTTGTACTCATAAATGAAAGGTAATTCCCCATGGCTGCATTATCTCCTCTTTAGATGTACTGTTATGTTTCAGAAACACTAGCCTGAACCAATTTGTATCAAATGCTTTTTTATGGCATGCAGGAAGCATTGAAAGTGTGGTATAAATCAGAGGTAAACTTAGTTTTGCATGAAGCCTACTTGCCTTCATGTGTTCTTCTATAATGACTTTGGGGGGAAGGGGGAGATAAGATAGACTTCCACGGTAGGGGCCACTCAGCTCACTAATGCAATTTGAATTGTGTATCAACACATTAATGTTAAGGTCACAAAGCTAATGATGTTTAAAACTATATTGTAAAATTTGCCTCAGCAACCTCATAAAAAGCAGGAGTTAATGAAGTACCTTTGATTTGTGGTAACACTAACCTCTTTTCTTCAGCATCAAAGCACGAGGTCCAGAATTGTAGCTGGAATGCTGCTTTGATTTTTCTTCTCCAAACAATACTTCTCACACCTATTTTAATGGGCCAAAGCAAACTCCTTCACAGAGAAACAGCATCTATCCTGCCAAAAGTTTCAGTGCTGTAGGCAGCCCTCAGAGCTTTCACTGGAGCTCTGAACATAGAGAACTTTGGCATCATTAAATTGATAATACTCCTGCAGTTTGCACTGTGTAAGAAATAAATCCAAAGTTTTCTAACTACAAAACTACTATTTTTAATTTTTAGAATTCTAGTTACACTGAAGTGGGATACTCACAACAGGAAATGTGGGTAGAGTTAAAGATTTTGCTGTTATTCCAATGAACTGTAACAACTCCAGTAGTCCAAACTGAATAATGAGTATGCAAAAACCTCACCAATTCTATGTTAAAAAAATCATATTAAAAAATCATATTAAAAAAATCATACCCAGTACCTCCCCTTTATTCTGATGTTCTTATCACTCTTTTAATGTTTCCCTGGTCTTTAAAGGTGATACCACAATCCTCCCTGGGCAATATCAGGGACAGGGAAGTTAAAATGATTTCTCCATGCAAAATTTTGATGTTTTCATTAGGATGACAAGGATAGTTCTCAAGGTAAAAATGGCAGGAGAAATAACAATGTTGATGCTTTCTTCCCCCTGAACTTTGTGTCTCCATAGATTTATTATCACTCCTTTGCATCACTGCTTTCCCCCTGCTTCCAGGGAAGGTGTGAAAACTGCCCCACAGTCCCCCAATATTGCCCAGGGACTGCTTGGGACTGCCAGCTCCTTCTCCTGCAGCATTCCAGAGCTGAGCTCAGACAGGGTGGGCAATGGACACTCAGCTGTGGGGCACCTGAAGGACCCAGTTCAGGCCTGCTCAGGGTAAGGGGTAAAGTATAAGGAGATCTTGATATTAATAACTTATACACTATTTTTTATATGTCCACACATATTTATTTTTGGTGGTATGTAAATAACTAGATGGACAAGTGAAGTGAATATTGAATGTGTATTCTGTCTTATAGCAGAGGAAGATGCAACTATCCAAGGGTGAATTACCAGGAGGTTTGGGAACTCTTCTAGCTTTAAGTAAATGAAGCATTTCACTTACTAAATATTTCCTCATATTCTTCCTGCTAGGGTTTATCCAGTCCAGTTCAAGGCTTCTGAATTTTCTACTTCTTGGATTCATTCTTGCACTAGAAATTAGAAATACCTCAATTAGGAGAAACTCAGAAACTAGAAAAATATGTGCAAAACCTCTCTTTTAAAAAAAAAAAAGAAAACCCTTCCCAGAAAATAACAGTATTTTTAAGGACTTGGGTGAAATCCTGTCATTTTTTTTATTATAGCTTCATTTGAAATTAATGAGTTACTGGATGGATAAGCATTAAACAGTCTGGAAACAAAAATAATGGCTATTAATAAACAGATTTTAATTTTCTTTTAGATTTATATCATCTACATTCCATCATGCTTTACTCATGGATCTGCTCATGTAGATTAGGACTTCATAAGGAGTTATGTCTATAATAAAAAGTGTATTAATATATTGTGCCTACTCAGTAAGCTGCCTTAATTTTTTTCTCTCCTATTTTTTCTACTGCTCTACCAATTCCACTTAAATGATGGCAAAGTTAAGCCCAAGAGTATAATTACATTCTTCTTGAAATGTAATTAGTTCAGCTGTGATATTTTGGATTTCTGGAAATAGTTAGAGAATATGGTAAATATTCTGGTAATAATATTCTTTTCTTATACAGATATGGTAATATACCTGTATAAGAAAAGAATTTAAGATACGCCAAAACATAGACAAAGAGCTACAGACAAATATAACAACAGATAGGCTATTCTGAGTAATTTATTGTGCTGGATAGGACTGGATAGAACTCATTTTCTTCACAGTAATTTGCATGGGCCTGTGTTTTGGATTTGTGCTGTAAACTGGCAATATTTCCAGGAATGTTGTTGTGGTCACTGATCAGTGCCTGCAGATAGTCACCCTCTCAGACTGCCCCACCAGTGAGTGGGCTGGGGGTGCTCAGGGAATTGGGAGGAGACACAGCCAGCCTCGGCTGTCCAAAGGGATATTCCACAATGTATGTCACCACACTCAATGTGGTTGGGGTGGGGGAAGAAAGTTGGGGGAAGAAAGAAGGGAATATTTGGAGTGATGGCATTTGTCTTCCCAAGTCACCAGTACGTGTGATGGCACCGGGCTCTCCTGGGGATGGCTGAACACCTGCCTGCCCATGGGGATCAGTGAATGAATTCCTTCTTTTGCTTTGTTTGGGCACGTGGAGGTCTCTCTCTCCCCATTAAACTGTCTTTGTGTCAACCCACGTTTTCTTACTTTTACCCCTCTGATTCCTGGGGTTCCTGGGGATTCATGGGGAAATTCCTGGGAATTCCTGGGGATATTCCTGGGGATTCCTGGGGATATTCCTGGGGATTCATGGGGAAAATTGAGTGCCTATGTTGTGCTTAATTGCCAGCTGGGGTTAAAGCATGACAGTCATGAAAAGACTTCGCATTTCACAGCAGCAGTGTTTGTAGCTAATTATTGTCCTTCTTATGCTGTCCTTAAATCCAAGAGAAAGCTTCTGTTGGAATTGGTTTCAGCAAGCAGCTCAAGCAGGGTGGTGATAGTTTCAGAGGCAGAAGAGAACAAGATGATCTCTAGAAATGTGTCTGTATCTACATATGATTTTAAGCTACAACCAACACTTCTGCCTGCAACCAGAACAGGACTATCACTGCCTCATAATACTGTTACTGATGAACCGGTTGCTTACAGGGATTTTGTTTCCAATTATTTCTTTTTCTTGGAACCTCAACTACCTATCCATGCAGGGGCAACTTTAAGGCAATAGATGGAGCCTAAATTTCCTAATTGCCCACTGGCTGAGGGCTGAACTCTGAAAACAAAAGGTAGTGAAGTAATTGCTTATGGGATACAGAGGAAAATTCTCTCCAGAGATGTCATTGACAGACATCAGTCCCATATGACTGGAGTGCACTCTGCAGTGCTTTACTCTTAGTAGTCCAAAAGAAGACCAATTCCATTTAGAAAGAATTAGAAACATTCACTTGTGCCCAAGGTAAGAGTACTGATATTTGTTAGTAAAGTTAATAGAGGAAGAAGGAAGAAATTTTTTGTCTGGACACTCCAAATCACATAGGTGCAAAAAATAATAAATTTTGCAGTTGTGATGTGGGTTAATGCTTTAAATTCCTTTACATTTATCAACAGTCACAACATCAGTGGTCTCTTGCAACCTGAAAACTAGTTGCATTAATCAGTGCAATTAATTCTGTTTCAAAACCTGCAGCTCTTATCCAAAGCTGCTTGTTTTATTTATATTTTCTTTTGGATTTTACCTCCTTTCCTCTCATCCTCTCTCATTTGGCTGCTAAGGGACATTCAGATCATGGGATCGGATTCTGATTAGCCTGAAGGGTTGCCCCTGGATTTCAGCTGTTTGATATTTGGATTCCCAGCACCAGGTATGTAGCTATATCCATGTGACCCAATTGTTCTGTGCTTTATGCATGAATGTAGGGTAATAACTTCATATTTTGGGTTTTCTGAGGGCTTTTTAAACTGTTTATTGGCATTTTCTGTCCTCTAGCTTCCAATTTCTTGTAGAAGACTTCAAAAAATTGCCTCTGCTTCCCTAGGTTGTATGGAGACAATTCCTGGTGGCTTACTTTAGTCATGATTACTAAATCAATATTTTACTCTAATAGAGCCAAGCTACCCCCTTTCTTGCAGTTTTACATCTCTAACTGCAGTTTGAGAATTTACTAGGGAATGAAGGAGTGCAAAATTCAAAAAGGAAAAATTCAGCCATTTTACAGCACCTCTACAGAGAATGTTGTTCTGGGGTTAAATGAGGTTACAATTTCTTGTCAGTTCTAAAGTTCCCAGGCTTGGATTTGGTTGAGATTCTCAGAAAAGATGATACAGAACCATAATCTCATTCTGGGGAAAAGAGGAAATATTTTGCATATGTTTTTGGAGCTAAAGAGTCATTGTTAGTTCATTTAATGATTTAGCAATATAAAGCTGTAATTAACTAATATTGACAAGCTTCATGAATTACACAAACTCTATGCAATATTTTATATGGGTATAAAAATATAAAGAACTTCCTATCTTTTATCCATCCCTGTGTTCAACATTGAAATGTTTCCCTTAGTCTTAGGGTCAACAGTTCCTGTATTCTCAATCAGAAATGGTGTATTCCATTAAACATTTCCAAGAACTACCAGCAAAGTTTTTTGGTTTGTTGTTTTTTTTTTTGTGTGTGATAGAAGAATTAGTGTGAATAAGAAAATAGGAAATGGTCCTGATTTTGATGCTTAGATATACTTTCCCTTTCATGCACCTGTGGAGGGTTTTGAGTGAATTTGGGACAAGTGGTCAATGTTGTTAATTAAAAGCCTCTTAAGGAGACATGTTAAGAAAAGAAATTATTGCTGAATCAGTGGAATGAAGAACTCAAATAAAATTGAACAAAAAGTGCTATCAGAAATTATCACAAAAATTGAAGGAAAAAAGTGATTAATTCTGTGGAACGGAAAGGATCTGAATATAAACTCTTTGGAATCATAGAAAAATTGTCTAAGATCACAGATCGTGTGCATGCATCTTATTTTTTAAGTGAAAACTTTTTATGCTTTTCAGTTTTTGGTTGATCTAAGCTGCTGAGGGATCTTAAATATGTAAGAGAGTATATACTTTTAGATTCATCCTGACTATGCCCTTTCAAAATAAACTGTAACACTGTTATTTTGGGTCATATTTTGCTGGACCAGATTCTACCTTGGTGTAAAACAGATAAGTGAAGAGCTTGTAGCTTCTACCCCTTCCCAAGCAAAGAAATTTGACAAGGCTGCCACAGCTCCTGCCATTACTCTATATAACGAGCAGTGTGCTGTATAATTACATCTTACTGTTATTAATATCAACATTGTACAGTCTCAAGAAATCATATTATCAGAAAAATCTCAGCTCTTCACTTCAACACTTGCATCATTTAAGCTGATGCATGTAATAAGGAAGATGGAAAAAGAATTTGCAATATGCCAACTGTCAGTGAAAGGTGGAAGGTAATAAACCATCCTGGTCTAAATGTAGCAATA
This sequence comes from Leptocoma aspasia, assembly GCA_013399835.1. Classification (NCBI taxonomy): domain Eukaryota; kingdom Metazoa; phylum Chordata; class Aves; order Passeriformes; family Nectariniidae; genus Leptocoma; species Leptocoma aspasia. The sequence continues at coordinate 96,406 of VXAX01001742.1, read as the reverse complement.
GATCAGAAAAACTATCTAATCATAACAGCTGCTGAAGATCTTAAAATGTCTTTTTTTTAAACATAGCCCAAGGTTTGCTCTAAATGTACATATGAATATAAATAAAAAAAACATCTATAGGAAATGGTACTTATTTTGACCTCAACAATCCATAATGCAGAACTCTGTATTGCATTCAGGAACTCCATGACATTTCAGTAAGAGTTTTGGATGACTGAGAAACTCTTTGCCCTAAGTCTTCATATAGCTTCACTTTGTGAAGTTGCAAATAATGGCTCCTTTTTCTTTTTCTTTTTTCTTTTTTTCTTATCCAGGTTTTGCAAGTAAAGGAATGAGGTTTAAAGAATATCAGAAAGAGACTTCTTAATTTATGTGCTATATGGGCTTGTATGTAATTGTTAGCTCCAGGAGCTGTTGTTACACAGAACTGACTGAGAAATCATGGTGACACACTTTGTATTCGATGCAGCTCCAGCACAAGAACTACAGTCAGCAGAGTGTGTGAGCAGGCCGTTCCTGCAGTAAAATATATGTACTATGATATATGTAGGTCTGGGAACTGCATGGGTGAGCCTATGGCTGATAAACCTGGGCAGAATGGAGGCTCTAAAGAACAAATGGATTTGCCTGCCCATCTGTGCTCACAGAGAAAAGCAGTTTTGAGGAATACTACATTGCATGAGTACTGAGGTGGAGAACTGGCTTTATGGAGCTGTTCTGGTGCTGGACAAGCTCATGGCTGCACGAGCCACAAGGGCTTCCTCTGGCGTGGACTTCTGAGAGGATTTTATTTCAAAGGCAAATTTGCCGTGCAGGAGCCAGGGTTTGACATTCAAATACTTGAAAGAATATGCACTTTGGTGGAGTGCAGATACTTAAAATATAACTTCCCCTTGTCAGCACCAAATATAGTATCTGATACGTGAGAACACGGTGAGATAATTGATTATATTGCAAGGTTAAATCCTGGTAGTCAAAAGAACTAATCTTAATGAAATTTAAATAAATGTCGTCTTGTTCAACTACTAAAACCATGATGATCACCTTTTCATAATATCTAGGAGGCAGAAATATGTCCTTCTTGGCTGTTCATTGCCATCAATTCTTCCACCATTTTCAATGTTTTGGTATGTTAAAAGTATCATTTGGTCCATTTTTGTTTCTGAATATTTTGTTTGTAGAATAAGCTGATAATCTCATTATTTTTTCTTTTCTTCTCGCTCTTTAGTATCCTGTACACAAGGAATTCTACTATAAAACAGTATGGTTGGCATAGTCCCATTGAGAACATGAAGATCTGAAATGAATCCTGATGTTGAAATTTCATTTAGAAGTTACTGTTGTATTTCTCATGAAGATGGCTTTCAATTTTTGCAGACATAAAATTTGAGTATGAATGTATGTTTTTTGGATAAAACAGATACTTACAATGAAGTATTTTTTATTAGCTATTAAATTTCTTTTGGAAATGTGAACGTTCATGTTTTCCGTTTATTGGGGAAACTTCACTGAAAGAGAACTGCACTTCAAAAAACACATTCTTATGTTTTTTTTAATTTACCGTTAAAACACGATGTCTGAAAATTTTTTGTAAACTTCTGAGTGTACTACATTTATTTGAAAGCTGTTTTTCACCTCAACATGACTTCTTTTGATGGTTGAAATAAATTACAAAATTCTCTGTGAGAACAGAGGTGATTGATGGCACAATTTCTTAATATCTTGGACAAAATCCAAGACTCTTAAAAGAGGACAAAAGTAGTTTCTCTAGATCAGGAATGAAATATGGGAATATATATGTGGTATATGCCTGAATCATAGCATTTATGGCACATTATAAAAATATGAACATAAGCACAAAAACATTTGCATTAATGGACATCAAGAAAAAAAATACCTCACAATCCTAAAATCCCACCAGCCACAACAACAAACACAACAAAAGCCATCACTCAATGGAAAAGCAATTGTAATTTGGGATTCTTAGAAAAAGAACTTAAAGGTCCTATATATTTAAGGTTGTCATTAATGATTTCCTTATGTCACTGATATTTTATATAATTTCCTCACAGTTATAACTAAACCTTTCTGGAGTTGTGGGGCTTTTTCTTGTGTTGTTTTGGCTTTTTTACTTCCCCACTTATTTGTTTATTCTTTAGCTCATGCTGGCATTGAATCTTATATGTAACTATGTTTGTCTCTACAAGGATAATATATATGTGGGCTACTATAAGAGCCTAACTGGTATATTTTCTGATACTTGTTTTCTAGATTTTGGAACTCTGCTTGTAGAGCTCTTAGCCACATCTTCAGCCAAGCAAAGTATCAGGCAGGGCTGTTTTTCAGAACTGTTGAAATACACTTCTTCTTCTGCTTTATTGGAATTTTATTGGAATATGCTTTATTTTATAGAAGGTTTTATTGACTTTTTTTTTAATGGAAAGCCTAATGACATCAAGAAACAAAATTCATTATTTAAACAAGACTTTCAAAACCATTTTGGAATAGTCTGTTATTATAATGGAATAGAAAAACTGAAAGGACTTAAAGAAAATAGGGATAAGGAAGAAGACCAAAAAAGTTTAAATTCCATTGAAATTGTCAGGGTTATATGTTGTATTTCAGAATGTTTTCAAGAACTGTAGAGTAACATTCTGAAAATTACACTAGAAATTATGACTTTCTTTATAAGAAGAAAAATTCTCTACAAAAGTCTGCTTCTGTACAGAAGCAAAAGTCCTTGAAAGTACCTATTAATGGGTATTTGGGAATTGTGACTTTTCAGCAGTTGGGTTACCAGCTAATAACAACTCAAAGACATCCCAGCATTTCCAAGAGATTCCATTTCTTGAGTCTGGATCTGCTGTGCTGATGCTGCCTAACATTAAAAACTGGTTTTGCAATCACTTTTAATAAAGTGATAAGATAAAATCAAGAAAAATAGCTATCACATCCGTTAAGGGCTTTTATATATTTTTTATCTTCCTTTCCCATCATTAGTTCATCAAGATATGAACAGTTATAAAAGCACATGCACTATGCACCTGTTGTGTTTCAGATCTCTTAATACTGATAACAGTCCAATAACAGGGTCCTAGGCCTAGAGGTGGAGTGTAGAATCAGTGCTGTAGAATGTGGAAAACAAAGGGTCCATGTGAACTTTAGAAACCTTTTCCTACAGAAGCACAACACTAGAACCTTCTGCATGAGAGATTCCCTTCTCTAATGCGGTGGGAATTAGCTTCTGGTGCCATGTCTCACAGGAAGTTATCCATCTTCCTAAGGCTGCAACTGGAAAGCAGCATTCCTGGGCACAGCATGTTCTCACCCTTATTTGTCCTCTGAACCCAGAGGAAATTAGCTGTAAACTAAGAATTGTGGAAAAGGATAACAAATACATCCATAAGATGTAGTAGTCAGAATTGCTAGTCATGAGAGGTCTGGGTTTTTTACCTGAGGCATATGGAGCTACAGTATTCCCATCGATACAGAAAAAACTTTAATTTGTGTTTCTTTTTTTCTACCAGACACTGGCTAGAAGCACTTTTGCCCTTGGGAATGCATCTTGCAATAGGAAGACATTGCTGTTGATTCTGGTACTTTTTGTATTGCAGAACCCTTTGATATGGTTAATTTTACAACTGGGTTATCCAGTCTAAGGCTTGTGCCCCCAAATGAAATGTGGAATAATGCCATTCATGTCAACTTGATATCTTTCCAAATGTGTGTGTGTGTGCCTGCCTGCAGCAGCTGGCTCAAACACTAAACTCAAGCCCACATAATTTTTATGAACATCTCAATTTTTTTCTCTAATGCAGGAATAGTTAAACGACAATCAGTGTATTTAACCTTAGCTGTGGCTTTTGCAAAACTTTCATTAAATACCAAGTTTAGGTTAATTCTATAAAAGAATGTTCACACACTGGATCAAGGGGAAAGGGCTGTTTGATAAAATACCTGGCTGGAGTGTAACTCTACTTTTCTCTAGCTTAGAAATAGTAACATGAAAGCACAGTGTTAACTATACTTGCTACTTTGCAATCAGTTCATATAAACCCTTCCTGTCCTCTGAGTCTGCAATGAAAATGTGTGCATGAGATATGAAAGTGAAATTTGAGTTAGCTTTCCTCAATTTAGTGAGCCTGCAACACACTAATTTTCCTAATGAAAGACTGAAGCTTAATTTTCCTTTGCATCTCTAAGATGTAAAGGGCATTAGTTTTTAATTGAGGAAACTCTGTAATGAATTAATTATTCTAGTATTAAGTTGCTCCATACAATTATTTACAAATGTCTTTTCAGTTGAGTGCATTTTTTGGGTGGCTGATTTTGTCTATCTCTGGTTTTTATCATTTTGATGATATAAAAACTACATTTGCCCTTTTTGATCTTTTTTTTTTTTTAGAATATTCTCTATGGCCCAATTGAATTCTCAGCATCTCCTGTCTTCAGAAGAATATGTCAGCTCTCAAGTGTCCAGTAGTCCTTTTTATCTGATGTGGACTCTTTAAAACCCACAAGCATGTCTAGGATATCAGATTAGCTTTAAAATGCTGCCATTCATCTGCTCAGTTTAATGCATTCTCAGTCAGGAGTTGCTGTGTTGGCTAAAGGCTATGCCACACTGCAGCTTAGAAAATGGGAAAAGAAAGACAGCCAGGCTCGGGCTAACTATACCATTAACTTTCCTTCAGCCTGCAATACATCAGCAGAGCATCAGACCTAATCATGTGGGTTTTGGTTTTTTTATTTTTATTTTTATAGCTTCTCTACCACAGCAAATAACGATCAGAGGTATTTATTCAGAAAGGAACACTGTTTAGTCCTCTGGAAATTTGCTGTTCTCTTAAACATGATATGCAGTGACTGCCCATTAATCGTGTCATGTGTTTTTCTCTTTACTTTTAAAAAAACAAACTATGCTTTGAATGCTCAAGGAAAGGGGAGGGGGGAAGTCTTTACCTGTAAAAAGGAAGATAATGCACTTGACTAATCCCAGAGAATATCCAATATAAATGCTGTTGTGTTGCTTTTCCTGCCAGTGGATATTGTAGAACTGTGTATATTGATTAACTAGTGATGCAAACCATCTCTCTTTTGTGTCCTATTGACAGGATCTGTGTTGTACTTGCTAATACCTAATTGGGTCTCTGGGCAGTAAAGCTTGCATTTAATTTATAGACAGTTTGCTTTCATTCCATGTTGGAAAAATCAGGTCTGGAGTACCATGGGATCACAAGATTCAAAACTAATCACCTGTAAACTTTGAGAAAAAAATTGGCTTGAGGCAGGATCTCTGCAAAATATTTAACTAGTAGGAGGGAGGAAGTGGGAGAAACACCAGTTCACTGGGAGATTTTTCTGTCTGTGACTTATGAACGACATTGGGTAAATGCAGTAAAAATTACAACAGTGAGCTCCAAATGAATTTCAGCCAGAACATGCATTTTAATGGGTTATCTGTTTAACCAAAGCATATACTATCTGCAAAATAGATATTAGCTGTCAGAGGTTGGAATTTGTATTTTAGTTTAGAATACTACCATTCAATTTATTTCAGAAGCTAGAAAGCCAGCTGACTTATTTTATGCAAAATGTAAGGACTTTCCATTTTATTTTGTGAGAATAAATGTGTGAATAACTATCACATCATCATTTGTATAAAACAGATCAACAAACAATATTTTTATTTCTTTCTTTTCAAATGTACACCTACAAATCATCTGCCTCTGTAAAGAAATACTTGAAAGGTTGTATAAAATTTGGTACGTGGCCAGATGTGTCGTGTTTCACTATATTGCAGATGTTAAATGACATCACTTGAGGCATGCTTCCTCATCTCCTGAACAAAAATAAGAACAAAGGAAAAACAAAAAAACCTCTGGCCACCAGCCTGCACACAAGAGTTGTTTCCCAGGCCGTTTCCATGTTACTCTGTGCATGCCAGGGGAGAGGGACACAGGGGTTCCCTGGTATGCAAGAAAAGCTGCTGAGCAACTTCACGAGAATGGTAAGGACCAGTCAACCTCCAGTGCTGCTGCTTCATGGTCTGAAAGCTGCAGGTGGTTGCTGGGGCAGTGTCCTGTTGCTGCTGGACCCCTGGCCACAGCTACCAAGAGCACTGCAGGAATATCCTGCGTTCCTTTTTTTCTAACTGGGTGGCAAAAAGCCACATCATGGATTCCCACAGGGCTCTCATGAGGATCAGTACTTAGTGCTAACAGGGAACATGGATAAAAAATTACAGAGCTGCCAAAATTATGCAAAAACACCCCATGCTTTTTCCATAACTCACTTGCTTTTTCTGCATCTTTGATGCAAGAAGAAAAAGCAAGGATCTTATCTGACTATATTTCAGTTGTGACGCCGGGTAAGAAACAAGCAAGCTTACACTCTAATTGTATTAGAGTCTTGGTACTAAAAAGCATATGGAGGTGAAAAGAGTTTTGAGTTGTATTTTTACCATCATTCTAATAACTACAACTCATCCCTCTGCTTCTTAATACAATTAGAAAAAAATCTTAAGTTTTTGGAGGGTTTCCTGTTGGCTGTCCCTGGGTCCAGGTCCCTCCTGTGTTGTGTGTCTGTCATCCCCATTGTGCAGTCATTGCTCTCAGTATGAGAAGTACACACATACCTGTGGCTCATTTTCTCCTAGCAAAGATACTCTCTCAAGCATGGCTAGAGAAAATGACACACTACTGGCAGAAAAACATTTACCCTGGCTCCATTCTCCCTGAATGTTTAGTGACATGATGACTCTGCAGACCTTCCTCCCTCTTGGATCTTGACTTCCTTTTGTTATGGTTCCAGTGTGGCATAGTCTGCAAGCGTGCCTGGACTCTGCTGCACAACCTGTTTACACATAATTTTGTGCTAATAACTTCTGGCCAGGTGCATCTCTTGCCACCTTTTGACTTTCCCCTTCACACCTTTTTTTCTGTGCTGATAAAACAAGCTCAATGAGACTTTACATCTTCCCACCACTAATTAGTTAGAAAAGGTTTGTCTTCATTTCAGTAGCGTAAACCTGATAGTATTTCTCATCCTTCCATTTTTGTGCTGCCAGTGTGTGTTGTAAGGAAATTGGTGAGGAACTGTGAAGGGTCAAATGTCAAATGTTTAAAAGATGATGGTATGAGAAAGCTGCAGGAAAGTGCCAGACTTCAGAAACTGAGTAGAGGTGTCAGAGTGATAGTGAATGTCTAGAATGTCGATATAGAATTTATAGTGGCAGCTCATTAAACAGATCTGTCCCATTTTCTTTCTTCCTCACAGTCAGAAACAAGGCATGATTCAAGCAGAAGGCCTTTAAGGAGCTGTACTAGCCAAATTCCTTCACTTTTTCCTTGATATCTCTTCAGAACTGGGAGCCATGCAATTATGGGTGCAAAATAGTTTCCAGCTAAACAACTGCTGCAAGAACCTTATCATTCTTGTTTGAACTGTTTGCCTCAGCCTTGCCCAATCCCCAAGAATACACCTATCTAAGACTATTTATCAAATAGTCTTAGATATCAAATAACATTTGTAAGCTATTCCCAAGGGCTGATAGGAAATGAGATTGGGATGGGGGAATATGGACAGAATTATGTCTTGTGCCATACTGAAGTGCAGGTATCTTCTGTCTGTGTGCTTTTCTTGTGATAGACACTGTCCTGGGGATCTTTTTTATCTCTCTGCTGAGTAACTGCTAGTCTTGTTCTCAGCTGGGGGCTCTCAGTGCCCTGGAAATAAAAAATACCTGCTTTTCTGTGTACCCCCACCAAGCTGTTTCTGTGAGATTGCTTGTGGTGGCCAATGCCATGGCTGCATATTTGGGGATTTGGCCTTTAATCACTTGCCTTAATCTGTTCACTGTGTGGCTGGAGCACATGCTGAGCTGAAGGGAGCTTTTGTTGGAGGCTCAAGAAATGTAATGTTGGCAAAAAATGAGAAACAAAACTATGTATTTGTTGCATGCATTGTATAAAGTCAATTTCCCAAATCTCGGTAGAACTTTTTGTTTTCAAAGAGATTCTTCTTCCAAACTGAGCTCTTTCTTACTTCATGGCATTCACTTTTAAAGTTAAGACTTCTATATGTAAGAAAAAACCTATATATGAAGTTAGAGCTCTCTAGGTTTTTAAACAGTTAGCTCTTTATTTTACTAAACTCTGCTTAAAGGAAAAAATATTTTATTCATGCAGATCACTTATGTATTACGATACATCTCAAATAAATATTGAATATTTAATATAACCTCAGTATAGTATGTAATTCATGCTGGAATTCTTTTCCTGAAAGCAATTAGGCGGTTATTAGAGAGCTTAAAGAAGAAAACAAAGTATCAAGTTGATAGTTTAATAGCTTGCTCAAAGTAGTATTTTGCTAAGCTTAATTAAAAAAGCCATGTTGTGTCTTTATTTCATTTCCTCCGTACAGCCTCTAGTAAAAATGTGTTTTAAAAACATTAGCTGAGATAATCTTAAGAAAAAAATTTTTTTTTGTACTTTACATATAAACAAATACATCTTTTAATACATGTAGGAATGGACAGTTGGGAAGAAATCTCACTTCATTCACACAAAAGAGTAGGTACACCATTTCTGTGTGGTTCATGACTTGTCAGAATAACCTTGTGACTTGTTCACATTGAGAGGTTTGTTGCAGAAGAGATTCCTGAAGCATTGCAATGACATGCACTGTTATCTTCTAATGGAACTGGAGTCAGGGCTGATATGCAGACTATCTGATCAGCCAGGCTAGCAGGGAATAAAAGGTATTGATTTGAAGAAATGCTTGAGGGAGTGACATTGGCCATACAATCACATATCTTTAATAAGAAGGCTTATGACTTGCCCATAAAAAGCTTAACCATATCCCTGTGTTGCTTGGGTATTATTGTTCAAAATAAGTTAAAGGATTTTCTGACTAGCTTTAAGTGCCTCTAAAGAAAATTGTTCAGGTACAATTATAGTCAATATGCTTAACAAGTGTTTCTCATTGATAAAGATCTCTTTTCTTCTTTAGCAACTTAATGCAGTACTAAAGACAAGATTTCACAGAAGTCTGGTTGTTCCAAGTCTGGGATTTTTCACCCTGGGTTTTTTCTCATCTACATCTGTCTTGCCATCATTAACAGGGACAAAAATCTAAAATTTCAAAGGGAGAAAATGTACCTGTAAATCCACTCTACAAGACACATTAGGAGTTTAGTGATCCTGAGAGAGAGAGGCTTGCTAACTTCACAGTTCTTAAACATGGCCATTACACCTGCAACAGTGAGTAAATTTAGAAAGTGCTGAGAAATTGGATCATAAGAGGTATAATTCCTACTCCATAGCCACGTCAGCTTGGGAGCACTGCCTTATGTTGCATAAAGACTAATCACTGCTGGAGATGAAGTGAGCATTAGAATTCTTGGAATCAGCACAGATAAAAGCACATACCTCTTTACCTGGCACATGTGCTGCTCATGAGGAGCACATTCAGTCTTTAATTTAAATTCCATGTGGCCAAAAGTTCCTTAAAGATGGTAAGATTTCCTCTTGGGGAATCTGTGCTGTGAAAATCTCATGTAGCACTGAAGTTGCTACCTGATATGTGGTTCTGTCTTCAGTGTGTTTCCTGTGTTTTATAAGGGCAGGAATAGCAGAATATGGGAGGGAGGACCTGTATCTATTTGAGTGCTTCATTCCATTCCTTTGGGAAGCTTCAGTCATTTTCAGGCTCTACTTTCAAACCACAAACTCCCTGAAATTATTGAGATGGGTTCCTCTGACTAATGCTGAGTAGAGCAAAAATTCTGTTATTGTAGTTACCTTTGTACAAAGAAGGAATAACTCACTAAATTCAAAAAACTGAAAAAAAACCCCTGTGTTTTATTTCAGTAGGTGTATTAAGATAAATGCCTTTTTAGCCACTTTTGAAAGCTCCTAATGCAATCAACCTGTTAACTGCAGGGCCACAATACATTTTTCATTTAGTAAATATTTTCCCAAGCCAAGGGAACTATAAATTATGAATAAGCCATTAATGAAAATACATGAATAGGTAATACCAGCTACAATCTCCTATTATTAGCAGCAGGAGATATTGCCTAATGTTATATTTAAATTATGCAGATCAGAATAATTTGGTATATATCAAGGGATAAATTATATTGTTCTCTGCCATCTTAATTATATCTTTTGACATGAAAGAAACTATCTGAGTGCTTTGCTAATTAATCTTGTCACTCTTGACCCAGAAACATACTCTGTGTGGGTTGTTTCAAATTGCTGCAGTTAAAAATGCTAAATATATAATTTAATTGATATTGATATTAGAAAGAGTTCAAATCCATCCTGATGTCAAGGAAGGTTTGAAAGCTAGTTGTTTCTACAGCATTATGCAAGTGAGAGATATGCAGAATTTATTTATTTAATATATAAGGGTTTTTATTTTATTGCACTTAATGCTCTCACTTATCGCTTTCTGTTGCAGTGACTCGTCATTCTTTTTCTCCTATCAGTGTCCAAGATGATCAGGCAGTTTTGCCTGTTGCAAGCTTTTGTTTATGCCAATATCTCATACCTATAAAGCAAATCTAACTTCCTATATCACTTCCTTTAAAAAAATATATTGTATAGGTAGGATCTCCTTAAAGACGTGTTACTTTTGCAAATGAAGAAGCTAAAAGATATGCATTTGAGACATAGAACAAAAGCTGTCCTTGTTCTCAAGCTCAGTATATTAAAAAAATGGGAAAGCCTCTTCAACTTTAAGCCCTCATTATGCTGTCAATAGATCTAACCCTTTTTAACACCTTAGTTGTATAAAATAAACGTATTGCTACTTAATGGGTTACGTATTCAGGGCTCCCTTATCTAGGAGTTACACCCCCAGGCCCCCTGGATATAAAGCAGACCCTTGTTTCTTTTCTGACCTTAAAGCAGAGACAATGTTTATTTTTTCACTGGGGTCACCATCTCTTCCAGTGATAAAAGGATTCATTTATTCATTATTGCAATACATAAATGGACTTTTAAATGTAAAAGCACTCTTAGAAATTATTTCCTTCACAGACAAGGGGAGTTTAAGATACCTCAGACAGGTTTTAGGGAAGATGATGCTTCAGTACATTTAGGTGTGTCTCCCCTTGGTACACAGTAACCCCTCTCTGTGTTACAGTTCAAAGCAGACAGCCCTCAAAACATGTAGTACACGACAGCACAATATTTTTCTGGTGAATATCTGTGTTCTTCTCTACTGTCAAAGTTCAAAACTGTGATTTGTTTTCACTTTGCCTATGCTACCAAGGTGTATGTACCTTAAAATTAGCTTGCTTTTGAAATAAGTTAAGAAGAAATTTTAATATCTCTGTAAAAATATTCAAAGCTTTTTATGGTAATCCAAGAACTTGAAGTAGAAAATCAAAAGGATCAGTAGATGGTGTGCAATTATATCAACCCCTTTATAGCTGGTTATAAAACCTAATAAACAGCTTGGAGCATTATGGATCTGTTTTAGTACTTTTGCTCTTTCTCCCCATACTGGGGGTACTGACACCTCCATGTGTTTGAGTGAGAAACACTTTCAGATGCAAGGACAAGGAAAGTGTTCCAGCTGTCCATGAGACAGCTGCTGTGGTGACCTCTATTTGGCCATTAGCACACTAGGTCACCTAAAATCAATGCTGTAGAGGTTTTTTCATGCTCTTATTTATGCACCAGTGTTTTGGGTTTTTTTCTCTGGGGTATGACAGAAGGGAGGAATTCTGCCAAACACAGGGATGTTATAGAAAACACTTTTGGACTGGGAGGCTCCTTGATGACTTGGAAGGAATTTGAAGCAGTACAAATGCAGGCTGCACTCGTTCAAGAAATTTTCCCTGGTCACCGTTCTCTTCAGCTGGAATTAACATAAGATAAATGTCCAGATTGGAAAGATTAGTGTATCACAACATTGAAATCTCAAAACAAGATCCAGAGTTTTCAGTATAAAGGTTTTTACTGGCACTGAGGTTAAAGCAGTTACATTCAACTCACCTCAGTCCCTCAGGAAATTTGCCAGATGCTGTCCCAGCTCTGAGATGCCTCTGCCTTGGCAAAGAGAGCACACCGGCACAGTTTTTATGGAAAGAAAAGTAACAATCATCCAAGCATGAGGGACAAAAAGGAAGGACAATTGGGGTTCTATCAGTCATTAATGCTCCTGCTTGAGTTTGGTCTTGCTTTCCTACAGACAACTGTCTTAATAATCCATGCCTTGATTAGAAAAAGCTGTGAACAGCTGATATGGAAAATCTGGATTCTAGCATGGGTTCTGATGCTTTCCATTAATTTCTTTGCCAAAGGCAGCCAAAAGAAACAGTTTAGTAAAGTCAGGAGATGCTTAGTAAGCTTGTGCTCTAATTTCATTTATTTATTTATATTTATGCTAAAATTACATTGTATTTTATAAATTCTGGTGAAACAGATCCCAATATTTTTTTCAAAAACCTTTAAGCCAAACCAGGTTCTCACTGCAGATAAAAGCCTACATAGCCCAGCTATGTAAATTTTATTTCTCAAAATGAACTCAATAATAATATTGTTTACACTTCTACATTTAATTAGATTTCATTATAAGATAAAATTTTCTTATAAAGAAATTTTTAAAAGCATCATAATCAATGTAATATTAAATTTCTCTTAATAAATAGTGATTCTCTGTATTTAAGTGGTCACAAAAATATTGTGTTAGCTATAGTCAGAGTTTCTTTTCAAGTCAATAATAATCACTCTTAGCATACAGCAGTTTCATACAATGTCTTCTAGTCTTTACAGGGAATGTTGTATGATACTGAAAAATGTATAGTACCAAAAATGCGCTGGTAAAATCAAAATGCTATATGTAATGAAATTAAATTAAGCTCAGTCAGGAGATTTTGATGAGCAACATGCTTAATGAGTGAGGCCAATGGCTTCAGAAATGCTAGTTTGCAAATGAACAATATTTATTCAGTTTATTATTTCTTTGGAGACTATTTAATTTCACTTAAAGTTAATACATAGATTTATTTTTCATTAGTTAATAATTTTGAAGAAATTAACTGTAATTATAAGGTTTTCCCTGCCTGCTAAGTGTTGATTCTTTCCTTTTCCTCCAAATATAATACTGGAATCTTCTACTGGGACTTGTTGGACATGTTCCACCACAAAGTAGGATATGCATTGCTTTTTAGTTAGATGCTTCAGCTGATCCATTTCAGCATTCCATTCTATGTATATATAGTTAGTGAATGAGAAAACATCCAAAAAAAAGCATCTCTCTATGCAATTTATTTATTTCTCTTGAAAGAAAGAACAACTACCCACAGTAATCATGCCTTTAATTACCCCTTTAAAAAAAAAAAAGCATCCAAGAGGATGCAACAAACACATTTTTATTAGTACCAAATAGATGGAATTGGAGAGATTCTTTAAATGTCCAACTATAATGTCCTTGGTGTAGAAATTTTTGAACAGGAGACATATTATATTTCTTCCTAGAACAACTCAAAATACATTCCACATCAAGCAAAAAGAAAGAGTTATTTGCACTGAAGTGTCAATGTTAAACGGACATCAGAGTCAAGAGGTGCCAAGGATGTTGTGGGAACTAAAAGAGAGGTCAGAACTGAGTCAGCCTTTGCCTTCCTTCCTGCTCCTGAGAATATGTGGAGGAATGGAAAATCTAATGCTTAAAATAAAACTAAGTGATAGGATACTGCCCTGAAAGCTTCCTTCAGGAACTGTCATCCATATTAAGGACACATTGATAGTCTATTCTGGAAACCAGGTCATCCACATTCCTCATAGGCCAACATTTCTTAATTATTCTGCCTAAACACATTTATTAGGAACTGTGGGCATCCTCATAATTAAGTACTTTATTGTCTAAACTAGCTTTAAATGTGCAATGGCATCTTGTTTTTACAGTTCTCCATACCAATTTAGATTTTATTAGCTAAAAATATGATTATTAAGTTACCAATTGGAATAGAGCAGCCAGATAGAATATGCCTTGGTGTAAATTGTGTCTAAGCTAATTTACTAGCATTAGAATGCTCAAAAAATATTCTTTGTCAATTGGTTCAAGGTCCTCAATGTTTTTAATTCTTGAAGGAAAAAAATATCCATTTCTGAGTCTTCAATTAAAACAAACAAATGAACAAAAAATGAAACAAAAGAAACCCCACAAAAAACCCCCAAACAAACAAAAAAACACCCCACCCAAACTTGTAACCAAGGCAAAACTTAATTGTATTTTAAGGATATGATCTGGTATTTTCTTAATTCTATTTAAAAAAATCATTATTTTAACAAAAAATTATTTTTCTGTAGCCTTGTTTGTTTAACTAATGATACAATGGATGCTGTCCAATGATATATTAGGGTTTCATTTGGTAATTTTTTTGTAGCATGATGTAGTATTTCACTGCCCAAAGTGTCATTTTTTTTTCCATCAACATCATGGTCAGATTCTTTCTTAGGGTATAAACTCAATAGATATAAAGTGCATCATATAGAGCTGTTATTTATCCTAAATGTTTATTATTTTTATCTGTCACTCCTGTTTTCTCCATTACAGTTTTTTCCCTCAATCACATAAATGCTCTTTATTCTCAATATAATTTCTATATCATTATTTTTTTCTACCCCATATTTTCTCCAAAGATGAGAGTAAACTTTCAACATCAAGCCATCAGATCCAGTCCTCTCATAACTCTGACTCATGACATAAATCAAACATAAATCTAGAACCATGGTATTTGATTTGTCAGTAGGTGAGTCAATATCATCTATCCCTGCTTTGTGGCCATATTATTTTAAAATATATATGTCAAAACTTCTTAAAAGTTATGAAGTATCAGCTCTGTCTTCCTTTGTTATACATCAGATTCTCACAAATCAGGATGGGTATTGAAAGAACTTTCTCCAAGACATAAGGTAAAGTCTGAAATAGAATTCAGAGTTTTGGAAGGGCTTTTACTTTAACGAAAGCAGAAGGTTACCTGGTGTGCTTAGTGACAACAAGCAATGATAATGTTGCTTTCGGCTTTTCTCATGCTGTATTATTAAAAATAAATCAAAGTGGTAAAACCAGGACTTGTTAAACATAATGTTCATCTCATGATAAATTTAAACACGTTCAAATTTTCCATGAATGAAGATAGTTGCATCTTCAGAACTTCTAGAAGGAAAACAACTCACATGCAATATCAATGAAAACATCAAACAAACCAAATATCATACTTACATTATTAAGAAAGTACCTAAGTGAAGTGTTGTAAATAAGTTGGTTTAACATATGTTCCATGGATGATGTAGTAGATGTGCTGATTTATCCTTAGTTGATTTCACTGAAAAAATATGTTTCCTGAGAGAAATGTTTTTGCTCAAGTAGTTTTATCCAGTAGTTTAAATTTTACTGACTTATTTTAAAATAAAACTTCCTGATTTTAGATATATCTGGAAGAAAATGGCCTAATTCTTCACAGGATTAGCATATTAAACATGCTAATTTCAAATTATTTTTTGGGGCCAACATATGGGCAGGAGGAGAAAAGACAACAACATATGTGGCACAGGACTGAAACTTAAGATTTCTGTTATTCTGTAAGGTTTTAAGGTATTCTGTATATCATATGCTGTTTTTCATTTCTGTAATCTTTAATTATTGACAGGATCCCTGTTGATTTTGATGAAGTGGTATAAGTGTCCTCTACCTGGATATTTCTATTAACTTTAAAATACTTATGTAGCCTTGAGAATGTTACTATTTATAATAAAATGTAGTGAAATTTAAGTAACACTGAATTCTATGCTTATGGAAATATTCAAGAGGTTCAAGAGTTAAGGACCACATTCATCAACAGCACAGAATTATTTTTAGAAAAATACACACTTTTAACAGAGGTTTCTTTATAAGTTGTCTGCAGCTTGATCAGCCTTTCAACAGATAACCCAATAAAAATTGCATTAAACAATTTCTTCTCCTTTTAACCATCCTTAAAATCTCCTTGTTTTGTATAACATTTTAATCTACATTCATTCCAATAGATTTTAAGTAAAAGTTTCACTATTTAATCTGAAAAAGATAATTAGCTGAAAAAGCTAATTAATAGCATGTTAATCTATATGCGTAACCTTTGTTTTTGGTAATAATTGTTGTTTCGTTTTGTAAAACACTCATTAAATGTCTTGCTAAATTACGTAAAGATCATAATAAGCATTTAATGGCAGCTTTTAAAACTGAAGTAGGAATCACTTTAGATTATAAGTAACTATAGGTTTAAAAAGCCATCATTATGTATCTATTAAGACCATTTAACTTAAGTGTTCCATAATTAGGGAAGAGCCAGAATTTTAATTGTACATTTGCAAACAGCTAATTAGGACTTTTGAAAATAGCTCTCCTTTTATCCTAGAAGAGTTTGCACTCTCTGCAGGCTTTATTAAGAAAGTTTTTTTTTAATTTGCAAGTAATATTCTTCTAGAATATAGTCAACATTATGTGACAGAAATAAGAAGTCATCATATATATAATTAGTTCCTTAAAATTATCTCTAATATTTGAAAAAAATTATAATATTAACTTTAGTGTGCAAAGTGTTAAGTTTGAATCTCTCTATGAACTGTTTCAGCTAAAGCATTGACAAGGGGAAGCAGAATACTTTTACCTCTGGATGACTGACTGTAAACAGGCAAGAACAAAAACTTTGACCAAATTGAGTTCTTTTGACCTAAATCTCCCTCTTAGGTAGCTATCCAAATCATAAATATATACTTGTCCTTGGTTCTTCTCTACTCAGTATCATTGGACATCCCAAAAAACTTTTACTTTTAATCATGGAGAAAATAAAGTGTGTTGAGTTTCCAGATACACCCTAGTGTGGAAACAGGGTTCCTCAGGACAGCAACTTTGCCCAAGTCCCTTCTGTTTCATTCTTAATTCAGTTGTCAGATCTCACTTTTCTAACAGCTGACACTCAGAATTTTAAATGTTCTTCCATAGCTCAATAAAGAGATTTTTCATCTAAAATCTTTATTTTAAAAGAAAAAAAAGAAAAGGAAAAAATAAATTATCTTGGATTATTTCTTTACTTACATGCAAGCACAAAACAAAAGACCTTCCAAAATAGAGGAAATACATAGAAAGACCACTGGTTTCTCATTTCTTTTAAAAGCACAGTTTAATAGCATTAGTAATATACCAGTTGGTATTTTCCAGGATGGGTATGTGGATTCAGAAAGAGAAAACCTTGGAGTGAGATGGCCTCCCATTTGAAATACTACATGATCTGCTTCTGTTTAAATTATTTTGAATTTCCCACTGTTTTTGATGCTTGTATTTTCTCTTCAATGAGTGCTCAAAGCAAAAGAAAAATATTTGCATTTGAGTAGTAGAGTGTTAGAAATGGAAAAATAGCAGGAATGGTTAAACTTCATCTCACACCCATCACTGCTCCCCATTTCATTGAATCTGTTTCCTTTTCATTACCCTCAGCTCAAGGCTTACAAAATTGCTTTTTTTCTGTTTAGTATTGTTATGCTTTCTTCTTAAGTCTTGCATCAAATAAAAGTGTTAGTCTCTATGGGTCCCCAAGAGAGAATTAAATGATGTGACAAACAGTCTTGAAGGCAATTTTCTACTAAAATCCAGTTCTTGTTTTCTTTTGTAATTCTTCCTGCTTGAATTTAAAGGTTTTTCCCCTCAAATACATTTAGCTTGAGAGCAATTTTATAGCGCATGCAATCATTGTACTTGGGTAGCTGTATGCTTTTCTAGTCTGAAGTTCATCTAATATTCCATGGCTGGGAGAAGCCACAGAGAGCTCCTTCTTTTTAAATAAACTTATTATTTGAGAAGAATTAATACATTTTTCAAGAAATATAACTACCCTGTAAATTGATTGCACTTCCTTCACCTCTGAGCTCTTTTTCTTTAAATATATGCTCTGGTCAAGCTGTTCTCCATGTTTGCTCTTGATGGTCAGTTTCCTCTTTCAATTGAGTCATAGACACACAGCAGAAAATAAGTCCCAAATAATATTTTCTGATGTAGCTTAGTGCACCTACTTTGTAAAACAAAATTGCTTTTTATTTATTTATTTATCTTGGGTTTGAAGAGAGGCATTACATAGTACAAGGAAATAGAAAATGAGAGGAATTTGTATGAAGACAAGATGGCATAATTGTTATCTCCTAAGGCTAAAAGTGGGAAAAAAAAGTAATAGGGGAGGAATAAACATATGCAAAATCACCTCTTACTAGGAGAAGAGGAACATAAAAGCAGAAGATAGAACAATAAGGAGAAAATAGGAAACAAAAACAAAAGGAGTAATTAATGAAGTCCATGTTAAAAAAGAAAAAAACGTTGAAGAGCACAGCTGAAGATTTAGTCAGCTAACTGCACTGGAACACATTTAACAACAAGCCTGGCAAAAAAGGCAGACAGAGTATACTAAATTCTCCAAATTGAAATAAAATTATAGGTTAACAGTAAGACTTTGGGCCGGGCATAGTTTGCCCTGAGAAGTACAAGGCAATGGCTGTTATCTAGTAGAGATGCTGGCATTATACTCTCATGTGGAGTCATGTATTGTTATGAAAAAGCAGCTCTAAAGACCTTAGTTTTTCTCTTTAAAACATTAGAAGGTCTGTGCCTGCTGGAGGTGGTATTCAAAAGGGAAATATTTACAGCTACTGTCTTGGACCTGTTTTGCCAAAATAAAGGTCTGAGTCTGATTTGCTTTTTCATAAGTGCACAGAACAATTTAGATTTTTTTTTTTTCCTTAGATATCTCAATTCTGTGTTTCAAGTCTGTTTCTTCAGTAACCAAGTTCTTGGGCTTGATTTGAGTAACAACCCTAGGGGAAAAAAAAACAAACCCTTTGTTTTCTGGATTCTATATTTAGTTCCTGATTGCTTGATATTTTAAGCATATAAATATTTATGCTACTGCAATATCTCATGGCACTGGAGTGTTCCAACTTCACTAATCAGAAAAATACTGAGGCAGGATCCTGCTTCTTGTGTAACTGTACCAAAGCTTTAAGGTATATTAAAGACTGTGATTTTTACCTGCTAAAATCACCAATAATACTCTTGTTGTGCAAATATGCAAGTAAAGAATTTAGTGCTGCACAAAATAACAGTGTAATACTGGCAGCCCCAGGTGAACACCTACAGAAATCAAGAGGTGCAGACAGCCTCAAAATCATGACACCAAAAACTGTTGTTATGGAAACTGAGTTTCCCAGGACACATCTGCAGATCTCAAAATATTTCAGCTTATAGGTAGAAGTTTTGCAGCTGCTCTCTACTCACAGTATAAGAACTTACTAACAGCTTTTTGCCATCTGTGGGTCAGAAATTGGTTTCCTCTGAGAGTCCAGAAGTATTTTCCCAAGAAAATTTTCAGCTTTGCTGCCTTCTTCAAGACAGTTTTGCTGAACAGAACATCAGTTTTGAACAGAATTCTGACATGCAGCAAGGATTTGCTGCTTCCGTAATAAACCCTGATGTCTGTGACAATTTCTTTTAACACTGCAAGTCATCAATTGTGACATGTTCCTAAAGCTCCATAATTTTCATTTGCATGAGATGGATACTATACTCCATTGGAGTATATATACCATTTGGATTAATTTAGCTCGTAATTTGTCAACTAGATGCATTTTATTCTCTCTCAAATGGAAAGCTTAGGAAATGACAGAGACAGCAGCAGACCATATGAAGTGATTTCTTTTCCTGGAGAGGATTTGACAGTTAATATTTGTTCCCTTTAATTTCAATGCCTCAATTCAGCTGGGTTTTTTCGTTTGGTTTAGTTTATTGGGGTTTTTTCCGCTTCAAAATGTCATAATTCCTCTAGAAATAAAAACTGCGTTCAAGTTTGTATTCAAGCCTACAATGGATGGCAATATTTGGTCTTGGAATACATGATTATTCATTATTCTGCAAGCATTAGCTGATCTAATATGATGTGTTAGAGTAAAGACATAATAAATAGTATATGAGAAAAAATGCCCTGAGGTGAAATCTCAGCTTCATTGAAAATCAATGACAAAACTCCTATTTCCCATCAGTTGGATAAAAACTTTCCTGTCCATGTGAGAATTGAAAGATAATTTAATTTCTCTACTTGTGAGAACTTGTATTATGTGATTATTTTATTTGGGTTTAATTCTCGGTTATTTCTTCAGGCAAAGCTCCAATTGAAATTTCTTGTCTCTTGCAATCAGTGGGAATTTTTCCTAAGGAGAACATTTTGCCAGTGCTGTGAAATTTGTTCTTTTTCAGTGTTTATCTTTTGTCCATTTTATTATTTGTCTTATGGAAGAATAAGGGAAATAGGCAGCTTTTTGGAACTGAGGAAAGTGAAAAAGAAAAAACTACCACAAAAAAGAAGCAATGATTAAATGGGGTTGATCAAGGTTAAATTTATGTTGTGAATATGGATATAGGACTGCCTGACTCGCATAAAGGCTTTGTCACTTCTTTATTATTTTTTTTTAAGTCTGATGAGTTAGTATAGAAAAAAAAATTGAAGAAGTTTGCCCTAAAGCCTGCATGTTGCTCAGGACCCTGTGCTATGGAACTTTCTGGAAGGCATCTAGTCTTGCTTTGAATATTTAACATGGAAAGAGTCTGTTCCTTGGTATCTGTGGAGTAATGGAATTGCCCTTGTTATTAATGTATCTACTTTCTGGTATTGTTTTGCTTTTATCTGCTAGAGAAATCCGCTCACTTAGTTTTTTAAATATATAAATACTTGTAGACTAAAAACAAAGCATATTTTACATACAGATTGAGCTAAGGTTTGTAACTACTGACAGGTTTTAAAAATCCAAGTCACTTTTATGCAACTACTTTTAAATTCTGAGCTCTCTATTGATGTATTTTATATTATTTCCATCAGAAAAACTTGCTATATTTCAGTAATAGCCTCATTATGATTTGGATAATAAACCCCATTCACTAAGAATTCATCCATTTTAAAGCCTCTGATAACTTTATCTACACCATCACAAAGAAAGGTGCAGTTGTGTTATTGAAAAATTGCTTAGAAACTCAGCAAAATATGCTTGCTAATGTTTTGTTGCAGGCTGGCTACTAGAGAAAGCCACAGAGAAAAATTGCAATATAATTTATCCCCATATTACTATTACAATGAAATGTGTTTTCTTTTTTCTTTCATCTCAGGAGGTGTTCATATTTTTCCTATTGATTTAATAAATACAACAAAACTGCAAATCTAATAAAATACTCAAAAGTTTCCAAGTCATTGAGCAATGTAGATACTCTAAAAATGATATTTTTTCATGTCTTTTGTATTTTTTTCCTATGGTTCATCTCTTGGTCATCTTTGCAGCCCACATGAGAGGAATAAATCATATAGACTTTGAACAGCAAAAATTTTATAGCTGCTGCAAATAAGGGTAAAATGTTTTTATCTTTGGATTTCTTAAACGTTTCAGCCATTTAAAAGTGCCAGTACCGTACTTTTTAAAGATTAATTTAAAGGTGAAGTCTAATTGGTGTCACTTCTCCTCCCATGTAAAAATTTAAAATGCTGATATTAATGTTAGAAAACAAACCCACCCCTTTTTAAAAGCTTAAGACAGGTGAGATGCTGAAGAACAGGAGGGTGGGGAGGGAAATGGTTTTAGTTCTATGTTGCATAGGAGTTTCTTCCACTATTTCTTTGATTCTGGTGTGGAGAGCTGCATCTCGAATGGTGCCATGTGTCCCGTGGGTTAGCTGCAGGTACTAAAAGAAATCGTGAAACCTATTTCACTCTGTACAATGTTATAAATAACGGGGGGGGGGGGGAAACAGCCTCCAGAAGTGAAGGGAAAGAAAAAAGTTCCCTGTAGTCTGCATATATTTTTCAGCACAAAATTTTATAACTCTTCAATTTTTTTTAGCTGCTGTTTTTATGAAAAAAAATTGAGAAGGCTCTGGAAAAGAATCTTTGCCTGAAAAACACCCAAATATGCTATTATTTACTGTAAAGTGAAGGGAGTTTAAAACAGAATTTATAACTAAGATGTGACGATATTTCCAAATTACATATTAGTTGGAAGATATAAACACTATAAATAAAACTAAAATGCGGTATGCATACAGCTGTATAATGCAACTTATACAGCTAAAACCAGCCATTCTCATATGATAAAGATCCAGGTTTTCAGAGCTAATCCATTTCCCATGAATGATCTTGGGTTATGCAGTCATTTTCTGTTAAATTTTTTTCACTGCTGATGGTAAGGCTCCAATACCTGCTGATGGTACCTCCAATGCCAACTCTAATATCTGTCAGCTACAGCCACTATTAACTGCCCTTAAAATAAAATGTAAAAAATAGGTCAATAAATACTAGCTGGGGAGCACTGTAGAAAACAAGTTTTCTATGGATGCTGATTTTCCATATATAATATGTTCTTTGTTTGTGTGAATAAAAGATACATAGTTGGTTTTATTTGGTATGTTGAACAAAAGCCCAAATAATTATCTGTGACAATAAATACAGGCATTTTATATAGCATCAATATTTTTTCTATTAATAAGATCAGTACTACTCTGAAATAGTTATAAAATTAGGAAATTTGCCTCTCATCACAAGTACTTTAAAGGTAATTTTAATACTGGAGGCACAGTACAGATTAAAACCTTTGGATTTGGCTCCTATATGCTAATGCATCAATGGAAAATATTTACAAACTTTTTTTATTCAGCAGAATGGCTGACCTCCATGCCAAAAACAGCTAATGAAGGGAAAAGGGAGTAAGACAAACTAAATAAATGATATAGCTGGTGTTTGATTAAAAAAAAACCACTGTGTATTTAATGATTTAGATTCAAGATTTTAAAGTTAGTTATAACTTTTATATTATGTAAATGACACAAAATGCTTTAAGAAATCACACTTATTTACCTGTTTGAAAATTTTATTGTATTACTGAATCATTTCTGGTTTCTACAGGGTTTTTATATGCCTCTTCTTCTATTAATTTCATTGCAAAAACTTACATTTCATATGGATGAAATGAAACGTTTCCAGTTCCTATGGGTTTTCTGTTTACTTTCTTTACTTAACACCAGATGGCTTCAAGAAGTCATTCTTTTTTATTTTTTTCATCCTATGGTAAAACACTAGAAAAATGAAAAGGAGACATTCTTCATCTGATTCACTGTGAAAATGAGAGGCAAACAAGACAATGAAGAAGTGGGAATCCAGGTGCAAGCCAGACAGTTTGCAGAGTGCCTGGCTGTTGTATAGGAAAGTATAGCAGAGAAAACAGATGTCCAGGTATGATTTCTAAGGCTTGTGAGGCAGGTGGAGGAGAACATGAGTTTCCAGTTAAATTAGCTTTCAAAATACACCAGCGTTTCAGTTTAGAAGGGGAACACTTTAGTAGTTTTAGCAAGCCAGGCTGTACCTTAAGTCATGATATCTAAAAAATGTAACCAGGTTGAAGAGACAGGCTAAGTACAAAGCCCAGAGTACCCTTTTTTCCATGAAGTTTCTAACGTATTTTACTTCCTTAACTAGTTCACAAATGTCTGCTTCAGTATGGTACAAAAGTTTGTTAAAAATGCCTTTTACAAAGCTGAATTTAATAAGGACTGAAGTGCATTTTGTAGACCAAGTGCTTGACCTTTGCTCGAATTTAGAGCTGTGTTAACTAAATTATTAAGCAATAGTTTATCATTTAAAAAATACAATATCTAAAAGAATATTCTTTCTTTTGGCCAGGGTGAAAAAGCCAGCTGATTTTTATTCTACTGGGAGCACTCAGGACTTGATAAGAATTTTCCTATCTCTGAGTCAGTCCAGTGGGAATATTTTTGACATTTCTTTAGAAAAATTCTAAACCCTGTTCCTCAGTCATAAGTGACCAGTGAAATGCATAAGCCATTTCTGGCGCCTCAGCTATTGCTCCCAGGATCAAAAGGCCACTTCTGGCTGTGAAATTCTAGAGATTGAAATGTTGTTGTGTATTTCAGGACACAAGGTTATGCTTCACTAAAACTTCATCCTGGAAGTAAATATTCAGAACTTGAAAGAAAAGCAAGTTTATATTGAGAAAAGTTATACTGAGAAAAGACCTCGATTATTCTAAATCACTACTCTTAATATTTTTAGTTCCCACAAAAATGGCTTCTCATGTTATTGTCTTCCCTGTTTTAACATGACCATATTAATTTAATAAGCAGGTTGCACTGCAAAAATAAAGTGCATATAAACTGCCTGTTATCTGTTTTCTGTCACTTTTAAAATACATCTCTCATGTATTTTCAATGCATTCAGCACAAGACATGACTCACTGATGAAACTGAGAGCAGAGATTGGATTTGCTTATTGATTTCACAGAGGTGTCCCTAATACTCTTAGCATTTGTATTCAGGATCAAAATTATGTCATATCCTTTCATTGGGATATTTTTCACAGTTATTTTTCTTCCTGCCAGTCAGTTCTCAACCCCTAATCATCAGAGTATTTAAGCAAGGAGTGTTATCAGTAATGTTATGAAAGAGAATTAGTAATATTTTGCAATAAATCCTTTCAGAAATAAACTTCAAATTAAATAATCCTTTATTGTCAAAAAAGCCCTTCTAAATGCGAGTATAATTATGTTGCATGAGCATGTTGCAAATATCTTGTGTCAAGCTACAAAATCTGAAAAATTCAGGGTAGCTCAATATTGAGAATTTACATTAAAATTTGAGTTTTCTAAACCCCAGCTGTTTCTCTCTTGCTCATGTGCCCTCACACTGCCCTGCTCTCACACTCATGCACAGCCTCATACACATTTGCACACCTTTACAATCAAAGAGCAAATGTTCTTGGGCAATGTACTTTACCTAAATGCAGGTGGGATAGTAAAGCCATTCACATTTTTAAATGGATCAGGAATGGTAATAAACCCATTGATGTTCTTTGCTTTGTGGCCTCAAATGTTGAGGTATTTTGCTAATGTAATTGCTTTTGCTTTTTTTTTATTATTATTATTATTAATTTCTGAAGTTTGAGTTGTTCTAAAAGCAGAGAATTCAAAATAGAATTCAGCCTCTGTCCCATAATCAGGGCATGGCCTCCATTGTCATTAGTACCAGGTCTGTGTGACAGAGGATCTCCTATTACCAAACAGCTGATTGGAATCAAAGGCGTGTAAGTCCATTTCATTGATTAACCCTAATAATTCAGAATGTGCTTCAGAGTTTATGCTATATTTATAGGTTTGTTGGGTTTCCTTGGTGTGTTTTCTAGTTCCACGCCTCTTGCAGGAGACCAGCTAAGTGTTGGTGGGGTTTTTTTTGTTTTGTTTTAGAAGGATGGCATCAAACAACTACTGACATCTTTAAACAGCAATTAGGTTGTACAGGAAGGAAATGCTCTGCCAGGTCATTGAAGAGAGAGCCTTGAATCTAGATCTGTGGTCAAACTGCAGGTTAACACTTCTGTGTCTGTGAAACAAGAGACACGATGACTTTTTCCTGCACCATGAAGTGACTAGGCTTCTAAATAACTCTTGCATTCACCTGTTCTCACTGTGGGCTTCCTAATCAGTGAGATTCTGACCACTTTTTGTTATCTTTTTCTATAGATGATGCCCTCATTCGTCCTTTTCTTTGCTCTTGTGTCATCATGCCTAGATTACAGTTTCAGAAAGCTCCACTCTAGATAAATTTTTGAAGCAATTAATGTACCAGATAATTTAAATAGTTATGCACTTAGATAGTTGAAATATGAAATTAATTAAAAGTGATTACTTCTTTTTGATAATGTCTTATCATACAAACCTACCCAGACAGTTTTGATAAATCTATTTCCTGGCATTAGTGTCAGATTGACATAGAAACATGACTGTTCTTAATAGCAATATGCTAATTTCTCTAAATAGAAAATAATAATTCTTTCATTAAACTACAGCTACAAAAAATGAATAAACTTGCCTATTCTTTGAGCATAAGTAGAGATATCATATAATTTGCCCACAGAAGGTGATCACAATCTTGTTATAAATGCTGTAACACTGAACCTGTGGGAAATATACAGGTAAGGCCAGGAGGATTAGGATTCAATGGCCAGAAATATTAGGAATTAAGGTTTTCTGCCTAGTAAATGCAATAATTTCTGAAACTTGGATTTCTTTCCTTCCCAAATATATAGGAGTGCTTTTTTCTTTCTTGATTAAATCTTTGCTGTAACTCAAACACTTGTTAAGTAGTCATTCAAGTTGTGCCTAGATAGATATATAAGCAGAATCATACAAAAGGCTTCCTTTCAGTAACTTTTAGAACAGTAGAGAAGCGTACCAATTCAGGCAATTCTAACTGTTCTCACAGTAAGCTGCAAATATTATCAGGTAAAATAAGGGTCACAAAGTAAAGGAGAAACTTAACTTTTTAGATGCAAAATTGATATTAAAACTTCCTGTTCATACAAAGAAAAACACATATAGAGGAAAAATTTAGAAAATAACCATAAAAAAATAAGACTTAACATGAATTCAAAGGCTTTCTCCCATGTCAGGCACATGGACTGTGAATATTCACAGCTGCAGTTGGATTAAAAGAGTGGTGCACTCTTACCTCAAACAAAAACTCTGGTTCAAGAAGCCAAGTGAATATAATCATTCCTTGAAGAATAAAGCATTTTACAAAGCCATGGAAATCTCTAACTTAATGATTTAGGGCAGAGGAGTCCATGCTTGGTGTGAGAGGTCTCAGAAGGGTAGGCACGGGACGCAGCACAAAGGGATACCAGGCACAGGGAGGTTGGGAGCCAGGGCTGGCCCTGGAGGACACACGGCTGCATTTGGCCATCCAACAAGGAATGACCAGAGAAGCAATTACAGAGCTGGAGCTGGGAAAACCTAGCTTCAGGGGATGAGGAGAACAAAAATGAAGTATTTAACATAAGTAAAAACACTCCATGTTGGATGGATTTGATGTAATGTAAGACTGGATGTTACAGGGAGTTGTAGATCACAGAAGATCATGGAGATACCAAGCAAAAAAAAGAAGGAAAACCCCCCCAAAAAAAACAAAACCAAAAACAAAACCACAAAAAAAATCTTTTTTCTCACCCTGGGATATGAAAGCATTAACTTCAACACCATGTTTCTCCCAGAAGACTCCAGATGCTGCTATCTCACCACACTCTTCCATAGACTGAATCCAGTACTTTGGGACACAGGGAGGCAGTGTAAGTGTAAAGAAGTGGCAGGTGCCAGGAGGTTTTTGTACACTACTTTTAAATATGTTATTGTGATACTTTGTTTCTTATGTCTTTTTATGTGTAATACTAAGTACACAGAAAATATGAAGTAATTCTGTGATTAGATTAGCAATAATACACCAAATCCTCAGTTTTATATTTCAGATGTCTCATTTTTGCCTAGAACAAGGCTTTCAGCATAAGAGATGGTATGTTATCAGTTTTCCAGACACAAATTAATGAAAATAGTCACACTGGAAACAAATTTCCAAGATAAATAATGGGGTTTTCACATTATTCATTGCACTTTCAACATTTTAGCATATTCAATAATTATCTTATTGGTCAACAAGGTTTCATTGAGACTTTTTGTGTTTGTTTCCTTCAGAGAAATCTTTTCAGGGTACTCCTTGATGCTTAGAAAACAGATGGTATTTAATAAGTAGACTCTAATTGCAATCAAGAGTGAATGATGAACAAATTTAAAATTAGATTAAGTTTGCAGAAGTACCCTGCTATCTTGTTTTGCAAATTATATTTCTTTTTAAAATCCTAGCACTAATCAATGATGGTTGGACGTGTATGCTATTAAGTTTTACATTACTCTTGAATTCTCCGCAGCTGAAAACAGCACATGGAGGAATAATAATTGAGAAAGAAAGTTAATCTAAAAATTGTGAATCTCCTTTATGTGCAGGTTTCATGTGGCTATAAAATTGCATATGGAATTTAAAGGCATTGTCCTGAATTACTGTCATGATAGTAGCAGTTGATACAGGCTCATCTCTTCCTAGTCTAATAACAGAGAGAAGAGAGAATCTGAGTTCACACATTCAATCTAAAAAGGAGCTGCTGACAAAATTAATAGGGATGATGTCCAAGCTAGTTGTGACACAGAATCAAATTTACTGTTTGTAGGAAAACTTTTTAGGTCATACCTTTTTTTTTTCCAGCTACAATGGGTTGCTCACTTCCCAGAAAATGTCACAAAAATGTCAACTGAACTAGAGAATCTTCTGCTCTGTTACCTAGGCTATCTTCTGTTCAGAGCTGTTTCATTCCATTATTTCTAAATTGTCTGTGATGGATGTTCATACCCAGTCTGCGTAGCCTGTGAATATTTATAGTGACAATTCTGTGAATTCCTGCTAGAATCTAATTATTTGACTGTCAATTTTGAAAGTTTATTGGCTGTTTTATTCTGTTAAATTGAACCCCTGTTTTTTAGCTGCACCTTTTTTATTATTATTATTCTTAACTCCATTCAAAGCAGCACAGAGAAATGATCTCTAACTGTAAAAATCAGCAAAGGGAAAGACAAAATTGAGCATGTGCTTCTTGTTTCTTATGATACATAAAGGAAGAGTTGGAGACTAGAACAAAATTTTTAAGAAATGTAATAGAAATAAAGTGAGACAGGAAATGGAGGCAAAGCATACTTGAAATCTTGGTAAACAGATAGACCATGGGTAGGATTACACATTAGAAACACTGATCAAATGAAATCTGACTAAATGTGAATGGAGAGCCTCAGACTGTTAAAATGTATGTTTTGGTATCCCTTTTTGGTGAAACATCTTGTTATATAAGTCCTAAAATCACTGTAAGAAAAGAATTCTCTTATCAAACAGAAGAATGTATTCAAATTATATGTCTGAGGAATTATTCCTGTTTTAAAGAGTGGGATGCAGAGCTGAGTGGGAACACACATGAATTAAGCTGCCTTGCCTGGAAAGTCACTGCTGCCAGAGTTTCTTGCTGGGGAACCTAGATCACCTCCTGCCCCCCTCCACTCGGGGCTCTCAGGATTTAAATTTAGATTTAGCCTGTTTTACCCTACCCATAGGAAGGGGCAGTACACCAAGGCTTCTGGTGAGCTGGCCTGAGAAACAATGCAAAGCATGAAACCTCCAGGTAGCAGCATCACTACTAGATGTCAAATGGTAAGTTTAGATGTCTAATTAAATTTTCATAAAGGAAATGGTGGAATTAAATATAAGAGGAAGTTAACTAAATATAGAAGAATTGAGGGGGAATGCCTCTGAGATCAACTTTGTCCTGCTGTGTATTCTGACTCCAGAGACAAGAAAGGAAGCTGCTTTATGTGTATTGGAAACATAAGAAATACTAAATAGTAATAAAGTAGAAGTAGTAATTCAATAGGGCTGTTCACTAGTATTTACTGTTGTTATGAAGAAAATAATTACTTTTGAAAATCTTCATGTAATAAACCATCTTTAATTTTAAAGCTGATATTTGTTTTGTGAAATTTTCATCCATGTTTTAAAAATCTGCATCTTAAAAAGAAATCTAATTTAGAAATATCTAAAAGATCCCAGCTACTTTAAAGTAAGGAGCAAGGGACTCAGCCACCTGTTTTGATATAGGCTCCTTTATTTTGCAGATGTGGATGCAGGAGTGACTTTGAAGACAGCTGGCACTGAGGCTGGAATGAAGACAGAGAAATAAGTTTTTCCCATGGTACCCATTGGCCGTTGCTTCTCTCTGATTTGAGGTCAGGTAGGGACTTTTCTGCAGTCAAAGTACCTGTCAAGAAGATCTACACCTCACACAGCATGAGGGAAGAGCTGGCCAGCATACTGATGTAAATCTATTGTACAGCACCTTTCATGTGGCTGTGAAATAGAAATCCTCCTTTCTTCTGGTCCTGACATTTTCTAAGTGTTTTGTAACACTTTTGGGAGGGACAGAATTTATGAGCTCTACTAACTTCCAGAATTGTTTGGAAATGTCTATACTAAAGGCAGGAGAGGGTTACTCTTCTTAAAAGACAAGACTGTTCAAAGCACTTAAAGAGTCCATCCCTAACCTCCTCATTGGCCTCCTCCAGGTACTGGAAGGTACTCTAAGATCTCCCCTGAGCCTCCTCTCCTCCAGGCTGAGCAAGCACAACTCTCTCACCCTGTCTTCACAGGATTAACAATTTACTTTAACTTGTTAATAGACCACTCCAATCTAGACTGACAACTTTGTGAATAGAGCTAGAGAAATTACTGTGGCACTAGAACAAAGGAACAGGGACGTGCATCAACAGTCATGTGGGAGATGCTGGCAGTTTAGATGAACAAAAATTGGCATGAAGCCAGCACTTCAATCAAAAAATGCAGAAATGCTTGCTTTTGATAAGAAATATTGTGGGAGTTCATTATAACTCTTGGTGCTTTTGTTTCTGCCCTGATACATGGAATAAGCAAATGTGAGAACAGGATGCATTCCCAGACAAGGTGATTCCCAGTCCAAGCAGTACAGGCACAGCAGTTCTTCAAAATATTACACCTAGGATTTTCCTAACTGATTCCTGCTCTGTTCAGATTCTCAATCTGAGTTAGGTAAAGTCAGTCTTTAACACAGATAAATGTGCATACAGGAGGAAGAATTCTCCCCTTTGGGTCAGCTGTTGGTAAGAGTAGGCTTTGGAAAAGCCTGTTCTAAAACATCTTTAAAAAAATTCCAAAGTTGAAAACCTACATTTTGTATTGGGTTGAAACTCATCCTCAGTGTACTAAGAAACATTGCAGAAGGAATTTTTCAATAAACTACATACTGCACTGACAAGTGTGCTTCTTGCAGGTAAAATCTTACAACAAGTTCCATTACATGTATCTATTTATTATTTATTTATTTGGAAACCTCTCTTCTAGAGAAGGTCTCTAACATCAAGCTGTATTAATGTGTGCATCTCAATTGCCATTAGTGATGCTGATGATGCACAGCCTCATCATTCTTTGATTTTCCTGAAAAACCGGATTTAGAATTAAGGCCTCAGTTTCCATTAGAGTTGTACCAGAATAATGATCAGAATGCAATACAAGAGCAGTATAAAAAGCGTTGAAACCAGTAGTTTCTCATGTTTGAGCTGCTCATAGACACATTTAGACCCATGTTTGATTCTGCAGCCTCCAGATTGTGGTTCCATGGGTATTCAAATGGAATCTTAAGCTGAGGTTTCTGCACATCACCAGCAATGGGACTGCAATGAAAGTGTTTCTGGGTATTCTCAATTGCCAGTTATTGGCCAAAGAATTATATATTTGCTACTAAAGATGACTATGCAGGGCTGTCTTGAGACCAAGCTCAGCCTCCTCTTACTGGAGCCTTTGTTGCCAACTGGCCTACTTCCCCCTTGGGAAACTCCGTCCTCATCTGAGGGTTTGGAGTCTTATTT
This sequence comes from Leptocoma aspasia, assembly GCA_013399835.1. NCBI lineage: Eukaryota > Metazoa > Chordata > Aves > Passeriformes > Nectariniidae > Leptocoma > Leptocoma aspasia. The sequence continues at coordinate 64,997 of VXAX01001742.1, read as the reverse complement.
TTGTGACTTCTTCCAGACATTCAAAGGTTTTGTCTGGTTTTATATGAAGCTTGGGGGTAAGGGACTTTGGTTAGTCATGTTTTGTTCATAAAGGTTGTGTAAGAAACCCAGTATGACTGATTGTGCAAGGATGCGTGCTCTGTGTGTCTAAAATATTCACAACATAAATGTACTGTCAAACAAGGACAAAACTCTCAGCCTTGATATTTCATAAACACTTTATAGCTTCAGCATCAGGAAATGAGAATAACAACCTATGCAAATGAAGCAAACACATGCAAAGTTAGTTGGTTTAGAAGTTCACTGATATCTTTATGTGCAGATGCAGAGCTGCAGGGAGAGGTGCTCAGACACATTTAGCATTTTTTGGTTCAGAATTACATCTTAAAAGTAGATATCTCGTGAGGGGAAAAGGAGTAGCAGGTGCTGATCTCTTCTCTGTTGTGACCAGTGACAGCACCCTATGGAATGGCCTGAAGTTGTGTCAGGGGAAGTTTAGTTTGGATATTGGAAAAAAGTATTCCACCTAGAAGGTGGTGAGGCACTGGAACAGGGTCCCCCAGGGCAGTGGTCAGAGCACCTGGCAGGTCTCAAGTGTATGGACAACACTCAGGGACATGGTGGGATTCTTGGGGTGTCCTGTACAGGGTCAGGAGTTGGACTCAATCCTTTTGGGTCACTTCCAACTCAGGATACTCTGTGATTCTGTGAATATATGCTTATATGCAACTCTAAATCCCCATTCAGCACACAGTAGCCTTTCTGCCTGAGTCATGGCCTGTTGCACTGTGTACCTTACTGGATTAATTCAATTGGCCAGGGATTACTCATGTTAAATAGCTCTGAAATGTGAGTCAGAGTCCTGGAACACTTATAAAACAGCAGAAAAGTTTAAAGTACAGGATAATAAAATGAGTCTGTTTCCTGGAATATCTCTCTATTATTTTATTCAGATATAATGCTAGTATACCTCTGTAGAATATTCCCAATAGCATAAAGCTGAAGCCAGATCCAGTTCTTGAAATCTTATTTTTCCCACCTGAAATAATAGCAAACTAGCCATGATTAAGCCATCTTCAACTGGAGTTAAATTGCATGGAGAAAAAAGAAAACTTTTCAACTTTTTTTTTTCTTATTACAAGGTGAAGCTAGGATAACTGAAGTTCTTTTTTATTGTACTGTGCAGTAACAACAACTAATCGTATATTTTTATGTACATGTGCATAGCTTTTCCCTCAAAACTCACAAGCAAATTTTCAAAAACCTCTCACTTCTACATAATTCAGGGATGATTTCCTCTACTGCCTAAGTTACTGAGTGAAACTTCAGATTCAGCGCTACACGGGAGATTTAGCCCGTGATCGTGACAATCCATTTCAGCCTAAGACTCTCCAGCTTGTCTGGCACTGATATGCCATCACTGCACTGTGTCTGCCTCAGCATCTTTGAGCTGCCTGACACTGTAACACCAGCTCAGAAACTAGCACTGCACACATTTAGGGTATTATGCTTTAAAGACTTTAGCTGTTGGTGGATTTCTGTAAAATGCTGATAGAGTCAACTTTGATACCGTCTTATACTGCTAGAAAGAGCTGAGATGGCACATTTAAATCCAAAGTTACAACTCAGCTGGAGTCTAGGAGCATTCTTTTCATTGCACCACAGTTTTATGTTTCATTCCATTCTTTTCTTTTTCAAGTCTATGAGACTTGGTTGGTTTGTCCTCAGAGTCCACCTCTTACTCCTTGGTATTCTAGACTAGATGAAATTTGGAGCTTCTGGTACAATTTCCTTATAAGAAAGTACAATTGGAAATAATATACCAGAGCATCCAATTAGAATAATTTGAGGAGTGTTAAAGCCAGCCAAATATTTCAGTTCTACTGAGTCACAGCAAAATTCATTTTCCTAGATCTATTACTAAACGGGTATAATGGTTTCTTGTGCTGTTCAAGCTCAGTCACTTTATACTTTAATAGTCTGCTGGAAGCAGCTGGGTGTCATTCCAAGTCCCTGTCCATCAGGGACATCCATGTAAACCCTCTTCCAAAGACTGAATAAAAATGTAGAAACACGAAGAGAGACTGTTGGATGTTAGGTCACCTAATACTTTTCTGTAAAAGAATATTTCATTTCAGTTGAGAAAGCAATGTATACTCAGAAATCATGTTTAGGTGTTTTTGGTATGTGTTCAAGATTATTTAGGTGTACCCACCATAAGAATTTACTAAGAATTTACATAAGAATTTAGTGGAGTCAGAAGCTCTATATTCATGGCAACAGCAGTTGTAGATTGCCTTGGTTTGCAGATTTCTTTACGTATTTTCCCTTCTGCTTGCTATCATTTCACATCTCTTTTACTCAGTCTTCTTAGATAAGCTATCAGCAGGTAGCAGGGCCATGTAGGAAACACAGCCTGCTTACAAATTACATCTCATCCCGTGTAGATGCATTCTTTCAACACCACACAGTACACAGAATAAGACCTTCCTATTTACCTCAGGGACCAGCAACTTCTGCTGAGAGAACAAGCATAAGGAAATGAAAGGATTCAAATACTTTGTAGGAATGCCTCATGCCCAGTTTGAAGCCAGAAAATCTTTGATGTTTTAGGCATGAAAAATCTCTCTGGCCATCGCAGCGCTCTCGCAGGGCACATCTAATTTTGGGTGATGCAACTCAGGCTAAATGAATTCTCTCCCTTCAAAATTGCTAACCCAGATTCCTGAGCAGACAAGGGTGAGGGCATGGGGCCTGTCTTGCAGGGAGAAGGCTGTAAAGGAGGGAGGATCCCATAAAAATCCTCCTGGTATATCCTGTTGAGGGATGTGGGAACAAGGTCCAGGGCCACCAGGGTGTTGCAGGATGGGATGGGGTCAAGGCTGTGTTGGTGCCACAGAGCTGGTGGTACCCTCAAGAAGTTCTCTCCCTGCCTGCCCATCCCCTGCAGACACCCTTTCAAGAGCCCCTGAAGCCTGGAATATTTTTGCTGGAGTCCCCGTTGTGCCCTGGAGTTAAACTGCTGTCAAAAAGGAGACAGGGAGGCTGGAGCAAAGTCAAAATAGCTCAGGAATGATCCACCCGTCATTTTTACTCAGGCAAGGCACTGAACCTGAAACTTTAACTTTTCCAAATAATTAGTCCATATCTGAGCTATTTTTGCATATCATGGGACTGCTGTGTCCCATGCTGTGCCTCATATTGACTGTGTGTGGTACCTGTGTGTGCATTTTTTTGCACCCATTTTCTTGGATGATGTTTCAGTTTTCTAGCAAACCTTTTCTAAGCATGTTGTTTGCTTGACAAGTTATTTATCTATTTTCTGATGGAGTTTTCTGCCTCTTTTTTGGCCTTCATGGAATCAACAAAGAATTGGAAATATTCATGAGACTTCATCTCCTTGACAAGCATTTATTCTCTTCAGATGAGTGGCTCACTGTCCTGTATCCTAAAGAAGTCTCATTTCTCTGACAAAAACTGTCTCCAAATAAATCTGGAATTTATACTGTAATCTACAGTACTATTTGTTTTTTGTGGTCATGAGAAAGAATTATTTAAGAAAATGTTTCGTTTTTTTTTCCCAAACTGGACAGGCACATATATATAAGGTATTATAATCCCTATGATATTGCTCTTTACAAGCAGCAATGTTAAAGGAAGAGAATTCAGTACAAACCCATTTATTTTCTCAAAAGAAATGACTTATGATGGCAGAGTATACTTTATCAGTCTTCAAGGAAAAACAAAACAAATAAATTTGAAAGTTGGTTTTTTTTTTTGCATGAATGACTACAATTTCGAGAAAATGTTCATATATATTCTGGGTCAACTTTTTTTTTCCTTCTCCAAAACTCCTGTGTACACACACAGCTAAAAACTTCTGCAAATTATTCCATATTGTCTAGATGTTATGAGCATGACTGTGTCTTCAGGCTTCCGTTAAACTAGTGCAATGCCTTTGACTTCAGTGAAAATATTATTTATATGTATGGGTTAATGTATATTGGAAACAATTTTGTAACTGATGTGTAATTTTTTTTAATTCCCGAGTGCATTCTGAAATTTTTTTTTTTTCTGAAAAATTTCCCTTTAAAAGTGTCACTTTAAGAAACAGTGGAATTTGATGGGCTATATAAAATTGATTTCCTATGGCATGTAGATTACTAGAATTTATTATAATATTATAATACTACTGACACCAGTATATTGTAATACATATTTTCTTTTTTCCCTAGACATTGAAATGTGCTTGTTTTATTTTTTGTGTTTCCATCAAGTGTGCCACCCTATCACAGCAATAAGGAAATTTAGAACAGATTGTGAAATTTCACGTAGCTATATAAATGTGGAACAAATCTATTGAGATGATGGAACTGCCTGACATTAACAGAAATTTAAGTGTTGATTTGCTCTAGATTTACAGCAGTGAAGCTGAGATTGCTCTAATTGTAACAAACAGGGAATTTACATTAGTCAGGTGTGTGATATATTTTGATGGATCACACTAGATCAGTCAGTTTGGTGACTGATCTAGTTATGCACAAAATACCTATTCAAGAACTCTACACAGACCTAGCATGATTTTAAATTACCTTTCTGGGCTAAGACTACCATTGATTACGAATTTCTAAGAAAGTATTTGCATAAATTTATGCCAGTTCTACACTTGAATACGAGTTCCATTATCCCAGCGGATGACGTTATGGCACAAAGCTGAAACCCAAGTATTTATGTGGGTTTATTAGAATATTAATTCCAATGTAATGAACTAATCATATCCACAAAATATCAGCCATGTTAAACACTGGGCAGAACAGATAATTTACCTGTTTGAAGCATGGTAGACAGATCCAGGAAAACTTAAATCCTTTTGCTATATATTTTGAACATTTAAAAAATGCTACATAAAGGCCCATGGCAACTTTATTTTTTTCAACATCACATTTCAGAAATTTACACAACAAAGAGAGGGTTTTGTTTTCCTTTGTTTTGTTTTGGTTTTTGTGGGTTTTTTGTTGTTGCTTTTGGGTTTTTTGAATTTTTTTTTTTACAATTGCAACTGATTTTGTTGTGATTTAGAAGTACAAAAATCAAGGGAGTTACCTTATGCTATTTCTCAGTGACCTATGAGTTGTGTGGAATCACGCTGATGAACTGCAAAGATATCTACTGAGAAAACTCAACAAACAAAGGTATATTTTTGAAGATCTCCTTACNATAAAGATATAAAAATCAATAAAAATTATCTGCACTGCAAAAGGGATACCCAAAGCCCTGGAAAATTCATGTTATGCTTTTGCAATGAGTTTTTCCTGACCTTTCTACTTTAGATGTGCCTGATTGCTTGCATTGAATATGTAATGTTTTACCTTGATACCTCATCTATTATCTTTAGAGTATTACAGAGCACTTCATAAAGCTGTAAATTAAATACTGATTGTGCACTAAATGTGTAAGTAAAGGTATCAGCAGTTATGCATTCAGCTGTAGTTTATGCTCACCTATGCACTTTAGAATTCTTTTTATTAAGAGGAATGCTGGCAGGAATTCCCAAGTCCTGCCTAACCTTAGAGAGGAGTATTCCATACTACCACCCAAACGGATCAGAGTTTAGAGACAGACAGAGGCTGTTTTAGCCCGAAACTACCCTTAAATGTAAAGTATGACTCTCTGGCTCTCTGTGTCTTTGTGACTGAGATGTACATCCAATTGTCAATCAGACTGCATGGAAGCATGAAATGTCGTTCCTACTGTTGACACAAGCAGGAAAAAGAAAGAAAGAAACTTGCACTTCCATTGTTTCATTCTACAGTAAAGTTGCAAGTCCATCATCCCCCCCCTCCTATCTATCCATTTTAACAATAGTGCTTAAACCTTTTGAAGAGAGCAGGTCTAGCAATTAGAGCTCAGACAGAGACTTTACTTGTATAACTTGCACCATTCCACCCTCAAATTAAAAAATAAACAAAACCAACAAAACCAAAATTTCTTTCTGATCAGCTGAATTGCTCTCTGGATTTTTTTTTCCACAGAGAAGAGAGAGAAACCAGAAAATCTTTTCCTAACTTAATGCTTTAACTTAATTGGGATAAATCAGTACTTGAGATAATGATTGCTGCTTTAACCTGACCTCCTTCCATTATCTTCTAATCTCAACAACAAACACTTCCTTAATAAGTTTATCCTCAGGGATAACAGTAGGCATCCCCTTTTAATGTATGACTCGGTTTAGAACAGCCTCTGGAATCTCTAAAAGTTCCTGATGAATATTTTGTTTAGAGCCACTGCGACCTAGTCTCATCCTCTCTTGCACCCCGTACAATTGTGGTGCTGTAAAAGCCATTATGGTCTGGAGAGATCTGCAGTGGACAGTCTCTGTGGTTTGTTTGGTCATTCTTATCAACCTTTACATTGTGACTCTTATCACCCTATCAAATAAACTTGGGAACCACTCAGATCCCTCATTCCTCATCTTCTGGACCTCATTTGGCAGTCAATAGGACCCGTGTTCATCCCAGTCCAGCTTGGTCCCTGGTCTCTCCAACAGCAAGGTGAGCACATATTCCAGACAGGGAATATGCTATATGCCATGTACAATATATATTTATACACTGATGGCCACACAAATGAGACACACAGAGCACTCACAGAAAGAGTGGCAGCACCAATTGTCTGATGTCTCTGATTCATCAGGATGGGTTTCTACCAGTGAAAGAAACATAAATGTGCGCATATGATGAGGGTGGATCTCTCCAGCAGCAGGGCTCACACCATCCTGTCTCTGCCTCTGGCCCCTGGACTCCAGTCTGTCCCATTCCTGGCACTTGGACAAACAAAGCCCTGCAGCCACAGCCCTCCTGCTGCTGCTGGTACAGCCATCACTCCCAACCCCTTCACACCCCCCAGGACTCCCCTAGTCCCGACACCTGACTGCCTGTGCTCTTGTCCCTAGAGATACACACGTGTATCACAGCTCAGAGGTGTCTCTTGGAGATCCATTTATCTCCTCAGCTCCCAGACCTCTACACCTGCTTGTCTGCTCGCCTGGTTTATCTTTTCTGTCCGTCACACACTCGCTTGCACACCCACCCTAACTGCAGTTACTACAGCACAGACATGGAAAGCAAACAAGAAATCCAACATTTGCATGAAGATCTTTGTATATGCAGTATATAGTATAATATATTTTTGTTATGTCAAAATTGTCAAGAAAAAGTTGTGAAAAGGATGGCATCCTCTGTGATGCTATTTCTTCATACCTTTCAAAACGGAATTTTTCATTCTAGTGTCATACACAGTGTCATAAATGTACCCGAAGGTCTTTGAATGTCAGATAATGTCACTTGTCAGCCACCAAAAATTAACTAGGAGACTACTTCAGGTAACACGGTCACCTCTTCATGTAAACTTCTTTGATTTATCCCCTTGTTATGACTACTGGCAGTTTTCCATTTACCTTTGCATAAAAAAGTAAGTGCTCCTTAAGTGGTTTTTTGAATATGTATGACAGTTGAACAATGTGGGTTTTATATGTATTTAATTTAAAAGCAATATTGCTCTCAAATAACAATGAAGTTGTCATCTTCTGACTTGCTTTAGATTTCCCAGCTTTATTAAAAAAACATACCACATCAAAATTCTTCCTACTTCTTTTCTACCTATCTCTCAGTAGCAAAAAGTAGTAACTTTTCTCAAGACTCAATTCACAGTTGGACCTCCAAATGATGCTGTGGCAGTGGAAATAATTTGGAGCCTTTGTTCCATTCCTCTTTGTCTGGAGGGCCAAGATATAATAATTCATGCTGTGTCTGATGTGGTACTTATTTTCCAGTGCACATATAAGCAACTAAGGGAGCAGAAAGTCTTTTAAAAAATTAAAAATATATATCTTCTTACAAAATAGGATATTAACTTAGTCTTGTCTGACTGATTACTCTCATATGTATGCTAGCCATATTCACTCTCCATACATACAGTGGTTTAGCTCACAGTTATATAAATTTTAGCTAACATATGGTTCTGGGCTGAATTTACTAAACTTGGCCTAGTTAGGAGATTGATTTTTCAATCTAGCATACCACAGTAATTATTAACGGAAGATAAAGTAATTGGAAAGCATCTCATGAGACAGTTTATGAAGACTCAAGGATCTGTTCTGCCCTATTTATTTTTATCCTTTCAAGATACTGCATTCTTTAAGGTATGTTTTCTATACACAGGTTTTTTATGTTTATGAGATATACAATTGTATCTTATGTATAGAGATTCAGATGAACGTTTAAACAACCTATGAAATTAGATTAAAGTAAAATTAGATAATTTTATGGAGCTAATGAACACCTGATTTTATCTATTTCCCTACAATCCTCCCTGGTTAATCTTTCTTTCACTTACCCAAGGAAATTATTCAATTCCCCAGTAACTTTCAAGTGGAAGCAAGATAGCATTAAATAAAAAATTTAAGAAATGGTCAGAACTTAAAGCAAGCAGTTTGAACAGCCCCATAGCTGAGAGAGCCATGGGCTTTGTGCTGTAGAGGAGTAGCTGTGCTGGGCATCCAGGTGGGAGCAGATCACTTACACTGGGTCCCATTCTTTCATCTTTCCCTGACAGTAAAATAGCTATGGCTGTAGCTTGACCTCTGGTTTGGGCTGTACAAGACTGTCACCTGAAGGGGTAGAGCACACTTGTCATCGTGTCACAGACTCAATTTTCAAAGCTAAGACTTTAACAAGGTTCTAAAAGAAACTGGAAATTTATATGGGCATTCAGGCAATCATTTCACTTCAAGATTTAAGATGGAAATTAATCCATATTTCCCACAGGAGCCGTATACAGACTTCTGCAGCACTTAAGCTAACCTCAGCATCATACACAGAATAGAGGGTTCAGTGAACCCTGACTTTGATGCAGTACAGCAATTCCATATTCCTAGCTCTTCCCTAAGGAACTAAGGTGTCTCACTGTGACCCCCACAGTGTGCCAGACTCACTAGTTGATTATATCCTGCTATGAAAGCATCCTATGTCATTAATGAGAATATTGCAGAGTATTCTTAATTATTATTAAGCATCTTTGCGTGTTCAGATTGCAGAAATATGACAGACTGTGCTGAGGGACCTGGTCTAAGGGAAAGTAACTCCAGTCATTAGGCTAGTCAGAGTCTGTTCCACAGCCACAGAAATGACTGCAAGAATGAGAGACAGAACACTTACTCTTTTACTGTGATACATTACTATTTCCAGACCTGAAAATTGTATAAAAAAATAAAAAACGTGTTTGTACATGATCAAACACTCTTCTTCCATTAAAATCACAGTTAGTCCTGTATCTAGAGCTGCATATTTGAAAGTTGTCAGTATTTTATCCTTAAAAAGGAAGAATTAAGGACAGGTGCAGCACTGTGGTCTTTAGAATGTTATTATGGAACATGAATAATGCCATTCAGAAGGTTAGCCATCTGCTTTCTGAATATCTGTTACTGCTGCTGCTGCAGCAATGTGAAATTGGTACACAGGGTTATTTCTGCAGTGGATTTAACAGAAAGCTTGTGCATTTTATGGAGAAAAGTATGTTCTATTTTCAATCTGTTTTTAGTAAGTATGGGTAGAGTATGTGTTTTGTAAATATTGAAAAAATGACTATAATGTGATGCACTTCACTTGGGTAGTTTGCATCCCATTTATCTGAGATTTAGCAGAACATTTTGTGCAAAGTGAAAGCCAAAACTCAGTATTTTTGTGATGTAGAATAGTTTTACTGAAATGGGATTATTTACAAAATATAAACTGATAAAAGGGGAGTAGTTACATCTAAAATGCTAACTACAGAGAGCATGCTTCTAGAGAATCAGCTATGACATGAATACAAAATTAGTATCTGAGACTCAGGGCAAGTGTCATCTGACAAGAAGGGAAATGTGGGAGGGCAAGCTATCTTCAAAAAGCAACAGAATCTGTGAGCTGGAGTCAGTATTTACGGGGGCACTGCTATACCAGATTTATTAACAAGCTTTTGAAAATGACAGAAATACCACCTTTTAATGCTGTGAATAACAAGTAAATCTGTCTTTACAGGGACAAAACATTTTCATTATGGCACAGAGAATGAAACCTTCCTAGAAACTGACAGGAAACAAGGAAAACTAAATAACTGCTTAGAGACATGCAGGAGGAAAATAAATTTTGGCAAGGTCAGGACAGAATTCATAGCGTGCTGTAAACATAACAACAAAAACTGCAAATGCACTGGTGGCTACCAGGGATCCAGCAATCACGGCTCCCCTAAACACATATTTACAGCACTAAAACTTCTAGAAATATTTAGTGAGTGACAATGAGGGTCCATTTATATCAAAGGGATTCAAAACTTGCATCAAACAGAATAGGGTTGAGCACTGGAGCGATGGTAGAGGAAACAAGCCCACTGTGAGTGCAGGAGATAGAAATCAGACACACAAAGCAATTTGCCTTGCTCAGCTGGAGTAGAAACACTTCAGGGGAGAAAACAGTGAAATTCTTGCTAGGTGGCTGCTGATGTGCTCTGCCAGTCTGACCAGAGATCAGCTCCCCACAAGGAGGGCTCCGTGTTGTACAGATGAGGCAATCAGGAGCAGGGGTATATCACTTGCACTATCAGGGCCCCAATTACTATCAGAAATAACAAAAGTACTCTCGACACAGCTCCCCCTGTGAGCTGTGAAAGCAGAAGGACAGATCTTTTCTGTGCTGTGGCCTCCCTGGGTGTATCTGAAGAAGGCTCTCACTGCACAGGCACAGGCTTTATCTGTTGCCTCAAGGGAATCAATCAATGAGAGCTGACGAGGACACAACAGGTGTGTCCTGGACCTTCAGACAGTGTGACAGGAAAAAAAAAAAATTAATCTACAGGCCCAAAGTGGGTGATCTTCACTGTATAAGACAATGCATGGACTAGTTAACCAAAACACCATATTTTTATATTCATGACAGAGCTCAATTAGTTTTGATAAAAATGCAATAATCTGATCTTTCCTTGTTACAGAGTTTAAGGCTGATCAACTCTAATAGTTCTTTAGTACAGGGTTTTGGTTGCATAATTTCTTTTGTTTGCCATTCTTTATTTCTATGGCAAATAAAAATGCCCCTGATCTCTAACTCACCACGGTACTGAGGAATGAAGAGATCAGTCATGATGAAAATTAGATATTGCACTAATAAATAATTATTTACCAGATAGGAAAACTACTTTTTAGCAGTCTAAAAGGGTTAGGCAAAGAAAAGAATCTATAGTGATGTGCATTTGAATTTCCCTTTACTCAGATCAGAAAAGGTTCCAATAAAGAATGCCTTAGAAATTTCACAACTCATCAGCGTTCCTCTTATGTAAAAAACACTAGATTAAAATTAAGAATTAGGAACACATTATTTAATTAGGAATTAGAAAGTTGCAGATCTGTTACTANAGCAGGAAAAAGAAAGAAAGAAACTTGCACTTCCATTGTTTCATTCTACAGTAAAGTTGCAAGTCCATCATCCCCCCCCTCCTATCTATCCATTTTAACAATAGTGCTTAAACCTTTTGAAGAGAGCAGGTCTAGCAATTAGAGCTCAGACAGAGACTTTACTTGTATAACTTGCACCATTCCACCCTCAAATTAAAAAATAAACAAAACCAACAAAACCAAAATTTCTTTCTGATCAGCTGAATTGCTCTCTGGATTTTTTTTTCCACAGAGAAGAGAGAGAAACCAGAAAATCTTTTCCTAACTTAATGCTTTAACTTAATTGGGATAAATCAGTACTTGAGATAATGATTGCTGCTTTAACCTGACCTCCTTCCATTATCTTCTAATCTCAACAACAAACACTTCCTTAATAAGTTTATCCTCAGGGATAACAGTAGGCATCCCCTTTTAATGTATGACTCGGTTTAGAACAGCCTCTGGAATCTCTAAAAGTTCCTGATGAATATTTTGTTTAGAGCCACTGCGACCTAGTCTCATCCTCTCTTGCACCCCGTACAATTGTGGTGCTGTAAAAGCCATTATGGTCTGGAGAGATCTGCAGTGGACAGTCTCTGTGGTTTGTTTGGTCATTCTTATCAACCTTTACATTGTGACTCTTATCACCCTATCAAATAAACTTGGGAACCACTCAGATCCCTCATTCCTCATCTTCTGGACCTCATTTGGCAGTCAATAGGACCCGTGTTCATCCCAGTCCAGCTTGGTCCCTGGTCTCTCCAACAGCAAGGTGAGCACATATTCCAGACAGGGAATATGCTATATGCCATGTACAATATATATTTATACACTGATGGCCACACAAATGAGACACACAGAGCACTCACAGAAAGAGTGGCAGCACCAATTGTCTGATGTCTCTGATTCATCAGGATGGGTTTCTACCAGTGAAAGAAACATAAATGTGCGCATATGATGAGGGTGGATCTCTCCAGCAGCAGGGCTCACACCATCCTGTCTCTGCCTCTGGCCCCTGGACTCCAGTCTGTCCCATTCCTGGCACTTGGACAAACAAAGCCCTGCAGCCACAGCCCTCCTGCTGCTGCTGGTACAGCCATCACTCCCAACCCCTTCACACCCCCCAGGACTCCCCTAGTCCCGACACCTGACTGCCTGTGCTCTTGTCCCTAGAGATACACACGTGTATCACAGCTCAGAGGTGTCTCTTGGAGATCCATTTATCTCCTCAGCTCCCAGACCTCTACACCTGCTTGTCTGCTCGCCTGGTTTATCTTTTCTGTCCGTCACACACTCGCTTGCACACCCACCCTAACTGCAGTTACTACAGCACAGACATGGAAAGCAAACAAGAAATCCAACATTTGCATGAAGATCTTTGTATATGCAGTATATAGTATAATATATTTTTGTTATGTCAAAATTGTCAAGAAAAAGTTGTGAAAAGGATGGCATCCTCTGTGATGCTATTTCTTCATACCTTTCAAAACGGAATTTTTCATTCTAGTGTCATACACAGTGTCATAAATGTACCCGAAGGTCTTTGAATGTCAGATAATGTCACTTGTCAGCCACCAAAAATTAACTAGGAGACTACTTCAGGTAACACGGTCACCTCTTCATGTAAACTTCTTTGATTTATCCCCTTGTTATGACTACTGGCAGTTTTCCATTTACCTTTGCATAAAAAAGTAAGTGCTCCTTAAGTGGTTTTTTGAATATGTATGACAGTTGAACAATGTGGGTTTTATATGTATTTAATTTAAAAGCAATATTGCTGTCAAATAACAATGAAGTTGTCATCTTCTGACTTGCTTTAGATTTCCCAGCTTTATTAAAAAAACATACCACATCAAAATTCTTCCTACTTCTTTTCTACCTATCTCTCAGTAGCAAAAAGTAGTAACTTTTCTCAAGACTCAATTCACAGTTGGACCTCCAAATGATGCTGTGGCAGTGGAAATAATTTGGAGCCTTTGTTCCATTCCTCTTTGTCTGGAGGGCCAAGATATAATAATTCATGCTGTGTCTGATGTGGTACTTATTTTCCAGTGCACATATAAGCAACTAAGGGAGCAGAAAGTCTTTTAAAAAATTAAAAATATATATCTTCTTACAAAATAGGATATTAACTTAGTCTTGTCTGACTGATTACTCTCATATGTATGCTAGCCATATTCACTCTCCATACATATAGTGGTTTAGCTCACAGTTATATAAATTTTAGCTAACATATGGTTCTGGGCTGAATTTACTAAACTTGGCCTAGTTAGGAGATTGATTTTTCAATCTAGCATACCACAGTAATTATTAACGGAAGATAAAGTAATTGGAAAGCATCTCATGAGACAGTTTATGAAGACTCAAGGATCTGTTCTGCCCTATTTATTTTTATCCTTTCAAGATACTGCATTCTTTAAGGTATGTTTTCTATACACAGGTTTTTTATGTTTATGAGATATACAATTGTATCTTATGTATAGAGATTCAGATGAACGTTTAAACAACCTATGAAATTAGATTAAAGTAAAATTAGATAATTTTATGGAGCTAATGAACACCTGATTTTATCTATTTCCCTACAATCCTCCCTGGTTAATCTTTCTTTCACTTACCCAAGGAAATTATTCAATTCCCCAGTAACTTTCAAGTGGAAGCAAGATAGCATTAAATAAAAAATTTAAGAAATGGTCAGAACTTAAAGCAAGCAGTTTGAACAGCCCCATAGCTGAGAGAGCCATGGGCTTTGTGCTGTAGAGGAGTAGCTGTGCTGGGCATCCAGGTGGGAGCAGATCACTTACACTGGGTCCCATTCTTTCATCTTTCCCTGACAGTAAAATAGCTATGGCTGTAGCTTGACCTCTGGTTTGGGCTGTACAAGACTGTCACCTGAAGGGGTAGAGCACACTTGTCATCGTGTCACAGACTCAATTTTCAAAGCTAAGACTTTAACAAGGTTCTAAAAGAAACTGGAAATTTATATGGGCATTCAGGCAATCATTTCACTTCAAGATTTAAGATGGAAATTAATCCATATTTCCCACAGGAGCCGTATACAGACTTCTGCAGCACTTAAGCTAACCTCAGCATCATACACAGAATAGAGGGTTCAGTGAACCCTGACTTTGATGCAGTACAGCAATTCCATATTCCTAGCTCTTCCCTAAGGAACTAAGGTGTCTCACTGTGACCCCCACAGTGTGCCAGACTCACTAGTTGATTATATCCTGCTATGAAAGCATCCTATGTCATTAATGAGAATATTGCAGAGTATTCTTAATTATTATTAAGCATCTTTGCGTGTTCAGATTGCAGAAATATGACAGACTGTGCTGAGGGACCTGGTCTAAGGGAAAGTAACTCCAGTCATTAGGCTAGTCAGAGTCTGTTCCACAGCCACAGAAATGACTGCAAGAATGAGAGACAGAACACTTACTCTTTTACTGTGATACATTACTATTTCCAGACCTGAAAATTGTATAAAAAAATAAAAAACGTGTTTGTACATGATCAAACACTCTTCTTCCATTAAAATCACAGTTAGTCCTGTATCTAGAGCTGCATATTTGAAAGTTGTCAGTATTTTATCCTTAAAAAGGAAGAATTAAGGACAGGTGCAGCACTGTGGTCTTTAGAATGTTATTATGGAACATGAATAATGCCATTCAGAAGGTTAGCCATCTGCTTTCTGAATATCTGTTACTGCTGCTGCTGCAGCAATGTGAAATTGGTACACAGGGTTATTTCTGCAGTGGATTTAACAGAAAGCTTGTGCATTTTATGGAGAAAAGTATGTTCTATTTTCAATCTGTTTTTAGTAAGTATGGGTAGAGTATGTGTTTTGTAAATATTGAAAAAATGACTATAATGTGATGCACTTCACTTGGGTAGTTTGCATCCCATTTATCTGAGATTTAGCAGAACATTTTGTGCAAAGTGAAAGCCAAAACTCAGTATTTTTGTGATGTAGAATAGTTTTACTGAAATGGGATTATTTACAAAATATAAACTGATAAAAGGGGAGTAGTTACATCTAAAATGCTAACTACAGAGAGCATGCTTCTAGAGAATCAGCTATGACATGAATACAAAATTAGTATCTGAGACTCAGGGCAAGTGTCATCTGACAAGAAGGGAAATGTGGGAGGGCAAGCTATCTTCAAAAAGCAACAGAATCTGTGAGCTGGAGTCAGTATTTACGGGGGCACTGCTATACCAGATTTATTAACAAGCTTTTGAAAATGACAGAAATACCACCTTTTAATGCTGTGAATAACAAGTAAATCTGTCTTTACAGGGACAAAACATTTTCATTATGGCACAGAGAATGAAACCTTCCTAGAAACTGACAGGAAACAAGGAAAACTAAATAACTGCTTAGAGACATGCAGGAGGAAAATAAATTTTGGCAAGGTCAGGACAGAATTCATAGCGTGCTGTAAACATAACAACAAAAACTGCAAATGCACTGGTGGCTACCAGGGATCCAGCAATCACGGCTCCCCTAAACACATATTTACAGCACTAAAACTTCTAGAAATATTTAGTGAGTGACAATGAGGGTCCATTTATATCAAAGGGATTCAAAACTTGCATCAAACAGAATAGGGTTGAGCACTGGAGCGATGGTAGAGGAAACAAGCCCACTGTGAGTGCAGGAGATAGAAATCAGACACACAAAGCAATTTGCCTTGCTCAGCTGGAGTAGAAACACTTCAGGGGAGAAAACAGTGAAATTCTTGCTAGGTGGCTGCTGATGTGCTCTGCCAGTCTGACCAGAGATCAGCTCCCCACAAGGAGGGCTCCGTGTTGTACAGATGAGGCAATCAGGAGCAGGGGTATATCACTTGCACTATCAGGGCCCCAATTACTATCAGAAATAACAAATGTACTCTCGACACAGCTCCCCCTGTGAGCTGTGAAAGCAGAAGGACAGATCTTTTCTGTGCTGTGGCCTCCCTGGGTGTATCTGAAGAAGGCTCTCACTGCACAGGCACAGGCTTTATCTGTTGCCTCAAGGGAATCAATCAATGAGAGCTGACGAGGACACAACAGGTGTGTCCTGGACCTTCAGACAGTGTGACAGGAAAAAAAAAAAATTAATCTACAGGCCCAAAGTGGGTGATCTTCACTGTATAAAACAATGCATGGACTAGTTAACCAAAACACCATATTTTTATATTCATGACAGAGCTCAATTAGTTTTGATAAAAATGCAATAATCTGATCTTTCCTTGTTACAGAGTTTAAGGCTGATCAACTCTAATAGTTCTTTAGTACAGGGTTTTGGTTGCATAATTTCTTTTGTTTGCCATTCTTTATTTCTATGGCAAATAAAAATGCCCCTGATCTCTAACTCACCACGGTACTGAGGAATGAAGAGATCAGTCATGATGAAAATTAGATATTGCACTAATAAATAATTATTTACCAGATAGGAAAACTACTTTTTAGCAGTCTAAAAGGGTTAGGCAAAGAAAAGAATCTATAGTGATGTGCATTTGAATTTCCCTTTACTCAGATCAGAAAAGGTTCCAATAAAGAATGCCTTAGAAATTTCACAACTCATCAGCGTTCCTCTTATGTAAAAAACACTAGATTAAAATTAAGAATTAGGAACACATTATTTAATTAGGAATTAGAAAGTTGCAGATCTGTTACTAAGATTCACAAATCCTATCCCTTAGCAGTATTTCCTTCCTGTCGTTCCAGGGCAGGGAGGCAAGATTTTTTGAGGCTTAGGGCAAGCAATGCATGTGTGAGGCTTCTAAACCACAGGAGATTAAACATCTACAGCAGAACTGTTTCACTGGAGGGAAAACAACTCTATCCACATTAACTGGGAAAACATTTGGGCCAACTCAGGCAGCACTACAAGTCCCATGTGTGAATAGTGACTGAGCTTCTTCTTGGGCTTCACTACAGAAGTCAAGCCTCACACTATTTATAGAAAAGCTAATCAACAACCATCTGAATTCAACACCTTTTTTTGTGAATCATAGTAATTAATTTACGTTTTTTTTTTCTTTTTCTCACTGCACTCTGCCAAAAAAAAAAATTCCTTTGATTCTGTCATGCAAATAGGATTCTTTTTACATGCCTACAAATAGTACTCACACAACTTCTGCCTCCTGGAAAATTCAGTCAGTTTAAAGTTTAGCTCATTTCTCAATTTGCATCATACAAATTGGTAATGATTCCTTTGCACAGGAATTATTCATAGATTACTGGAACAATGCCCATAATTCTCATGCTGTGTACAGAAATATAATGGGTGAAAACAGAAGAACAAATAGAATATTTAAATAAAATCTTAAATAAATCAAAACTAGAGTAGAGAGACATGTGAGATTAAACCTAGGATGGAATTTACCTGGGCAAATATCCATCTGGTGCCACCTGGATGGATTCCCTCTTCAGTCACTCTTCAATAATAACACTAAAACTAATATTAATAAGTATTAATACTAATATTGTATTGTTCATTGTAACACAGATATTTAGAAGCGATCAATGTGAACAATATTTTAAAAGTGCCTTTATACAAACTATGTAAGTAGAATTTTCTTATGTTGTTATTATTATCATTATTACTAGTATTAACTATTAGTATATCAGTTGCCCAGTTTCTTGAAAGAAAGGAAATAATGAACGTGGAAAAATTTAACTGAGAGGTAACATTTGAATGCAAACGCTTTAGTGATGATCGGATAAGGAACATGCTGACTTATCATGTAGAAGAGAGAACTTGATAAGGAATTGAGGTTTATAAGCAAAGGCTAGAGGAGTCAAAGGGAAGGAAGGCAAGTTGGAAAATCACAGGAAAAAATTTCAAAAATTAGTGAAAGGGAGCAGAAAGGATAAGGGGAATGGTAAACCTTACGTCATACCTTTAAGCTGTGTTTGAAGATGTTAATTTAGTGAATTTTGCCAATGTTTGTTGTCCTGTCTCTCAACTGTGCTCACGCCAAAGGGTGTTTGTAGCAACACCATTTTCACCTTTATGTCCTGAATCTTAAAGCATGCAAAATGGCCATAGTCCATGATGTTTTGCCAGCAGAAAAACTCTATCAGTGTTTGACCAACCCAATAGAAATGCACCCTTGTGTTCATGCAGGACCAATGTGTGCTGTTAGGACAGTAACTATACTACTATGAGACTTAACAGTCTTTTTAAAGTTTATTTGTATCCCAAAAGTAGAATTATAAAATTTGGGAACAACTCATGACCATACTCCAGGGTCAGTCTGACCATCATTAATAAAAATGATGCATCATAGGTTTTATAAATATATATATATATATATATATATACACACACACACACGAAGGATTTAGCAAGTATTTGTCTGATGGATCATATTTCATAATTTCATTGTAAGTATTTTTCCAATTCCAGCTAAAGGTCTGGAAATGCAAACAAATGCAACACTCTGCATGTGAGATAACTATCCATATTTATAATAAAACCTGTGGTTTTTGCTTTTCAGATCTTTTTCTTTCCACATAAATTCTTAGTGGAGTCTGTATTGGGTTTATGTGGCAATGTTTTGGCTACTGGACTATCTTCTGTGAGAAGGCACCAGAAGCTGCCCCCATTCCTGAAAGAGCCAGGTTCACTCAGCTTCAAGTCAAGCCTGCCACCAGCCAAAGGTGAGGCCAGCAGTGACATTGGTAGCACCACTGTGATAACAAATTTAAGAGAGGGTAAGGGATGCTCCTGGCAGGAACTCTGGCCCGTGGAGCAGCAGGGTTTCTGGCAGGAGCTGTGCCATGTGGAACAGCCTGTTCCTGAAGGACTGCTCTATGGAAAGAACCAACACTGGAACCATTCTGGAAGAACTGCAGCCTGTGGGAAGGACTCATGCTGGGCAAGTTCATTTGCAGTGGTTTCCTGGGAGAGACACCCCATGCTGTAGGAGGAGAGTGTGAGGGGGAAAGAGCAGCAGAGATTACGCGTGATAGACTGACTGCGTCACTCAGTGCTCCATCCCACTGCACCACTCAGGGGTTAAGGGTGAAGTTGAACCTGGGAAGAAGGAAAGGAGGGCAGAAGGTATTGTGTTCTCTCATCCTAATCTCTTACAGATGGTTGGCAATACATTAAGTTATTTTCCCCGAGTTGAGTCCCTTTGCCCATGACAGTAAAATGTAAGTAATCTCCTGTCCTTAGCTCAAGCCAAGAGCTTTTCACTGCACATTGTCCCTGTGTCCAGTTGAGGGGAGGCAGTGATAGAATGTCTTAGTAAACACCTGGTGTCCAGCCAAGCTCAACCAACCACAGAAGCTTTAAAGTATTATTCTGCATAGTAACACTGAAAAGTTTATTTTTGCCTTGGGTGTTCCAGAATAACTGACCATCATTTTATAGTGGTTATCTGAATTTCTGTCAGAAATGGGGGTTTGACTCTCAGAACAGTAGAGAGTCTTTTTTTTTCCCTTTCTAAAAAAGCAATTAAAACACAGGAAATTTGTTATTCTTAGATTAAAAATGAAAGAAATCACAGTTCAGTTTTCTCCACTCCATAAGAAAATAGCACTGTCTACAGTTTCTTGCAAAGATAAACATTTTGGCTGTTTGTTTATTAGCATTTCAATGAGTGTTATTTTTTTTCTCTTAAAAGATGCTGAAAGGTAAAGGCCCAGTCCTAGGTTTCTAAAATACTTTAAGTTATTAAGTTAATCTTGTTGACTTTGCTTGAATATACTGTACTAAGGCTTTTCACTTTCTAGCTTTCCCCTCCTGGTGAAATACAAACCCCCTTCAGCTGAATCAGCACAGATCTCTCTGTGGCACTTTCTGCACAGGAACTTGTCACTTACTCATTTTAGAGTATTATCTAGTGTGTGATAAACTCACTGGGAAAAAAGCAAGGTCTGGGAAAAAAGGTGCTCAGAAATCTTTTAAACGAGGTGTGCCGCCAGGGAAAGTGTGACATGAAATTCCACCCTGGGATCTCCTGCTCACCCTCAGTTACCACCCACCACGAGGGCAATTGGCTCCTGGTTTTATTGATGAGCAGAGTGTGTGTCAAAGCAAAGGCACAGAAATCTTCTGTGTAGTTCTTTATTAAGTGACCCCAAAAGGCACACATCTCAAAGCTGCTGTCAAATTTCTGTCACATGCAGCCACGTATTTACTTACAGTTATCTATATCTAAATGTATTTTGCTTTATGAATCCCTCTACATAGAGAACTAGATAAAGGGTAGTGTAGGAAAGCAGCAGTGCTAGGAAAGATAAACATATACGTTGTCACATATCCATGCTTGTTTTAAAATTAGTCAATTTTTTCTGCTTCATTACACATACTTTGCTTATCAGATAATTATTCAGCTGTCTGAATGCAGTCATTCTTGTTATTAACATAGTTTAAATTGGAGTTAACCTTGTTACAGCCTATAGTCTTTTATAAAGAATGATCTTCATGTCTGTAGACTAATTGCGCTGAGAAAGTTCACTGCAAAGACATAATTAATAGTCCATAATGTTTGGGAAGGTGACATTTCCTACTTTCTTTGAACTCTCAGTTTGGTATTTGAAAGCCAGGATAAGGCACTGAATCCAGGATATTTAATCTGGAGTGGTGTCTAGTCGATAGTTAACTGAAACTGCTTCCTTTCCCCCTAACAGCAATAAACCAGAAAGGACTAATTACCCCTTTTTATAGGTGCAATTTGAACTTAAAACTCTAGAGAGAGCACGAGTAGTAAACTACCATTATAGTCGATTTTGCCATCTGCACCTTAAAACCGGGGCTGTGGAACCAGCAAAAGAATACACACAGCACTGAGATTCCCCACACAATTTTGGGGTTTGTTGTAGGGAAAATTTTCAGCAGACAGTGATAATTCAGTAGTATTTTCTGAATCCCTGTAAAATCACTTTATTTAAATGAATGCATATTCCATTTAATCCATCATTAATACTTAATTGAAGCTCACTCATCTAAAGATGATATATTAATATTTTTGTGAATTTAATGAACCCCTCTGTATTAATACATTTTTTGCTTAAGCTTATGTGAAGAAAAAGGCCTTAGGTTATTCCTCCAGGAAGAATGGCAACTACCACTTTTCTAAGCCTAGAACTTATTCCAGTATGTTTGTTTTCTTCTGGTGTTTAATGTTGTTTTCTTCCCATGAACAGGCAGGATCTGCTACCATCAATATAAATCTTTAAGCTTAATACTTTTTATTACTTCTGTTGTACTGCTAGAGTTGAAAAGTTCTGTATGTTTCCTTATCTTCGTAGTTGTTTACATAAATCAGAAATTATTAAATTTGAAGTTGATTTCTTAAATACACATTTTGGTAGGGTAGTGTGGAGTTTTTAGAAAAAAGCAAGCTTTCTGACTGGCAGCTGAAGGGCTGTCCTCTTTCACCATATTACCACTCTTTCTAACCCTTTGCTACAGATTTTCAAGTCTTGAACTCTGCATTCATTGTTTTCAAAATTTTTAACTCTCACCCATGGATTTTGCTGCGCTTTTGACTGTTAATGTTACCAAGCCACCTCACAAAAATTTCAAGAATTGGCACACTCTTCCACAGCACGTGGTGTGATTGTGGCCCTTTGACTGTATAGACATCCACTTGAATTGTCTTGTGTCTAGAAGAACTTTCTGTCCTGACTCTGAACTGCTTAAAAACCAGAAAAACTGATTTTTGGGCAGTATTTTTCCCAAGCTTGTTTGGTTTTCATTTATTTTCTCCTCTTCCATGCTTTCCTGAAATAAATAGACAATCCAGAATTGTATCAAAAGAGAAAAGTCAGAGTTTGTCACTATTTTCCTTGACATATCCTTGGGCTTCTGAGAAAGAGACTTGTTTTGCTTTTGAGTGTGGTTTTGGGGGTTTTATTTAGCAAAGGTTCATTGACATTTCAGGGAAAAAAAGTATGAGCAATAGTTGCAATATTTCAGAGGATAAAAAAGAAATCCACAACCTTCAAGGAACTCAGCTTTCCTTTCTCTGAAAGTATGTGGATGACACTATTTCGTTCTATTAATTGATGTAATATCACAACTGAGAAATGCTGGACTGTGTGTTTCTCTTAGGTATGACTTGAGACAAAATAAGGTTTCAAAGAGGTTTTAGCTTCACTTGATAGTAGCCTGGAAATTGAAAGATGGGCTCTTTTTTTTTTGAGACACAAGCAAAAGGTTCAAAGCAATTTTGCCAAAGAGGCAAAGAATAATGTAGATTTATTACTAGTGCTGGGTAAACTTTGGACAAGATGAAGTGCTACTTGATTTTGAGCCATTTCTGCAAAGCATTTGGGGAAAGGGAGGACTTACTAGTACTTCATGAAGTCATATATTTGCATGTGTATCTGTTGCTGTCCATAAAGTGGGTTCAGCCATGAATGTCCTCAATTCACATTGAAAAAGGTTTATATAATAATGTATAGGGTAGTCTTAGGTGATTTAAAAACAATATTTGACAATTTTCAGTTTACTCAAATTCCTCAACCATACATATGCAAGAATTAATCTCCTTTTTTTGAAAAGGTCTCACTGTCCTTCCTCTAATGATCATTTAAACCTGAGTAGAGCTTGAAGTCTTTTTTGCACTTGCTTAAATCACTAGACCAGTGAGCTTAACTACACAGTGTCTTACCACTCCATGTAGTAACCAGAACGTACAAAACCATACGAAGGATCTCTTAAAAATGAAAGGAAAAGAAAGGTCTTTCATAAATTTGCTAAGTGCTTGAGGAACTTATTTCAAATACTATTTTGTTAGAATAACACCTTTCTTTCACTCACTATAGTTGCTTAGTTAAACAAAATAGACACAAAAGTAGAAAATATGCCATTTTGTTTACAAAAAAAATTGATCCATTATCCATTGTTTGTGACTTTGCAGTGATTTATAAGTTCTGACAACATCTGATTGGGACTGACTGCCATCTCAAAATTTGTTAGAGAGCAAGTTGTCTAAAAATAAGATAGATTTGTGAACATTAAAAAAAATGATAACAGAAAATTTTTGCAAAGTTGTATGAATTAATTGAGATTGGATTGTGTAGAAATACTTCTAGTTAATGAGATAAAGACCATTCTTTTTAAATTCATTTGAAAGAAATCAAAATGTGAAATCTGGAATAACCCTCTATTTTATCTGGAGAGTGTATGAAAAATTGTGAGAAATCTTTTTTTTACAGGTGATTTTCAAAAGACACCACAGATCTTCCCAAACCAGAAGGCAAAAGCTTTGTAAAGCCAGAAAGAAAATAAACAACCAAGGAAAATGTAGCTCCTTAAATCAGTATTTTTCATCAGATTTTGGCAGGGCTGGGGGCAATAAATGACAGACAGCAGAAATCGTGGCACTGGATCTAACACATTGAAGATGATAAATTTTCCAGGCCCAGCAATGTTCTTTCCCTTTTTTCTGCTGCATCTCCAGACCTTCCAGTTTATTTCTAATATTTGCCCTGAGACAAAGCTGTTTCTGTTGATTTACATTGCCTCAGAGCACTCTGCTTGCCAGTCCTGTTGGCTGCTGCTGTCCATTGTTGCAATGTGAGGATGTGTGAAGAGACAGGAAAAGGAAATTGAGAAGTTAGATAAAGAAAGGGTAGATTGGCCAGAAACTTTACCCTGAACTGTGATTTTCTCCTCCCGCACATGCACAATTTGTATACAGAGATCCTCTTATGCATAAATTTCACGACACACAGAAGGAGGTTGGGAAGTCTGCTTGGTATAATACTTCACTTTTCTGAATATTTGTCTTGAGGGTTTGGATCTGCAAGAGCAAGTGTGAATTGAAATTGCAGCCATCTCAGCTGGAGATTGGATTTGTTGTGTGTGAGAACGTAAGATTCCCCTCTAGTCAAACACACAGACGCAGTGGCATAGCCCCAAGTTGCATAATGTTCTCTGTGGTGCCTCTCATTTGGCCAACCACCACTGAGCTGGCTCAGCAGGAAGGCTTCGCCTCTGCAAATGCATCTGCCGTGGCCAGGGACAGGGGGAATGCAATAATCCTTTAAAACAGCTATTTTTGAGAACCGTCTGGTTTGGCCTGACAGAGGTCGAGGAGGTACCTGGTTTATCTAAGATGTCTGTTGTGGTGGCAGAAGGAGGGGTCCTGGGACTGCTGTCATAGGGAAAACTCTCACAATTTCTCCTCTGACACAGGAATGGACTGAATTATCTGGAGATGAAGAGCTAAGCTGACAGAGCAAAAAATAAAAAATGTACTTTGAATTTTTTGGTGCCTAATGAGAGAGGCAATTGTCTCACTCTACTTTGTGCTGGTGTGGCCTCACCTCAAGTCTTGTGTGCAGTTTTGGGCACCACCACTTAAGAAAGATATAAAGATACTAGGGACTGCCCAAAGGAAGGCCACGAGGATGGTGAAGTGTCAGGAGGGGAAGCTGTATGAAGAACAGCTGAGGGCACTTGGTCTGTTCAGGCTGCAGAAAGGGAGATTGAGGGGAGACCTCATTGCAGTTACAGCTTCCTTATGAGGGGAAGAGAAGGGGGAGGTACCAATCTCTTTAATCCCTTGACCAGTAGCAGGACCCAAGGAAATGGCCCGAAGCTGCATCAGGTTGGATATCAGGAAAAGATTCTTCACCCAGAGGGTGGTTGGGCACTGGAAGAGGCTCCCCAGGGAAGTGGTCACAGCATCAAACCTGACAGAGTTCAAGAAGAGTTTGGCCAACACTCTCAGGCACATGGTGGGTTTCTTGTGGCTGTCCCATGCAAAGCAAGAAGCTGGACTTCGATGATCCTTGCGGTCCCTTACAACTCAGGATATTTTATGTTTTTATGGTTCTAATGAGGTAGGAGCTGTAATCGAGCTTTTCCCACAACTGTCGCAGGGTCTCTGACTCATAATAAGAGGAAAGCCAATGCTGTAGGATTTCTGTGCTGGAAACTAAGACGGACCCTCTGCAGGGCACAGTCGAGCCCTTCAGCCAATGGCAGCACCTCAGGAAAGATCTGTGTAAGGAAGCGCAAAACTTGCCTGGCAGTGAAGGGTGAGGGGAACAGCAGGAGCCCGAGCAGGGATCCCCTTCAGCCCCTGGAAAGACCATGGTGTATTGGCCGAAATAAGGAAGAAGGAAGAAGGAGCAGGACTGGGCACAACCCCATTCCTGCAGCGCAGGGACTGGGTGTAACCCATGGTGGTAACAAGGTGAGGAGAGACCTGCTGGGGTGAGGCTCACCCAGGTGGTTTTCATCTTATTCCCCTCCGTGGCCTGTTGAGGTGGGGGAGACAAGGGCTGGGTGAGCTTCTGGCAGGCAGCCAAGATTAACCAAGACCACAAGGTAAAACACCATTCTCATGTTATCTGGAACAAAACCAGGGTTTCACAGAGGTGAGTACAACCCTTCTAGTCAAGAGCCACATTCAGAGTCTGTAACTTGTTATTATTAACATCTGTAATAGAAAGCTGTGTTACATTGTTTCATCTGAAAGTTTGCATTGTTGTATCAGGTCATAAAAGAAAACAGTGTATCTGTTTTTTGGTTTAAAATTAAAAAAAAAGTAATCCAGAACAAAAGTAATCTCTTCCCAAAATCAAAACACAATAGATACATATACATAAACACAGGCACACATAAGGTAAAATAAAAAGATCGTAAATCACACCAAAATATGGCAGAAATATAAGCAAAAAGTACAAATGGCTTGTGTCCTGTGTTTTTCTTCAAGGAACATCATACGCAGGTAATAAGAGCAACCTGTCTTGACACAACATAATGCTGTCAGAAAAGAAATTATTTGATTCTCTAAACATATTATTACATAGCTATATTAAATTAAGGGATATAATTCTGTACACAGTACTTTTCATTGTGATTGCACAGTAATTTACCTCATGCTCAAAAATGTTCATGCTGTACAGGAAAACCTGTGATAATCCATGGTGTTACAGGACACTTGCTAGAAATTTCTGTAAGATTCTGAGTAACATGCTGAAAGATTTATTTTCCTTAAAAATGCTCAAGCACATACAGTGTAATGAAATATTAGCTATATTATTTCTTATTTTTTGTCTGGTGGTGGAAGCATTACTGCAGGTTTAAAGGTGTGAGAATTTTCATATCCTAGAAACAAGATGTCTGGGTTTTGGGAGGGATATTTTCAAATGGTCAGGAACTGTCATTTTTATATAAACTAATTAATTAACAGCCTTAACTGTAATCATCCAGAAATAAAATTAAATTACACTCACATCTATCAAAATGGTTCCAAGAGGTTTATTTCTATTTCATGCCACTGACAAATTGTCTATTTGTTTATACAGCACCATAATTGAGGCCAAATATTTAAGGTAATGTTTTCATTACACACTCTTTTCAGGATATATGTATCTTCATAGCTATACCCAGATGCCCAAAGATTTTGCTCTGATTCAATTTTCTCTGTCTTGACACAGCATTATATGGTATTGGATTTTGAAGTTGTTTTGTAATTGGTTGTGGTATTTTGTACTTTTGAACAGTTATGTTTTGAAGAAATATGTTTTTATGATGAAGAAATATGTTTTTATGATGAAAATGTAATCCATTAATGTTTTCCATTTTACTTCTACTACCTTCACATGATTGCTAGGATCATGTATATGGGAAGCAGTTTTGACTTCTAAGAGTTTAATAAATTGAGATTTTAATGTGTTAAAAAATACAGAAGTCTAAAATACCTCAAGTATGAATAAGGCTTTAAAGTCTCTTAAAGGTTCAGATAAACATATTGGTAAGAATAAAATAAATAAATCTGCTTTTGTGGTACAGCTGTACTGAGAGGCTTAAGGTGATACATATATTTCTGAATGGATAACTGAGGGCTGTGTTTCAGAATTAGTGACTGTTAGTTTCCTTCAAGGCTGTCACAGCTGATCATAGCCTCAGTCACATCTTCCTTCTGTAAGGAAGAGCATAAAAGGGTGAAGATGGAACAGTTGCACTTGGTTTTCTTACAGAAATTTAAAATGTTTACAGACCAGGATACTCTATGTGTGCAAAGAAGACTGTGTGACACACAAGTTGAGCAGTGAGACAATGGTTTGAGTGCATCATTTCCCCCATCTTCTTTTCTTTTTAAATCTGTTACAGGAGAAAGTTTGCAGGGATGTGAAAAAGAGTGTAAGTGGAAAGAGATTGTTGAAGGGAGGTAGTAAATAGCAACTAGAGGGAAGACACAAACAGCTCAGCAGCTTGTTTACCTGTGTGTTAACAGTGACATTGCAAACCCAGGACTAAAAACCCTTCCTGGGTGGCAACACTTCCCACTTCCCAATTGTGTAGCAGGCTCCTGCATCTGGAGAGTTCCTGGAATATGCACTGCATTTATTGTCCCAGGACTCTCTAACACATGTAGACTCCTTAGTCAAGGATATAATCTACAGCTACACAAACCAAAGGAAAGCATCAGGAGAAATAAAGAGCAGTATCCAATGTGCCAGATGCCCGCTGAGTCAGGAAACCTATTGAGTAGTGATAATAATCCAAGGAAGCAGGCCACCAACTATGCTGTAAAGAGATGCACAGGGAGATGGGGAACCATCAATAAACCCCAAAAGTCTTTTCCAAACTAACGTGAAGAGACTTCCTATCCTGATCTTTAATGACCAGTTAAAATAGTAAAGGGGTAGGTTGAAAGAGGTCATATTTCAATGTTGCTTAATTGATGTTAGAGACAGGAAAGCTCCCTCTTCCTAGGGCTTTTGTTGAGGAGAGAAGCTTCTAGTTTACAGCTAGTGATATAGTTAATGGGCAGGGGTTATGGTTTGGGTTTGTTTGGTTTTTTTATACACCAATCCTTGTAATCCTTGTAATTCCAACTGTAGTGGAATTAGCTTTTAAGTAGGGCCTCTGGAGCACAGAAATGAAGGGCAAAAATGTTCTCCTCTCTATTGGTCTGCTTGCAGATATTTGCCATATTTCAGAATGATGCTGGGGCCTAGTCCTGCACAGAGATTTAACTTCTGCCTCCATTCTTTTACCTAATGAACTTCCACAGCTGACAGTGAAAGGCAGATGGGAAATCTTGTCCATCACTTCAATACTGTTTAAATTCCAAAAATAGAGGCAAGCCATTCCCCCCACCTGAACTTTGCCCCTGGTCTCTGCTAATTCTTCAGTGAGGGCATTGCCAGTCTAAACAAGAGACTAATTAGCCTGGACCGTGTGTTCATTTGGAATATTGCTTTGGTATTGCAAACCCCAGTGAAAATATCAGTCGAGCATCTCAGTACTCACCATCTGTCTTTCAGGGCTGTACTGGTTGACATTGTTCCCATTCAGGCATATACCTGAAGCTCACTGTCAGGTAAACATGTGCTTAATGTGTGCTGGCGAAAGCCACTGTAATGAGGATTCTCAAAGGTACTGCAACAGCACCAGGTATGGTAGGAACTTCTCGAGGTACAGTCCCTTTGCAGTTTCATTTGCATAATTGGAACTGGAACTTACTTTAGTGCTACTCAAATTTGGATTGATTGTATAATTGGATGATAATAGTAATGCTTAGCACTTTAGCAGTACTTTACATGGTCAGAAAGCTGTGCAAACATTAACTAAATAATCTTCACAGTGGCCCTGTGAGGTAGTAATTAGAGATGGAAAAAGCCCATTGCTACATCATAAAATCCCATTCTCTTACCAGGGCAACATACATTCACCCAGCAGAGGACATAGAAGACACTAAACTATTGCTATGTTTGATCTCTGCTCCCGTTGTGACTTTATTTCAACCTGAGACTTCTCTGAGACTGTAAAGGGACTTTACAAAGTTTTTAATAGTGAAGGAACCGCCATGCTCCTTTTTGACGAAGGTAAAACAGGTTTTTACTGTCCTTCTCCTTGCCGACTTTTCAATGTCAACAGAGAGAAGTGTATTTGATGCTTCTCAAAAGGAATAGAGAAAAGGATGAAACTGTTTAAAGATGGGTTCACAGTTTCTTGCTTAGAATAAAAAGAGACAGGAAAGATCTTGCCTCTCCAAAATAAACATCTCTAATATTAGCTATCTGCCAACAGTTCAACACTGACAATATAAAAGTGAGACATTTCATCAGTAACTGTATAAAATCTCTTTCCATTACCAGTTGCCTTGATGGAAGCACCACTCAATGTTTATATCCTGCATTTCATCAGGTTTCCAAGGTTGCAAAGCTCTTTGAATGTAAAATACCTGCTCAAAATACAATAATCAGTGCAACAATAACCTTCACTACTCTCAATCTTTGTCTTTTTAATGTTATTTTGACCAATGGTTTCCCTTGACAGTTCCTATACTTTGACTATAATAGTGACAAAACAATTATATTCTCTGAATAAGCCCTAAAACTGTAGCCATGAAATAACTTTCAGAGTGTTCAAGGCCATTTTACTTCATTTGCATGAATATTCATGCATCTATATCCATGGAAAGTGCAAGTTTCAGGAGCACATGTGCTCTAGTTCTGATGCTTGTGGCGTTAGCAATCAGTCTGTTCAGGGAGGTGAGCCACAGAAAATAGAAGAAGGGGGTGTTAGTCCAGGGAGACCAGTTCCCTGACCAGTTTGTTTCCTTTACACCTGAGCAGAAGATAGACTTCATACAAGCTTTGTCAATTTTTCTTAATAGAATGCTAATTTCGTAAAAATTTCTTAATTTATTTTTAATATAAAGAGGTTTGGATGATTTAAATTCATCTGTGTCTATAGGGATTTCTTGATTTTTTTTTTGCTTTTTACTCCTACAAAAAAGGTGGTTTTAAGTCTAAATAAGATATGTTATACACAGTAGATAAATTTCTCCTTGAGTTTTCTATGTTAAGAGTATTAGTTTTTGACCAACATTAGCAACTCTGAAACTCTAGGCAGTCAGCAGGAGACTAACTAAGATAACTAAGGCTTGGTTCATAATTTTCCACAAGGACCAGATTGGAAGGTGAGACAAGTAGAAGTCAGAAAATTGCAGGCACTTACCTGAGATATTGTTGTGCTGGTAAACATAAAAGCCTTAAGTACTTAGTCTTTTGGCTTGAAACTTTCAAGTAATATTCATTATAGAACCAACAGAAATCGTTATCTGTGAGTGGAATGGAACTCTTTTTAAAAAAAGGTTTGGTTTTTTTTCAATTATTAGAGTTTTGCTGTGGTTTTGTTATCGGTCTGAAATGTTACTTCCAATCTACGTTGTGTAACAATGGAAACACATGAACTATTAAGAACCACAGGGAAAAAGACATACTTGAGTCACATTTACTGTAAATTAGCTTCTATGTTAGCATGAAGTTCTTTTTTCCCAAACACATTTGAGACCAAGAGTTTATTTCTATCCATCAAATTTTCTGGAACTAATAACAACTGCAACTATCCATTTTCAATGTTAACAGCTGTCTTGGTGTCCTAATTATTGCTGAATAGCTTTGAATAGGATCCAGTCACATCCATGGCATAATGGTGGTTATTTTTCATTTTTAGTATTAATTTGTAATTTTAGAGAGCATATATTATTTTTAAAAAAGGGGAAATATAAGCGACTTGGTTGGTGAACTGAGCACCTGCTTCTGAACATTTCCCTGCTTGTATAAATATTGTAAAGATACTGAAAAAATATCTATTTACTTCAAAGTACATCAATGGCAACAAAATATGGGTTTTATTTCTTTTAATATATCTATCTTTCATTTAGCTACAGATAAACCTAATTTGACGTTGTATTAGATTGAAAAGACCCTTTATATACTATTTTTGCATTTTTGTCCTGATTTTAGGCAGCACATTTTTTAGTACTAAACAAAATGCCTCGAAGCCTTGACTAAAGTTAGAACACCACTGTGAAAAGTGATATTCAAATAGAGCAATATAAGTGGCATGGTTTGAAGAGCTTAAAATTTCAGTATTTTTAATTTTGAATGCTTAAAATATGCTAGAAAATAAAAGAATAATGGAGAAATTAAGAAACATTGTAAATTAATTTGAACGTGTTTTATTATCTTATTATAATAAGAACCTATAAAATAACAAAATGAATTTGAGTCATGAGAACTGTCCTGGTTTAGGACAAATTTGGGAAGAAACATCCAAAGGGGTCCCTCTAGAAAGCAGATTCTGGTGGCCCCTCTCCCAGCTGGTTTGGGAAAAGATTTCCTTGGAGAAAAGTGGAAAAAACCTGTATTTAACGAGCAAAGTATTCACAAGCATAAAAAATGAGCAATATTAAACAATAAAACCTCTTGCTGTTCTGAAGAGATGGTAAGTTCAGAAAGTTCTTTTTGTGGGGTGTAATTCAGTTCACTCACTCTCTTATCAGTCCCTCCAGAGCTGGAAATGCTGCATCCCGGGATCCAGGTGTGAGCTACCAGTGCTTTTCTGTGTTTTCAGTCTAGAGCAGGGCCAAACAGTTCCAAGAAAAAGAAAAGCCACAGTCCAGAGAACTTCTCTGCCTCAGCTAGCTAAAAACTAACTAAAAGCAGAGAGCTCTTTCCTGCTGTCTGTGCTGCAGACAACATAGTCCAGGAGCAGGAAAGCTGAAGCTCTTATTTTTGTGTTTTGAATACAACTGCCTCAGACATTGCACTGCTTCTCCTTCTCCCCACCTTCACTCTCAAATCTAGTTTTAAAGGTGCAAAACTTATTTCTGGGATAAACAGATGAATGGGATACAATTAAGCATCATAAAGTCACCCCAGGCCAAGAACTTTGGATCTGATTCATGGCAACAGTGCGTGACAACTGGCAACTAAGTCAAATGGCAAAATGAGGTGACGTCTTAACTCCCCAAATACTTCACTGATAAACCCCTGAGTAAAAGTCAGGTCACCAAGCTGTCACTCTGGTGCCACATGCATCAGACTGCCTCAGCTGAGTGTAACATTTGAGGGTGGACCTTTGCCAATTCAGAAGCCTCCTTTCTTCAGTGTATCAGAGGCACTTGAGGATAGAAATCTCCTTCTTAAACTGTTCTAGTAGAGATTAAAAGTAGAGAGAAGGTGGATGGAATGGGCCATGACAATATTTTTGTATTGGAATAGGAAATTACATTTGTTTTATTGTGAGTTTTGTAATATTTGACTTGATAATAATAACATGCAGGACAAACTTGGCATCGCATGTTAAGGGAAAAGTCTTTCTGTGGGAATTAATTTATACATCAGTAATGCAAGAAACTAAAAACTTGAATAATTTTTAATAGACTAGAATAAAATAAACATTGTTGGAATTGGACCTCAATACAGTAGGTGATAAAGGCTACTATGTTTTATAAAAGCACAAAATGGTGATGCCATGGTCATTCCTTCTTGTTCTGAATTTAAATTATCCTGCCAACTAAGTTGGTCTTATTAAAAACATTTTTAAAATTAATTATTTACTTTTTTTATATATTTTCAGTACATATAATATGTTTATCGTACCTGATTAATTAATTTAACTGAAGTTAAATTCTGTCCCACCTGTTATCAAATTATATTTAATGTGAGGTACATCTGTGTAATCTGCAATGAGAGAAAGACTAAGGACCTTAGTTTCTGATTTCTGGAAAATTCAAACACTGAAAAATTTTCCACTTATTTCTCCTTTTACTGACTTTCATACTTCAGAGGGTTCCCTTCTGTTAATTTTTCTAAATTGTTGATTGAAAGGGATTGGATACAAATTTGAATGGGTCTGTTCAGGTATTTTAGGCAAGTGTCACAACTGCAAGACATAATTTAAAGGATGTTCAGTTTCAAATCCACTCTAATGGCAGAATGTTTTCTAGGTATAAGAAAAAGATGAAATCTGAGCATACCCCATCTGATAGACTGACTATCATAAATGTTTTTATTTTCACCTGTACTTGAGAACGTACTTGAGGAGGCAAATTTCCGAATCCCTGTTGTCACAGCTGTAAAAGTGTTGATCTCAGAGGGCTGTTTAGTAACTGAATATCCTGTGAAGAGTAAAGCTACTCCTATGTGTAAATCTTGACTGGGAAATCATGATACCTGTGCATGATGCCAGAAATCTGACAATCAAAACTGTTTCCTCTATCCCTGAATACGAGTCTTTGACCCAGGTCTACTGTCTTAAACTTTCCTCCTCTCTGTACCATGCAGCCTCGTGTTGCAGCACTGAAGAAAATCAAACCAAGTTTGGGCCCATTAGTCAAAAGGGCTTCAGCTCTCTGAGAGCAGAAGCATATTTAAAGAAAAAATGGTCTGGATTTTGCTTGAGAAAAAGGCTTGAGAAAGTGCATTTTTTTTCTTGGAGGATTCAATTCTCTCCTGTAGAAGTTAATTAATGAGGATCTGTCTTCAGTCTTGTTAAAATTTCTCTTTGAGTTGTGATCTGGACTTGAGAAATAAATGAGGGAAAACAAGGAGTGACTGAAGACCCAGTGACTTTCCAACATCTTTCTTGTAGCTAAGGAAAGGTTTTATTGGTTCATCTGGACAACTGCCCTGTCTGGTCTTTGATTTTTTTTCTAGTTATCCAAAAGATGTCTTTTCTTCCAAAGAATAACTCTGGAAGTGGTATCCTCTAATGAGATTTCTCTACTTGAACAGAGTACAGGATCAAACCTGGTGTGGTATAGCCTGTGTTGTGTTTTAAAAGATAAAAAAAAAACCCCAATGAGTCCATAAAAAGAAAAAAAAAATGTTTAATACCTTAAATTTTTATATCGGTTAAATTGGAATGACAAGAGTGATGATTGTTTCTTACTACAACCTCTGGTTTATAAATCTTCAATCCTTCTCAGCTGAGTTCACACTAAAATATGCTCATTTTAATTGAAAGTTTCCATCCCCTCAGTCTCCTGGGTTATGCCAAAGGCATGAGCTAATAATGCTCCTGCATGACAAATATACAATATTTGTGTACAAAAAGCTGCATCTATGGTTCTGTCACGGCATGTAGGATGTGGTGCTGCAGATAAAGTAGCTCAGTATAATGTTTTCTTCACTGTGTCTCAAAAGTTACACTTGAAATCACATCTGATAAATGATTATGCTTTAAAAAAGTAAACAGTAAAAAAGGCATGTAGAATAGGAAGTGACCTGAACTGAAATTGCATTGCAAAGATGTCAGAATGGTGTAGCAGCTCAGTGATAAGTTATTTCCTGCCAGTATTTATACATTCATCTTTTTTACTTCCTAATAGAACTTCTAAAAGCTTTTTACTCTCTGACCTCCAGCTGTCAGTAGTAACCAGCGACAGTATTTCATTCTATCATTATTTTTTTTATTAGAGCAATAATTGTGCAAACATATGTAGATTAAATGAGGGATTGAACATACTAAACAGCTTTTCTGAATTCCATTTTGGACACCGCTTAAGATAAATTCCCAGAAGGCTCCACAGGGGTTTCAGCCTTTCCTGTGGCTTGCCAAATATATTTTCTGTTCACTCCTGACAACTAAATGCTTCAGCAAAATTCACACTTGGATCTGTGGGGGTGGAGAAAATATTTTACATGAGTTTATGCAAGGGTTATTAGAACTAGCAGCAAAGTTGCTTCTGATATCACACATGCACAGATGTTTTAAGAAAAAAAATACCTTGAAGCAAGGACATAATTTTAGCAATTGATGTAGTGGCAAACACTGAATGCAAGATAATGTTTTTAAAGTATGGTTTTATAAAATGTTGCATTGACACGTAATAAATCTGTGGTGGTGTGATTGTAAACAAGATTATTGCCCACACAATACACAAATATGCCTTTATGTATTTCCCAGCAGTCATCTGTTGCTTGTTAGCTTATTATCTTTTTTTTAACCCTAATGATCCCCTAGCCATTATATTCTATGAGTATCCTAAATTACAGGCAGCAGATGAGCTCAGGGAATCCTAGCCTGTTCCCCAGACCCCTGTTGGTACATTTGTGCAACCCTGACCCTAACTCATGGATTTGAAGGGCTGAGCCTTTGGCACAGAATCCTGACTTTTCCTTTTTCAAGCTGAAAAGCACTTGCAAAAAGTGGCCATCTGGCTTTGGCATAACAGATTGAGACATTCCTTGCTCAACTAAAAGATGGTTGCCAGGTCTGACTCAGCTGTGCCACATAACAAAAGGTCTCAGGAGTGAGCAAAAATTATATTAGAAAATTTCAAAGCTGAGATTTGGCTTCTGTTAAATCCTGACCACAGGATTGTTTGGTTGTGCTCATGCTGTAAGAGATGCAAAATAAGCTCAAATAAAATAAAGACCCCACCACTGACCAAACATCTAAGCAAAAAAAAAAAAATTACTATATAATTAATGTTTCTTAAACTTCTCTTAGGTCTTTGAGTCTTTGTCATATGCATATAATGGATTTAATGGGAAGGTCAATATAGGAAAATTGGTTCTTGACATTTTTTGGACAGAAGATTAATAATGATTTTGCTTTCCACGAATGCTGCAATCAGCTGGCACAACAAATGGTGTACTTTTGAATTCAACCTACTTTTAAGTCTTCAGTTTGAGGGATAGGATGATGAAAATATTTCCAAGTATTGAGAAAAATGTACTTTTACTAATTTAATTCAAATTAAACTGAAGAAAGGTTGCAGATGGAACTTCCCCTGACAATCTCTTCCTTATGTTCCCTATGAGAACACCCTGATAATACAGGCACTGGTATTATGCTTCCTTTTGGCTCCTCTTTTTGCAGTGGAATGAAAAGGCATCCTGTGCTTTAAATATGTGATAGATGCCTGGAAATACAAAACTGATTGAGATTCAAAAGCTTTCCTTACTTTTTTTCCTAGCTAAATTCCCACCTTTCAAGCCAACAAAGGGAATTAACCTAATACTGACAACTCTGTGTATTCTTGTTGTGGTCTTGATAGACCTAATTTACCACTGATAGCACTAAAAGGATTCTCCATTTAGCTGTTCTCCCACTCTCCTGATAACTCATTACCGAGCCCTGGCTTTGCTTAATGCCTGCAACACAAAGAATAAACTGGTTTGCATAAATCATTTCTGCCTTCAAGGGACAAAATATTTTGGCATGCTCTGAGTTTATATTTCCTTGATTTTCTGTTCAATGCATTTAGAGACCAATTTTGCAGTTTTCCCACAGGCAGATCCTGTGTCTAGTTTGGTGTAACAAACACTGAATTTATGAGAGAGGAAGACCATACCACTAATCAAAGTGTTTAAATATAGTCTGTCATGAAATAGAATTGCACCCACGGGATTCAGCAGTGACTGGAGCAGCCTGCTCACTGATTAACGTAATAAACACTAATGATGGTAACATCTCCAAATGGGACATCTTGCATTTCCTTCTGGATATTATCAGCTACTTAGAGAATGCCTACGTTCCCTACTTCAATGTACAGATCTTTCTAATTTATAAAGTTAAATAAATTTTGACTAGTACAGGTTGATACTACTACCGATTATGACAGAAGATGCATATAAAGCCCAATTGAAATTCTGGGAAATATAATTAATCAAAAGAAAAAGAAATTTCAAAATGTCTCACCATCTTTGAGCAGACAAGTTAGTTCAAGTTGAATCTGCAGATATATTTTGGTGCATCATAAGTTCTCTACATTAAGTACATTTTTTTAATGAGATGAAATTTGGCTTTTTTTCATTAATTTTCTTTTTTTTGGTAAAATTTCACTAAGTGAACCTGAAAAAAATGTGAATTTCTCTCCTTTCTTCTCTAATTTTTCCTTACTCTGCCTCATGTTTTTATACTGTTATCCCTCTTTCAAAATGTGATGTCTCCTTTCCTCCTTTTCCTGCTTATCTTTTTTTTTTTTTAGCATTGCTAGTCATTCTTCTGATGTATTTGGAGTAAGTTCTGCCTTTTAATAGTCCTTTATGCTTTTGTCTTCTTTCTAACAACTTTTTTAAAATTATTTTTAGTTTAGATGTCTCTAACATGTGACCATGCCTGTCTGTTGTGTGCCTCAAGTAGTTGCTCTTGCACTTAGGTAAAATATTTACACAAAATTTGTACACTAGTATCTCTTATGCCATTTTAGTATGCTTAGATTTTAATTCAGTGCGAGGCAATATAAATTTCAAACCTATTTGTAATTCATAGGTGTCACAGGCTTCCAATTTGTCTATATAATCCAAATTACTTTCTGACAGAAAAATGCACATGGAAGAATTTTGTGTGGTGATATGGGATTTCCAGCTATATGATAGTTGCTGTGCAGTTCATCTTGACATCCCTCTGAGGTTTTTGGCTGTGTCTGCAATGTGCAGGTACTGATACAGTACTGAACATGTGGGGCATGCCTGGAAACAATGGATTTATTATAAATTATCTCCACAGAGTGTGCCTGCATTTTTCTGTCTGAAATTTAAGGAAAACATAACAACATCTGCCAGTTGAGTGGATTCTTTTATGTCCTGTTGATGTAGGTTTTATTTAATTCTGAGTTCATGTGCCTCAACTCATCTCCAGTCTATGATGATCTCCAGTCTATGACATTCCTGGTGAGGATCATGTGATGTAGGGAGGCTGTGAAATCATGGAATGGTTTGGGTTCGAAGAGACCTTGAAGATCTTCAAATTCCAAACCCCTGCCATAGGCAGTGACACCTTCCACTAGACCAGGTTGCTCAGAGCTCCCTCCAGCCTGGCCTTGAACACTTCCAGAAATGGGGCTTCCGCAATTTCTCCAGGCAACCTGTGCAAGGGCCTCGCCGCTCCCACAGGAGTGGGAGAATTCCTTCCTGACATCTGATCTAACCCTACTCTCTGTAAATTTGTTTTACTCATTCCTCCTTGTTCTTTCATTACAGTTTCTGATGGAAAGTCTTTCTCTGGCTTCCTTGTAGGCATCCATGGGAGACAGTGTTGCCTAGCATAGTTCGGATCAGTAAAAAGTCTCATTGAGATATTTGCAATCATTTCATTTAAATGCTATCAGCACCTCATAAAAGCTCAAGAACTGAGGAAACAGGCTTGAAAGAGAAGAGCCCTGAGCTATGTGTTATAAAAGCCTGCATATAAATACCTCCTATGATCAAATATACTGAGGTTCATGCAGCACTACAATGACAGCACTACTGTTGTAAGTGACAGTAGTAAAGCAGTCATAGGACCTTGTGGGGAAAAGAAATGAAAATGGACTATGCTTTCAGCAGGAAAAGCCTTAGTCAGGAGCAGAGTCTAGAGAAATGCCACAGGCAAGTAAGTTATATGTCCTCCCAAGAAATATGACTGTTTGTTCACCAAAAGGGCTGGTAAATTCCTCCACTTTCAGCTTCACAGTCTAAGTCAAATGCTGCAGATCTGGGGAGCTGTGCAGCCTTTGTCTTGCTGCTACGAATGTTAGTTGTGTTCTTCGGTATTTTATCTCAAGGTTGAAGGGGGTGAAAGTACATTAGCAGCTAGTGTTCTGAAAGGTGTGTGGAATTATTTCTATGAGAATAAATAAAGGAAAAAATCTAAGTAACTCCAAGGCAAATAAAGCAAATAAAAATAAAGAATGAGCTATGCTGCCCCATCAGATGCCTTTTTTTTTTTTTTTGCTAGCTAAATATTAAGTTTATGTTTTATTGTTTCTAGTTGGTTTTGCTTCCTCCCAGTCCATCAAGAAATCTGCTGACAAAAGGAAAGACATTTTTCTTTCTTCCCCACACGTATAGTATAAGCCTTAAAGGGAGCATAAAGAAACTTCCAAATCATTTCTTAACAATACCTTGTACAACATTAAAAACAGTAACACGTTAATTTCCCTTATGACTAATGTGAAGCCTTTGCCTGTCTCCTACCCCAAAAATTACCAGCTTGTTAGAAAGAGAACTTGAGATTTATGGCTCAAATGCCTCTTGTTTCATTCTCCTGGGCATCAGCCTGCACAAGGAAAGCTGTGTTGATCATTACAGTGATCTCTTTTTGAATAGACAACAACTTGAACTCAAGGAGACAAATTCCTTTCAGCCATCAAAATGAAACTTTTAAAATTGAAACTCAGCTTTGTAAAAGACTGTAAGTATCCTGAATATCTGAAATGCAGAATATAAAAGAAAGCTTGGTGAGAGAAGCTAGAGAAGTGAAAGGGAAAACAGGATTATCCCCAAATGGAACCAAAAATACTCACCTTTTTTTTTTTTTTTTTTTTTTGTTTGAGCTGCACAGCATATATTCAAAATGTCCAGAACTGAGCATATTCACAGAGACCTGCCTGCAAGATGAAATCAGTGAGTGCTCTTGGCACACACTGCACATGTTGTGCAAAGGACCTCACCCTGCAACAACTGAGAGAGGCTGAAAAACTTTTAAGATTTAGACCGTGGCAATGTACCAGCTCAACTACTTGGAGGCTGAAACCATAAGAAGATCTTGGCGTCCACTGGAGTAGATTAGGTAAGAAATATTTACTTTTTAAAGATTTCTATAATAATGTATTTTTATAGGCAACTTCTTACAGAACAAATTTTTCTTATTTCAGAATAATTGCCTGTCATATTCTTGTTGAAAGCAATCAGAAGAGGAAAGGCTGAGAGAGTTGGGATTGTCCAGCCTGGAAAAGAGAAGGCTTTGGGGTGACCTAATTGTGGCCTTCCAGTACCTGAAGGGAGCCCACAGGAAAGACAGAGAGAGACTATTTACAAGGGCCTGGAGTGACAGAACAAAGTGGAATGGCTTCAAAATGAAAGAGAATAGGTTTAGATCAGGTATTGGGAAGAAATTCTTTCCTGTGAAGATGGTGAGACACTGGAACAGGTTTCCTTGCGAAGTTGTGGATACCACATCCCTGGAAGTGTTTCAGGCCAGACTGAATGGGGCTCTGAGCAACCTGGTCCCAGCCCATGGCAGCAGGGTTGAAATGAGAGAATTTTTAAGCTCCCTCCTAGCCCAGCCCATTTTGTGATTGTAGGAAACCTCCTCTAGCTGATCTTACCCAGATCAGCAGAACAGCTGCTTCATGAAGTTGTAGGGAAGGGCTGCTCCAGAAAGGGGAGAGTGAAATTAATAGGAGGAAGGGGCTCCTGCAGTTGGAGAAATTGTTGGATGATGATGGAAGGATCTTTCTTGTCTTCCAAGCTTTATGAGATATTTTGGAAATGCAGAAGAGACTCGAATGAGCTTGTTTAAACTTTCCCTCAGCTTTAGTTCACACACACCTATTTTACACCATGCAGAGCATCACAGGGATTCTTAAAATGCATGACCCAAAGTTCTCACAGGTAAATGGATACAAAGACATAGCATCTGTTTACCTTACCTACAGGCTAGAACAGCTTTGGATCAAAGAATTTCCACTGAGGAAGTTTGAAAAACTTTTATATCATCTTTTGTTCTGTTATATATAAATCAGACTACACTCTAGCAAAATTTTAAACTATTTAAAAAATTATTTCTCTCAAATTACTCAAAAAAGTCACTTCTCTCAAATGCAATAAAAGCTGTGTTGTCCCACTCTCACTGTTTCCCATATGCCAAACAAAAGGTAATGTACTTTTTTCAGACATTTCCCTTAATCAGCAAAAAAGCTTGGAATAAAAACTCTCTCTGATTATTAGCCTTAAATCTTAATCTCCTTAACTTGTCAGGTCCTTGCCATTACTTTTGTATGTTTAAATATATATTAATAAAGAGAAGACATGTTTAGCCACTGCAATCATGTAGCTATTAGAAAAGCAAATATCTTAAGAGCTCAAGCTGAAGTGAAACCCAGGAGAGACAAGGTTTAAATACAAAAGAATGCAGTTTTCAATTTAGGTGAAAACAAGGTTGATTATGAATTGTTCGTCACTACTACCTCAGTGTTTATTTTGCTGAAGATTTGTAGTGGTAATTAAATGTTGACTTCCAAGTAGTGCTAAATATCCGTGGAAATAAATAGAGCCTGTCTTTGTAGACATAGAGATGAAATGAAGGTATTTGTGGAATGAGAATTTTTGTTTATTTATTAATTTAGCTTGTAGTACTTTGGGAATATCTGTCTTAATTTAAAATATTTGTTTATTTGCAAGGCCTGTGTTTTCATTTTTGTTTCCCTAGTGGGAATAAATCAGACTTTCAGGTTTTAAAAAGAACTCACAAAACTTCAATCTTTTGCATTGCACAGTGTTTTCATGAGGTACTTTGGGCAGACTTTAGTCCTGAAATAGTTTTAGACTGAAATTACCAACATATTTGTAAATTTTAGGCTGAGGTCTGCAAAATTATCTGTGACTCTGAAGTACACAAGTTTTCAGTACATTATTCTGTCAGGATAACTCTCTTCTAATTGAAGAATAGCAACTTTTTTCCTCTGTTGTTCAATGGTTTTCTACCCTCCAGTCCTCTTCCCATGCTTTGACCATCATAGTAATAGTAGTATCCTTGGATAGTTGCATGCTCAGTACAATGGTATAAGATAGGAATTTTTCTTTGACTGGATTATTGACACGTAAATTGATTTTTCATTAAAATGTTGTTCCAGTCTTAACTGGATTAAGTTGGGTTTGCTCAGAAAGCAGGGCAAATTTCCACTTTCTCCTAAAGCTAAAACAAATAGAATTACAACAACAAAAGCCAAACACCCTAGAAGAAGTGATAACTTAGGTTCAGACCTGAATTCTATGCCTATTTTATGTCACTGTTAGTGCCTCCAATTGTGTATGGAGTACTCCTAAGAGAAAATCCATTCTCTTACTCAAATTAGAAAAGGAAGAAAAAATGAGCAGCTGGTTTATTTTTCTGGCTCCCATCTGAATGTAAAGCTTCCTGGGCTTGTTTGAGACCATTTAGATATGATTGTTGTCCTGCTTTCTTTCTATTGCACATAATGAATATACATCTAGGAGTGTTTCCAGATTTCAGGATAATCTCCTGGTTTGGTAACTGATTTCTTTCTATCTTGTTTTAAAGCTACATTGACGCTGCATTGGCAGTGTCTTTCAAAGCATTTCCAGATGACTTTTCTTCTTGCAGCACTATTGAGATTTAAAGTAACAAAGAGCAAGAGAAGAAAATATGATAGGTTTTTTCTTTTTTCCTTTTTTTCCTTCTTTTTTTTTTTTTTTTTTTTTGAGAAGAGGTTCCCTTTTGTCTCCTGTTCCTTCAACAAGTAGAAAAGCATAAAAGGATTCAAAGTAAACTAAGTCCAAAAGCTAGATAAAGGACAGCCTGATGAGCTGCAGTTTGTTTGGAAACCAGTGCCAATATTGCCTTTCTTATCTGTATGGATAATACAAACAATAGAATGACCTATTTTTATGGCCTGACCATTAAATCTTTTCCTATGGCCATAAATGACTTTGAACTACTGACAATCATTGTTTGCAGTTATTTTCTATGTTTAAATGCTTCAGATGAGACTCTGGGCTCTTTTTGGTTTCAGCCTGTATTATAGAGCTGTGGCTGCTGCTGGGCATGCAAGGTCATGGCTGAAATCTCATTGCTTTTGGTATCCACACTCAGTTATTTTCATATGCTGATGAAGATCTGAGGCTAGTCAATCAATTAAACGAAATCTAAAAACAATTGTAATGGCTCAGTGGTTTCCTCCTTAGAGTGTTATCCTACATGGCCAAACACGTTGCGCTGCTTATATTCAGTCTGTGTAATGGGTATTTCTGGGTGTTCCTAGAAATTCAGGAGACCAAAGCATGGACAGAAGCTTCTCACTGTGGTTCCTAAGCAGTGCAGTAGTTGAGTTCCTTGGTACAAATTAATGACCCTTTTGAGACAGGTCTTGGCTATTGACAAGTTTTCACACTATAAAAAAAGGACAAGCTTTTGTGAGTGAGAGTGAAGGCTATACAA
The DNA here is from genome assembly GCA_013399835.1 of Leptocoma aspasia. NCBI lineage: Eukaryota > Metazoa > Chordata > Aves > Passeriformes > Nectariniidae > Leptocoma > Leptocoma aspasia. Next base: position 21,873 of record VXAX01001742.1, on the reverse strand, counting down.
TTTCAAAATAATTTTTGCTGGTGAAAAAAAGATATCTAAAGGTATTTAAAAAAAATAGGTACTATAGTAAGTTCATAATCACTCAGAGGGCAATGAACTAGTGGCAATGTAATTAGTTTGGATGCTCTGGGTATGCGTTTTGCTTTTTTTATTTGTCATTGCTTATATAGCTGCATGACATTCACTGCCATGAGGGACTTTCAGGTCTGCAGTTATTTTAAGAGCAGTCAGAGTTGTAGATCTTCCATATATTAAAGTGGGAGCTTTAATTTTTATTTCTCTTCCACCATCAACCAGTAATGCAGTTGTGGGAATATCTCCCTCGCGTGTGTGTGTGACAATGACCTATGAAATGACCCATGATGGGAACACAGCACACACAGAAGAGATCATTAGAATGATATGAACAGTAAAGATGGAATTTTTACCACGTGCTCATGGATGAACTTAAAATTTCACATATTTCAGGCACAAACACTTCTTCAGACTGCAGTCTTTATAAAAATCACAAATGCAAGGCTAAGCAGAGTTACTTTCCTGATGAGAGTAAACCGCATTACACTTCCGTAGCTATTGATTTAAACCTGCCCTAATTCAAGCAGAACAAAAACCAGACAGTAAAGGATGAAATGTCAATTTTTCTCCGTGTGGAAGGCTAAGATCACAGAAAAATGGAAAAAACACATTGTGGGTGAGGGAAGTGTTTCATTGTTTTGGAGTTATAGATCAAAATATCAGTAATACTCATGCTGGTTCCTGAAACCTGGACTGTGCTGTTTAGGAAAGCAAAAATTATCATTAACCAAGCAGGGAAAAAACCTTGAAGGTATACTTCTGCCTTAATTTCTGTGTAACAAAGAAGAATTTTCTAGAAACATCTAGATTCACTGTCTTTTTTTAAAAAAAGGATTGCAAATGGCTGTAAAATCACTGAACAATGCAGTGGGAAAAGTTTACTTCCAGTCTGCCTTCATTTTTGGGTGCCTAGCCCATGTTCTCCATAGGCTGACTGTCATCAGGACATTTTGATCTCATTTTCTGCCTTTTTCTAAGATACCTTATGCTCTGCTAATAGCTGTTTTTTCCCCCAAAGATGATAGTTGCTCACAGCTGCTATGCCTATCCTTCGTGGATGCTTGGCAGCCCCTCTTCTGTCATGCTGAGAACAAACACCTGGTCATATAACTGAGAGGCTACTGGGCCCTTTGGAAGGATGACAACTAAGCACCAGCTGTTATCACTAAAAGAGTTCATCCATTTGTCTCCTCATCTTCTCCTGAAACGTTTAGAGGAAAAAAAAACAGCTGACCAGGCTGAAAAAATTGTTACCCAGAACAGGGGTACTTCAGAGCCTGAAGACTTTGTACTCCATATGATTAGAAAGACTGAGTGCAACTGCTCTCTTTTGTTCTAGTTCTCATGTAGTTCCTGTTCTTACAATGCTGGAAAATATTTGCTGCAGTTTAAACTTACCCTAAAATATATCACATTTTTAACTCCCATCCCAATCACTCACTCATTTGTAAGCATGCTTATCCTGTCAGGATTGGTATGCAGGAAAAGGGACAAGGATGCTGTGTTAAAGTCATAGTTAATGGCAGCTCAGGCCTCATCTTGCAGCTTCAGAAAAATTTAATTACACTTTTTGGGTTCACTGAATTGATTTTCTCTGCTTGCTAATATCAACCAGTTGACTTTATTTTACCAAGCAAAGAAGAAGAAAAGGACACCCCAAAGTAGACAGATAATATAACTATCTTACACTGTGTAGCTGGAACTATTTCACAGTTCACTTCTCCAATGAGCTTATGAGGCAGCTGCTACATCAGCTGGCTGCTTTCTTTCTATCACAGAACATTCACCTCCTTCATAGTTTGATCTTCTCAAGGTGCTGCCAGGTACCGAGCCCTTATCCAAGCAGCAGCTTATCATGTTTGACCTGTTTCTCCTCTGACACCTATTTCTTACTTCCTGCACTTCTATCATGTTTGACTAGCTATTCCCTATTCCCACAGCTGTTCCCTGCTTCCCTTCCCTAATTGTTGCTTACTCAGTGAGCTGTTCTGTCTACTGCAGTTTTACTGATAATTTCTGTTAATTCATCTCTGTCAATACAAACACTGCTGGGGGCTGGTGCAATCTATACAACTTCACTATTCCAGCTTCCACTGCTGTCCTGGAAACTCTGAAGTAAAATATCCCACTTTTCCTTTTTTCCACAGCACATAATTTGCATCCACCTCACTACAGAATTGATGTTTAAGATGAGCATTTACCTCAGAATTTAACTTGTGAGCTTGTCTGTATTTTCCCATGTCCTTACAACTCCAGATTTTCTCTGGTTAGCTGTGGACTTCCATTTCAATAACTACCAAACACAATAAAATAGGACATGTTAAAAGAGGTCATGTTTTGTCAGTTGCTTTCATTTATCTTCCTTTCTCTCTATCACAAATCCAGAGAGCTACCTACGGTCTCTGAAAACCTCCTGTGATTTTTCTTTCAGAAACCATCAGGCTTATTTGAAAATGTAGAATTTCTGCTCTGCAAGTCTAGGACTATAGTAGTGTATGGAATAGGATGAACCCTACTCTCTAATCCCAAGATTAATTTTAAGTGTGAATTCTGCTTTTCTCTTAGAATTTTTTGTGCCAGTCATAATTCAGAAGACATCTGACACAAAAGTAGGTTTCCTTCCAGTAGTAGCTAGAAAAGCAGCATCAGAATAAAGTACCAAGCCACCAGATCCAGGCCACACTCTCTGACTTTGTCACTAATCTCAATTTAATTGATAGGGGGAAAACCTATACTAAGAATAGAAGTAGAAATTGTTGCTCAAAGTATAGAGAAGTGAGCAAGGGAATCTTCAGATGGATGAAACAGCAAAGGAGGAAATATCTTGATTTTAGAAAGATTTAGCATGGTAATACACAGCTGCATATGACTTGTATAGCAAGCTGTGGACAACCAGCTATGTTAGTTTAAGAGGAGTTAACAGCATTTAGCCATCACTTTCCTTTAACAGCTCAGTGTCCTAAAGCAGCATAAGGAAAAATTGCCTCAGCCATGTGGTTATCAAAAAGGGCTGGTTTGCCATCCCATTGACAGTCAGTTCTGCTTAATCTGATTAGAAGTGGTGACATGGTTCACTGAGAAGACACATCTATTTTTGAAAGTCATTAGACTTCTCCAAATTTTTGTGGCCTGGGCTGGTCTGGAAAAATTTTCTTTGCCTTCCTGGAAAAAGAGTAAGAACTTGCTTCTCATAAAATTCCATAAGGGTCTCAGTATCTCCATTTACTGCTGTGATGTATCACAGACCTATTTGGTGCTCCCTCTCAAACAGTCTCAAACCTTTAATGGATTAAGATATTTACAGTTTATCACACAGAAATAAATTCCCTCTCTCTCTTCAAACTCAGATCTTACTGCTGGTTATCACACACCTGGCTGTCTTCAAATGCCACCTTCCTTGTGCGGTTAGCTGCACACATTATTTCATTCCCTTTCTTCTCAGTAAGAGATAATCTCCAGTTTCTGTGGATCTATTTTCTTTGTATGGGTTCTGGACTGCACATGTGGTGAAGAACACCTTTGTTAAATCACCTTCAAAGTGAGAACAGGGTTTTTCTGAGCAGAGGTTGGCAAATATGAGCTCCATATTCACAGTAATAATCAGTGATGTTCTCTACCTCAAACAGTCCTCTTTTCCTGAGAAATCTCCTTATCATGCACATGCATTATATAAAGGCACTGACTGGACTTACCTTTTTCTTGGTGTCACTTATCTGTAATAGCCATGGGCTGTGGGCAATAACTCTGACAATGGCAGCTGCTTCTGTCTGTCTTGAGAAAGCACAAAAGCCCTGCACTGCCCCCACTTGAGTCCTGGCAAAGGGAGCACCTCAGGGCATGAGATCAATGTGGACGAAGACCTTTTGGATTAAAAAACATACATTGTGTGGACTGCTGTGTGCTGTTTTTGTGCTATGGAAAAAATAGTGACAAGAGAGTTTCATGACCCCTGAGGGTGCAGATGTTTAACAATGGACAGACCTGATCAAGAAAACAACATTCACAATATTTTATAGCATCTTTCTAGCTGCCTTATTATGCTGAAGCAGCTGAGTCTCACTCAGAATCTGGTACATGGCAAGCAGTGTATTGAAATTACTCGAATACAGTAGTTGTAGAGCAGATACTGTTGAACAGAACATTCACAAATGGATGCAGCTACCATTTTCCCAGGGGTGCCTTGTAGCTTCTGCAGAGCGACAACCAAATTCTCTGAAGATCCATCCCAGAACAAGTTATTTAAGCCAATTTCTTGCTGGCTCTTGCACTAGTGAGTGCTATGCTCAGAGTGAAAGTCTGACGTTTGAGAAGATATTTGGTGTCATTTGTTCAAAGAACAAGTGTTGATTCTTGTGGTCTGAAATGAGATATGGTAGGCTGAGGCACTGAAGTGAAGAAGGGTTTGGTAAACATTTCTTGCAAGGAAATAATTTTTCTGGTACCTCCATGTGGGTTCCTTGAATGCTTAAATAAAAATCTCTTTGAAACAGGCAGTAATATGTAAGGAAGCATGCTGAAAATTTCTCAGAGGTATCGAGAGAAACTGTCTCATATGATGTCATTAATGGCTTGTGAAATGGAGTTTGGTGTTTAAGTAAAGCAATTCTGGCTGGGCTATATATATATTTAAATTGGTTGCTAAGTTAGCTGTGAAGAAAAAATATCTCCTTAAAGATGTTTTCTATTCTTTACAAAAGCCTTGCCTTTTGAGATCTTTTCTTCAGCACACTTGACTTAATTGATTTTCTAAGAGTAATAAATAGGTTTTGTTGAAGATGTGAGGCTTAATACCTATTTGAAGCTAAGTTATATTTCAAGTATAAACATGCAGCATAGCACAAGTATTTTAACTTAACTGCATCTTCTAATTTGGAGGAAATGCTGTTATACCTACAATGAGTCTGGTCATTCTTATAAACTGATACCTATCTAAAGCAAATAATCACTGCTATGTACATTTGGCTAGTGCTAACCATAAATCTGAACATGGATTTCCCTGCAGTAATATCTAGGATGCACACCACTTTGAGCTTGATGTCTTCTAGAGAGAGCTTTGCTTGGTTTGTGCAGCAAGGAAGTTTAATGTACTCACGGTGTTCTCACAAAAATGTAATTCTTGATAAACTTCTCAGCATGACCTTGAATTCTTAATTATTAATTTGTTTTACACTATTCCTTGCAGAGATAGCACTTAACTCATTAATTTCTCTGCATTCCCTCTTCACAAAACATTTCTCACTAAAGGACGAACAATTTTATTTGGCTACTTATTATCTTGATTTACAGATTGCTTATATAGATCACAGGCTGTCTCTGTTTAGGGCATTAAAATTTATTGCTTAGGTGCAGAAAATGGCTACAAGTGTGTGGCTGTTTACTGTCCTATAAATGATCCCATTTGTCACAGTGGTTAGATGTAGCTGGGGGATGTAACTCCTGGATGCCACATCCTTTCCATAGGAAAACCTGTTAGCAGAACACAACCACCTGCTTTTGCCTGCCCTGAATGGGTGTAGCAACAGCAGTAATAACAGCAGGTGCTTAATATGATGTTGTTAGTGATAAAAAAAATGGAAAAGGGAGAGGAATTATGGGTACATGCAAAAAAAAATCTTCAAATGGGTTTCTTTTAAACATAACTGTGTTTAGCAAGAAGCTTACAAGCACAGGACACCTGACAAATAGATTTGCATGAAATATATTGAGTTGAATTTTGCTTGGTGGTCAATGTTTCCTGCACTACTCTGAGAGTCCCCCTGAGCAATAAAGGCAGAGATGAAGTCATTACTGCGTGTCTTCTGGTCAAAATCAAACAGTTCTGTTTAATGGTTTTCTCTCTGTAACCATTTTAATTACTCTTTCACAAATTCATTGCTTATTTTCATTTGTGGAAATGTCTCTCCTTTTCACTTTGCTTGGCCTTAAGTGCTAGTTTTTCAGCAACAAGAGGCTAGGTGCGTTGGTCATCCCCAAGGAAAAGAGAATTTTATTCTAGGCTGGAAAAAAGAACAAATATAGGGTCACTCACATGTATTATTTCTTGTATTCCTTGTGTCCCCCTTCTTCATCATAAAAGATGCATCACTGAAAATTAACCCGAAAGCTTTTTTTCATCTTCATCCTTCCTACTTAAGAGACTGAGAGAATTATCTCAGGATGTCCAGGGAGAGAAAGCAAAAGCCATGGTCAAACTATCACCCTCTAAAAGAACAATTCACTTGCTTTTTTCTCCTGGACCTGGCTCCAGGACTCTTGCTTTAATCATGTACAACATAAACCATTCTGGGATTGTGATTGTCTTGCTGCTGCTTACCCAGCAGATTTAGTTTCTTATTCATTTGATGAAATACTGTATTTGTTGAACTTACCTGTGATGGTTTGACTGGGTGCTGAGGCCATAAAAACTGCTTACCTGCACTTAATAAATAGCATTTGCAGTCATTTTACAGGTATCTTGGCTATTTAAGCCTTGCCTTCTGAATATTGTGGATATGGAGCAAACAAATCTGAATTTCCCTTTAAAATTTCTTCAAAGGCATAGTTCTCAAAAGTCACTAGTTTTTTGACAGTCCAGGAGTGCCACCCACAGGATAAAATTCATATTTTATGCCACAATGTCTTTGATACTTTAGTTGGAAAAAAGATAGTTTAAAAAAAGAAGAAAAATCAGCAATTAACTTTTGATACCACTTAAATATTAACACTGTAACCAAATAGGAAAACCTTTCTCTCTTTCTGCTGGAATTGAATGACAACGAAATATATGATTTAGATCTTTAGGCGGTTGATAATTGACTTCTAGCAGTTTATAAAAAGATAATGATACAAATATAACTTAGCTATGGTTTGGGGTTTTTTTAAGACTGTCCTGTGATATTGACATAGAACATATTTCTTCTGTATTCATTGAAATCTCTAGGGAAAATACTCCTTTGTCCAAAGAAACCTCATTGGATAATAAAACCAGGAAGTTATGCAGGTCTGGATTTTCTATCTAAGGTGATAGCATAGAAAGCCAATTTCCCAAACTAAGGTTATATTCTCAGAAATAAATTACTAAACAGAAAACATTTATTCATGTATATTCTGTTACTGAGACTAACACAGCCTTAAGAAACAATAATATGAATAAAGAAATTATGGTGATTTTGTAATACATAGGAGTAAAACATTCCCCTCTCAAGTAGGGGGTAATCTGAAACTATAAAAGAGTATGTTTATTAAAAGGTAACTGTACAGAAACTATAAAAATGTAAATGCTAATATCTTTCAAAATACCTGTGAGTTATTATTTCCTTGAATATTTTCATAATGTGAGTCCACATACAGAAATTACTTAAAACTACAATAGTTTTGACATGACAAACCATTGAAATGCATCTTCATGATATCTTTGGCCAGCGTTAGTAGCCACAGTGACAAAACCACATTTTGGTGGGGAGTCATAAGTTATTTTTAGTGGTCCTCTACCATCATTGGTGTTGGTAGCATAGTTCTGAAATTTCAGGCCTGTAATTTTTGTGAGCCTTCTGCCATTAGTTGCAATGAAACAAAAGATGGACAGCTGCTCAAGGTCTCCTTATGGTCAGAAAAATTTTTCTTGTGTTTTCCTTTTCCTATTCTCTATCCCCCAGTACTGTTTTCTATGCCTGTTATGATCTGCCGACTCACTCCAACACACTTTCTTTCCTCCCCTCCGTGGCAATTGTCTGTTTTACCGCCTTTCCTGTCTCTGCTGAACACAAGGCTGTGCTGCTCTGAAGTATGTATGAAAAACCTATGAATGACCTCAAGTCAAAACCCACTGAATCTGTTAATTTCTTTGACCTTGAATGTACTTTATCTTGGTACAATTGCTAACACAGAAAGTGTAATTATCTCCTCGCTGTCAAAAATTTTCCATAGTCTATGATTTTTGTATAGCTAGGTCAAGTACATTTTCTTTCCAGTCCATAAAATACATTCCAAAAGGTTCCAAAGCAAAAACAATTATGATCCAGCTATTATTTTGTTTTAAGAAGAGGTTGGGTTTCATCTGATATTTTTGGGAAAGATATGCCAGGGAAGCTAAAGACCAATAAGCAGTTCAGATGCCCTGTATAGCTTGCAAAATTAACCTTCCAAGATTAACTAACCTTCTGTGCTCTCAGCTGAAAGTAACACTGAATGGGTTGGAATTACTTAAGTGCAACTCTACATACACATAGAAATACAGTTATTAGGACTGATAAAAAGTATACAGTCCAGACAGTTGTATTCCCAGCTGAAACTGCAGGAATGGTGTTTTCATATTAGTTTATTAGGCAGGAATGGAGAAGAAATTCCTATTGGACTCATAATCTTACTGCACAGAGAAATATTTCAGAATATCCTCCCTGAAAAGTGTGACCCAGAAATTTATGCTATTTTTATTTGTCAGACTGCTGGTTACTATTGCACAGGTCAGTGCTTAAACAATGAATCACTTAAGGGTTATTCTCTCTCTTTGTTTCTCATGGAGAGTAAGTTCTGGTATCATGAGGGTTCTTTGTTTATGCTATTAATCTCTATAAAGTTCACACCTGAGAATGGAGAATAATCCTGAAGTGTGGAGAAAAAGATATCTCAACATTTTCAAGGTTTTTTTTTTTTGGGGGGGGGGGGTTCTG